>JAQNCA010000009.1:2945617-3012613 GCA_029783725.1 Acanthurus tractus
CTTTCACTTGTGCATGCATCTGGCGTACATTTTGTGTGAGCACTCAGTCACTGGATTTGATCAATAACCTTATCAAAACTCTCCAGAGCTGCTATTTTGTGCAATGAGACAGGAGAAAAATCTCACTGTAACCGTCACCTCTCTCACAGAAGCAATATGTGAATGGATGAATGAATAAAGCCCATTGTGTCTTCTGTGTTACCAAGGAATTTTACTCATGATTCATCTCTCAAATACTTTTCAAAAGAGCAGAAAAGGATAGTTAGCAGAAAAACAAAATGCCTTTTCTTTATTATTTTATACAAGGACATCATGGAAGATTAAAGAGGTGAATTGTTGGTTGTTTAACACAAAGCGGTTGTAGTCACCAGTCAGAGGTATGCCTCCTAATTAATCCATGAAAAATATGTAGCAGTGAGAGCAATCATGCTCACAGTGTTTGTTTGGGTTTAAATCAAGCAGCTGGAAGAACAGATAAATGTCAGACAGAGGGATGGGTGCGCTGTCCTGAATTTCTGACAGCCACAACAATAACAGCTTTTGCTGGTTCCCCTGTCACTTTCCTGTAGCTGACAAGTCATCCTGAAATCCACCGCTAACACGCAAAGACTGCTGCTTGCATACAGCTTCATTCACTTCAAGGCTTTTTCATATTCTTGACATCATCATCACAGACACACACACGCTATTTCATCACCACACACATAATTTGAAACAATGTAAACTGATTGTAATTACTTAAATCTTTTTTTTCTTATAGTGGTTCTGCACCTACGACACTTGCTCATACAGTTAGAGCTTAAAGGTACAGATGTAGGATTTAGGTGAATCTATTTGAAGAATATTGCAGCAATGGAACATAATATTCATATGTTTTCACAGTCGTTTAAAAAATTGAAAATATGTGTGTTTTTATTACCTAAAAAGCGCTTTTTATCCCTCCAAAGGGAGTGAGATCTCTCCCACCCAATCTGCCATGTTGCCACCAAACACTGGCTCAAGACAGTGTCTTTCACATTTTCTGGCATACTTGGTAAAAAAAAAAAAGAGGGAGCGGGAGGTTGCTTTGTTGCATCAATTAGCCACTTCACTACTAGATACTACTAAATCCTAAAAACTGGACCTTTGAGGGATCTACAGCCATGCTGGCTGCTCAGGCACAGCAGTTCTTTGAGCAAATATCAAATATCAGCATTAAAATATGATCACATGATCACGTTAAATTAGATATGTTGAGTAAATGTCAATCATGTGCTTGATTAATGCTGTTAGTATGCTAACATTTGCTAATTAGCAACAATAGAAAGTAGATGTGATGTCACTTTGAATTCTGCTGGTTTTGCAGGTACTTGATCATGAGCTACATTGTGATCTAATGAGCCAGTGCTACTCTCTAACAACCCATGGGAAAAGCCCATGTTGACCACTTGAAAGAGGACTGAAGCTGCTCCTGCTGGTCTGCTAACATGCTGCTATTGCTTTGTATAAAGACTGTGTACATAATGTGTGAATAATTCTTCATGGGGTGGAAGTCAGTCAGTAAACTCTACATTTAAAACCTCACCTAAGATATGATGTGTACACCCGAATGTGGCCTCTAATGTACCCTGGTGCTTCAGTTTGATTAGGTCTCTGGAAAGCCTCTTGTGAATAGGGGTAGAGGAACACAGAAACAGATAAAATAAAAAGACTGCTCTGTGAAGTGTAGATCATGTGTTGGGTAAAGGGAGTAGCAAGTGGTGGATAGGGAGCACTGAAACATACAGGGAATAAAGACGGGAGAAAAAAATTAACAAGTCTATGTGATGACTGGAGGATCAGTAAAAACACACTTTGTTCTATTTATATTATTTATGTTTTCTTCATTTGGATTCTTAGCTGACTTTAGTTGCCTTTAACTTCAGCTGCAGCTCAAATTCCCTCACTAACCTTTTGAAATATTATCCTTTTCTATTTGTTTACATCATTTTACTTTCATTTACACAGGAAAGTCAGTTAACAACTTCTGCTCTTTACTGCTCAGCTATGATGTTACTGCACTATTTCTGAGGACACACATGGTAAATCAAGGCTTGAAAAGGTTTTTTTTTACTTCACTAAGCCACTGTACCAAGTAAGATCTGAGCTCGACACAAACAGGCTGGATTTAATATGGTGTGCATTAAAAGTGGACAAAGGAGTGACATAATAATAGGAAGGCTAAAGCATGGAGCCTCAGCTGGGAAGGACAGGAAGGATTTGAATAAAAAAGAAAAACCCTGTCAAAGAAAACTGACCTGGTCGGTCCTTGACTCCACTGAGAATAATTTCCTATAATGGCCTTAACGCATACAGTTGTTGGTTTATTGTCAAATGACCACATTAAGAGTTGATGAATTTGTTTCTTGAAACAGAAGTAAGTGTGGTGCATCTTTGTGCTTCTGTTGGCTGAGGCACCTGTGACACAAGGCAGACGGTCTCAGAGGACCATAATGCACCAAGATTCTGCACCTTTTACTGAACATTAACACTTAACTTCAGCTGATTTCGCTAGATAGGCTGGGACAATAACTAAAAACAGCTGCAATAGTATTTATGACTGTTGCCAACTGATGCCAACTTTATGATTATGCTAAAGGAAAAGTCCCCTTTGTTGGCACTGATTTTTTTTCTAATCCATAATGTGAATATAGCAATACTCACTTGGTAAGCCAAATTGCTGGGCTCCATATAGTTCGAGTGAAAAAGTCAATGGATCAACAAAGTTATTCATCTTGCCGGGAACTGTGAATGTCTCTACAAATTAGCAATTTATGAAGTTCTTGTTGAAATACTTGCGTCTGGATCAGAGCAGTGGATAGACTGATCAGCCAAGCTAAAAGACTCAGCAGTCTCTTGAGTCATGCTCTTAGTGTGGCTAAAATAATCTTTGATAAAACTAAACACTAACTAAATTTAAAATTATTAACATAAAACTGAAATAACTTTTGCTTAAAAGAAGCTGCATCCACATCAGCTCTGTCTGCCTCCAGTCACATCCTCCAGTTGATATATGACCACTGTGTAACAGGATGAGTTGTTACATCAAGACCTACAGACAAAAAACAAGTCAAGACACACCCACATGGGGAATTTGGGAACACTTGCTGAGGTAGAATGAGTAATGGGGGGTACCTGAGAAGGGTCAATGTGGCATTTTCACACTAAAGGTACCCTTCATTAGCCAATGCCAGAGGGTCCCTAAGAGCGCCCCACACACTATTAACCCACTAGCAGGGCCACTGGACTGGGAAAAAGGGGGAATAAGGGGGATTTTGCCCGGAGGAATCTCTGTGTGTGTGCCTGTGAAGGTACGACCATTTGTGCATAACCATAAAAATGCAGAGCCAGATAAATGTGAGATTTTGCTGGCTTTGGCACGTGTCATGTGTGCAAGTGTGTGTGGTTATGTTTCCATGTCAGTAGAGGCCAGCTCTTGCTTGGAATACGTCCACAAATGCAGTCAGATAAATGAAGCTGAGGGGTCGGGGTTGAGCTGCGACAGTGGCAGCTGTCAGCGCTGTGGTGTGTGTGATGTATGAGCTCATCCGTCACTCCCAGCCCTTCTGCTATGGAGAGAGGGGGTGGAATGATAATCCAACATCATTTCCAATTCTTCCCTCGGTCAAGTCTCATCCTGAATTATATCTGGGTTTTGTTGTGTCTTGTTCAGCTTAATGTGCATCTCTTTCTTTATTCTTTGTTTATTTGTTTGTACAGACGACTTTGACTGGGTAAATATTGGTAGTCTCTTCTTTGGCTTTCTCCTTCTTTGTGAGTATTATGATGCAAATGTTCTGCCTGTAGATTGGCTAGGCATGCGAAAACACATAGGCATGCAATCACAAAAACCAGAAGTGGAAAATTCATCACTTCAAATGAATTTCAAAAGGCATATGAATCATTAAAATAAAAAAAAAGACTATGCTGTCGGAGATGATGACAACAAAAACAGTAAGATTTAACTTATATAGTCACTTGGTGGGCTTACTTATCAGGACAGGTTAAACGCACAAATGCAGTACAACATTTATAAAACCAAAGACACACATACATGCGTTAACTGCAGATTCCATGGACTCACATTAGATACCAGGGGACATGCTGGTGCCACAAAGCCAATTTGCCACCAGTTGACCACACCTGAGTCTCAACCACGCAGGAAGAGACCCAGATGTAGAGCTGAGACACTATCACACACATACATGGTGTGTGAGTATGTGTGTTTTTGTAAAAGACTGAGATAAAGCCCAGGGGGTACAATAAAAGAAAAGAATGCTGACGAAGAGAACTCAAAGAACTCAAACGACTCAAAATAACAAAATAAATTCCTTGTGGGCTAAAGTTGCTGATGCTCGCGGTACTTTGCTTCTTTCCGATCTATACCCTTACGTCTTGATTATTAGGTGGTTAAAATAGATCTGCATAATAGATGCAGAAAGTAAAAGTTTCTCAAACAAGTGCTGCTCAGTGAGTGAGGGCACAGTTGATGACAATACACCCTTCAGCCCTCCAGATACCCACGGTGTCTGATTCTCTTTGCGGGAAATATTGAAAGCCTTGTGTACTGCATGTCTTTGAGATAAAGTGCAATAGTGGGAGATCTGTTGCCTCATGTCCCTTTACTTACTCCCCCTGAGGCCCACTGAAGCACGTTTGAGCAGTCATCACTGGGATCCCTTTATGGCTGTCCATTCTGTCCTCATGAATTACATTTCACATAATTTCCACCTTTGTTCATGCACGGTGGTGCCAAGAGCCCTGTGTCTGACACGGGTATAAATCAAAGAGCAGTTCACCGTTTGGATTAAGGTTGCCGGATGCAAGCCATCGCTGGAGTCACGCTGTAAAGTATGAACATGAGCATTCGCCGTACATCGTGCCAAGAGCACTCAGAAAGCCAATTGCAATGCAGGACAAGTGCACATAAGCATGTTTTATACTGCTAGTTTTATGCCTTCCCATGTTGACATCAATCATGTCATGTTAGTTGGGAACATGTCCTTCAACAGCAGAGTGTTATGCATGTCCTTAGAGCAAGCTGAGATAAAGAGCGAGCACAAGCTTTTGTTTCTTTGAGGTGAATCTTACCCGCTAAAATTGTATCTAGTTGTGAGCAAGTTGTGGAGTAACAAATGAAAGACGAATAGGAAAGCAAATCATCTGTATTGAATCTCTTCCTCTTGTGATTATTTGCTTGCATTACTCTGCAGGTTTGTGTCATCCTATGGTGTTCCAGTGCACCAAAAAGTAACAGAACACTTTGATTTGGGTTGCATTTAGAGGGCTATGGAAAAAAAAAAATACCACCCACACCAGCTGTGAGTCATGCAGCAAACACATGTTTGCATAACTCAAAATAATTGCATAGCATCTATCTCCAAAAAATCTAGTTATGCCCTCCTCTCCCTTCTCTTACTCTCTTTTTTTCCCTACAGTGAAAGACACAAACAAGAAAACTAATAAAGCACAGGCCACTGAGATGGTAACATCAGAGCTACGCATCATGAAATGATATCAACAGCGCCAAGGCCATTCTCTTTGATGTGAGCAAGCTTACTGTGCGCAATAACCAACCTGCCACTTATTCACAAAGAGAAAAGAGATAGTAACCACAGGCCGCTGTCTGTGGCCAGTATCCGCAGATGCCTGTAAGATCTGCAGAATCTTGCAAAGCTGCCCTGTAATTAACAGACTTTGTTTTGACTTCGTTTGTGAAACGATCTAGCTTTCTTCGTTATAGTCTGTCCTTCCAAACGGCTATATGGTGAGAGAAAAACCATAACCGTGACCCTGACCCATCCCTTCATCACCACCAGTTAATAGGATGTTGCCATTAGCAACACAAGCAACACTTTTGCATTACAGGGAGAGGGAAAAAAGAAAGTAAAAGTTGTGGGCTAGGAAGCCAAAATTGGATGTGGCAAAGAGTGGGATGGCAGTTTCTTCGCTTGTGCTCTGTGCTGCTGCTGTCAAGTGTAGGTGTGCATTTTTCTCCCATTTTAAACAAAGTATGTTGTTGAAGGCTGAGTCATAGAGTACACTTGCATCCCAAAGGCCATATACCGTATTTTACTGTTGGTCCAGGGTGGCTAAATTCATTATTTTTTTGATCCCTCAGGCTTCTATATGTCTCTAACACTCTGTCTTATGTGCAGCTGATGGTCTCTGAGGCAGCAAAATTCACAGTTAATGCATCACTACCACTTGTCAGGCCCTTTGGAAAAGATCTTGAAGAAGATTTGAGAGGACATAATGCTAAAGGAAATGGAAACCCAAGGCCTACACAGTGACCTTATTGACAGACAGTTCAACAACAGCTCAAGCCCACATGGTAGAAAGAGTGACAAAGTCACAAGCGGTGTGGAGGTTGTCGGACAGTGTTGGGTCACTGTTTTGTCTAAGAGATCAATGTTTTATACCCGGGAGAAGCTGTAAGGGAAACCTAGTGTAAAGATAACAATCTTTTCCTGAACTTAACCGAGTGGTTTTAGTGCCTAAATCCAAGAAAATGCAACCACTGAACAACTGCGCCGCAACTATTTCACAAAGTTTACCACTTGTTTATGAAGTCATCCTGTCAGGAAGACTTAAAGCATCGCACCAAGACGCAAGGAGGGTACCTTGTGCATCCGTGTGAGAAAGCTATGAAAGTGTCGATATTTGACAAGTTGGTATACAATATGTATTTCTAGGCAAAAGATGTTTAGCATATGTTATATAGAGGTAGGGCGTTGGCTTTGGGGAAAAAAAATTCTGAAGGAGCCAAAGTTGTTGTAAAATTTGAAGTAAATAACAGAACATTAAGTCATTAAATGTGCTTTTTGTGCTAAGTACTTCAGCTGCAACCAAAATAGCTTTGAATGCTGGCATTAAACCTATCCAGAAATATCTGATTTATTAACACTCACGCTGTGTTCCCTCCAAACACAGCTCCAGGTGAACTCAGCTCCAAATTCACTTGCAGTCATTTTCAGCCAAAATAAGTCACACATTATCCTAGATTATCAGTCTGAATGCTCATGCCTCATTTTCACACTTTAAATTAAAAAAGAGTTAGTGTCTGAGTGTTAAAACGTGCAGCTCCTTGAGCCAAGAGGTCTGGGGAAAAATAGTACAAAATGGGATGACGAAACCAAATGGCAGACATTTGAACGGCTGTGGATGGATGGATTCCCAATCCCCATTTGCAAATGCAGTATTAAAGATTATCCAAAGTGCTGAAAGTAACTTTGATCATCATTTTCTCTTTGCCGATTTCGCTGCGAGTATTCTAACTGCTTGTCAGCATTAGCATAAATGTTTGGGAAGAGAGGCTGTGACAGGAAGGTTGTTCACCATCCAAACCAGCAGGAGAAATCCTGATAGTCTTAACATGACTTTTTATTTGTTGATTTACTTGGTAGGACAGCAAAAGTGCCTGCTCTTTTAACAGCAGTTGTCCATGACTGACTGATGGACTAAGTGAGCAGTTGTAGATTAAGGGGCTGTCAGGAAGCATATGTGCACACACTCCTCCCTTGCTGGTTTACATGAGTGTGTGTTTTCAGACTTGAACCCTATAGAAGAGCTCAATTTCTTATTCTCATCAGGTTTTTTTTGCATCTTTTTCAGTGTAGCTGAGGCAACATCTCTTTCCTTCCTGACTTAGAGTTTGATTACCATGGCAGCGGTAGAAGCTCTGATTTGCTTTGAGCTTTTGGGTCAGCCCTAAGCATCTTTTCAAATCAAACATCTGGTTACTCAGTGTAAGAGTTCTTCCAAGCACTGGTTCAGAGAGAAAAAACAGCCCTCCATCTGCTCTCTTTTTTGGGGGGGGCGGGGGGGGGCACGGTTAAAGCATCCCAAAGAACAATCAGAGACAAACAACCATGATTGATTTTCAAAAAAAAGACAGCCATCGACAGAAATAGATAAGAGCATGGAGTGTTTAAAAGATAATTAAAGTAGTTAGAATCTCAATAACAATATGCTCTATTTCAAATCAAACACCCCTAGAAATAAGTGGAAAATATTGCTCTTGCAACTGATTTTATAGCCCGATTCTTAACTCAAGCATATCTCAACCATGCCAGGTGATCTGCTACTCTTTCACAACTAATATTGCTGGGTGCACGAAGGAAAACTGAGGATCATGTTACTGACTCTGATGACTCCTGTAACACACTGGCCCCTCTTTCTCACACTGACCTTACAGGAGGTTTTGACCCAGTCTTGTTTTCCTCTGCACTAAGCTCATTCTCCTCTGCTGTTAACCCTCCCAAAGATCTGCTGTTCCGATTCTGTAAATGTGTGCAGGTTTTCCTCAACTGTTTCTGCTGCAGTGTTTCTGTCTTGTCTTTCTTCCACTGGAACTCTTTTTTTGGTCTTTTCTTCCTCTTTCCTGATTGTCCCCCATCATCTCTGATTTCTTTCTGTATCTATGGTCGCTCAGTGGCGTTGTCTCTTTGTCTTATTTTTCAGTTCTTCCTCTGCATTGCATTGCCACATCCTTCAATACTCTACACATCCATCTGCTGCCAGTGTCTTTTCTTTGCAGTCAGTCCCAATTATCTTTTAAAAATCTTCATTTCTTGTGGACTTCCTGTCTTGCCATTTCACTCTCTCTGCCTCTCCGGTGTTGCTATCTGGGATCTGATGCAATCAGACAGGAGTGCTTGTTGTATTTTAAGTACCATCTGTCCTAATGTGCATGTAGCCTTCCAAGCAGAGGTACACACTCAAAATCACTTTTTTGACAACTTCTGACTTGACTTGGAAAAAAAAAAAAAATGAACAAAAAAAACTTGCAACTTTAGGTGGACTTTCACATAAATAACTGAAGCTTTTACTTGGACTTGTGCCTTTTGATTTGAATATATTTGATAACTTCCCAAGCCAAAAGATTTGAAACCTTGTTATGTAAATTTGGCTGAATTTGAATCACTTAAAACTGCAAAAAAAATGCTTGTTTTTTATCCATATTTTAACTGTGACCATTAGCTAAGAATATTTCATTTTAAGCCACCTTTTACTTTAAATATGCAATTGCATATATTTTAAACATAAACTTGTTTCAAATGCGACAAAATTACACCATTATTGAACAGTGAGTTTTCTTATCATTTAACTATTCTGTAGGCTCTGCAGAGATTTCAACTCATTTCAACTCATGTTTAGTCATTGAGTCAACAGATATGGATTGATTTGATGCTCCTGACAAACAACAAACTTCCCTCTACAGGATCTCTATTCATTTCAGTGTGACCACTGTGTTGACAAAGCAAGGGTGCTGACACAGACGGCTCCAGCTCAAACATAATGCCCTTTCATCTGGTAACACACACTCTATGGGTCAAACAAATATATGCAAGTGCACATTTCCCGTTCCAAGGAAACTGTAACTTTCACGATTTTTAAAGTTTGAAAGTTGTAACACAGCAAGTTTAGGTAACTAAGACAGAATCCATGGCAACTTTGACAAAGTCTGCAACCTGCTTGGACTAAGTCACCGCATCTACTTACTAACCAGGTTACTGCTATTTGCTGAAATTAATTAAACCAATAAGAAAACCAACCACATATGCGTTGGTCTCTACAATTTTTTTAAAACAATTTTTGTGAATTTTAAGTCAAATAAAGCTGCTCATGCAATCACACACTGTTCTAATCTAATGTCAGTGGATTGTGACTCTAATTTTGTGCTCATGGGCTCGAATAAATGTAGAGAGCCACCTTTTGCTTTAACTTTATTATCTCCTTTCTTTGTTTTAATTTTTTGCCATCATATTCTCTACAAGGGAGGCATAAAGTTATTGATGTGTGCCAAAAAAAGAAGGCATTTCTTAAAATAATAGTCAACAATTTGCAATAGGCAAAAGACCTTTTCATTTAATCAACCTGCACTTCAAGAAACATAATCCTGGTAAATAACAAGTTGTGCAAGACTGTATTTATTCTTTTGAATAATGCAACTCATGCAACAGTTACAGGTTTTTAATGTTAAACTGAAAAGATCTTGTTAAACATTTGATGACAGTCTGGCTATGAACTAAAAGGCATTTTTTTGTAAAGTGACTGGTATTTACTGACATATTTACAGCTGCACGTATTTGGTCAATTACAATTCTGGCCATGTTTACCTGGAGAAACACAAACAACAAGGTAATTAATTTTTCAAAATGTCAGAGGGCGCAGCTCTGTTGGAAACATATGACAAAGTAAAATTACAAAGTTAGACATCAGCTTGCAAGAAACTCTGAACAAGTACTTGAAGTGAGATCGTCTCATGCAAGATGCATAAGATCATCATACACAGTCATATTTAATTATAAGTGAAGTATCCATTTTGTTGTGTCCCTTGTAAATCACTTGCTTCTTAGATACACACTTCAACACGCCTGCAGTTCATTGTTATTTCTCTACAAAGTGTTCACTGAGCTTTCAAGCTTCACTAGAAAAAAACTACTAGTGAATATAAATTAATTAGCACCCAGATGAAAACATCTGGCAATCTCTTCTGAAACAAAGCTTTGTGATGTTTTTTTTTTTTTTTAAAAACTTAATTTTCATAATGTTTGTTGAATTTAAGTGCTTCATTTTGCTTGAGAGATAGTTCACCAGCAGCACTGGAATACAGTGTCTGAGTCAACAGCCCAGGTTTGGTTATGTAACTAGCTTACACTCACTGAAATAATACAAAAACAGCAGCTGCGTTTTGTAAAGATGCCGATGATAAAAAGGTTAAGAGCATTGTTTTGTTGTCTTTGTTGGGATTGTGTCATTGAGGACTGGTAAATGTGGGTCTCTGCAGATTCAGTCCTCGCGCTGTCAATCTCTCTTTGCCCGTACAGTATCTCTGTGGTGGCACAGGGCATCAGTATGGTGCTAATTAGATGCTGCAGCGGAGCATGGGACAGAGCAAGTGGACAATCACCACAGTGAGAGATAATTTCACACTCTCTGCCCTGATAACTGTCCTACGACTGCTGGAAGCACAACTGGCAGAGAGGCACTGCACAGTTATCTCACTCTGAGCTAAACCAAAGTAAAAAAAAAAAAACACACTACACAGGCAGGAAAGCAAACATTTGTGTGAGGGTTCTATCAGAAACCTTATCATATCACACAAGCTCCTCTAACTCATCTCTAAGTCTCTTTGATCTGAGGAATACAGTGTTCCAACATCTTCAAGACTGAGATGGTCTCAAGAAAAGTATCTCAATAATAAAAGATGTGCAAGTTATTTGAGAAAAAGGATTTATCAATTAAAAGTCATAAATGAACCTGATTGCCTTTCAGCTGCATATGAAGGTGATTATTATGTGTCTCAATAAAGTTGAAAGACCTTTTATCACAATATACAAGCTTAAACTCAGTCCATATCTCACAAAATCCAAGTACAAAGATGACACTATCTTTCAATTGACAAATGTGTCCATCAAAGATTCAAGTAAACGTACATTATGTAGGAGGATAATGACGTCTGAAGCTTGGGGTCGGGTTATGCTCCAAAAGTAGTTTGAACAATATGCTGTCTCACTATTTGAAAAGGTTTTCTTTCAATATGAGAATAGAACATATTTTTTAGATAGTTTCTCTGGGAAGGCATTTATAAAGTTGCACTCATATTGTCAGACAAAATTTGTCTGACACCCACATGTTGGATGAGTCAAACAATCAGTTGACTAGCATTCACTCCGGTTCATAAAGGGCAGCAAGGACAGCTCTGTGAGTCAGAGGTCATGATGACATAAATGCATCAAGTTTGCAAGGATCAAAAAAATAAAAGAAAATGATAAACACTGAATTGATGTTCTGTTGTACAAACCTGCTTTTTTTCTTTTTGTTTTTTAAGTCAAAACCATGACTCTTCCTATTGAAAAATGACTCCAAAGGGCAAAATGGTCCTGAATTTTCTAACTGTGGCTTTCTTTTGCTTTATTTTTTGTCTCAACTAGTATCCATCAGCACAGTCTGTGATAAAAGACAGCAGAGGGACAGAAAATAGAGACAAATAGAGAAAGTAATGAAGAAGACTGAGAAAAGGAGCAAATATTTTTGGTTCCATTTGGACAATTCGGTAATGGAAGTTTGCCGTGTTTGAGTGATAGGCACTTGTTGGTTGTTTGGCCCTTTGGCAATTTCCCAAATCACACCCACTGCTGCTTCACTTGCCTTGGCCCTCAATAGTCTTGCCAAAAATAACCCTCTGGCTTTAGCAGCGTGCACACAGACACACATAAAGCGCCCACACACACACACACACACACACACACACACACACACACACACACACACACAAAAACCCTGCATTAACTAAATGGTCCTCCTACCTTGTTCCCATGTGATAGTGCAGTGCAGATGTTAGTGATTAGCCTTGTAATGATGATAACCTGAGTCTCTTTCTGTTCCTCTCATCTGGCTCTCTCGGTCTCCCTCCCTTCCTGTCTCATTCTCCATCACAAACACTCACACATTAGGCAGCTCTAACCATCCTGTGATGTTGTTGCTAGGTCGTGTTATGTGTTAGAGTCCCTCCGGACACGGGGGTTCAGCTCGAATTAGCCTTGTTCCCTACCAGAGGATGGGCTATTTACACATGTTGCCAGGCAATTAAGCACTTGTCTGACATTGGGGTTTCTGGTGAGGGCTTGCAGCATTATCACATGTCAGACAAGGGGATGTGAAAGCATGATAGGTTGCTGTTGGACGAAGGCAAAATGCTGCCTTCCCTTCCATGCTCCTCTTTCTTTGCTTTGTGCATGTGCACTCAGTTCCCACTGGCCATTCAAACAGGGAAGAGAACCAAAATGCACCCTCAGAACTACTGTTCAAAAAGGCTCTGCTACAAGACCCATTCCTCAGAAAATAGCACAGAAAAAGTGTTTTCCTCAACAAAATTCTTCTGAATGTTGATATCTCTACTTATTGGCTTCATGGTTGTCTGATACATTCAAGCCGATATGTTGTTTGTACATCTGCTGGAGCCTTGGAGCCAAAAGCCTTTTGTGGGTGTATCAGACGCATTAGAGGGCGAGTAATGGTGGTCCAACCACCAAGTGGACAGACGAAAGAGGCAGCCGGTGTTGTGCAAGTTCACACATCACAAGACTTAGCTCAAAGTTTAGTTCACAGAAATTTTAACTGCTTTATGTTCATCGTTCACAATTTTGAACTATGTTCCCAGCTCCACATGATGAATAAATTCACATTTATTTTCTCAAATCTGATGCTGATTGGACTGACTTTGTCTAATTTTTTTATACTCCGCAGGCACAATTTGCACAAAATTATGAGATCCTACTGTAATTAAAGAGCCCTTTTACAACTGCTTTCAAATTTCAGTTCAAGAACACCAGCAGAACCTGGATGTTACGTGAAAACCCCTCCATGTGGTTTTGCAGCCTGTGAACACTGATAATCTAAACAACGGCCTTCCTGCAAAAAGCCTCACTACACCACCAGAAAAGGGGCAACACTCATATAATTTAAAGCAAATAACCAACAATAATAAAATTACAGAAGACATGAGACACCGTGGCGGATGTAACAAGATATATTAGACGACAGAAAATGCCATGAAATGCCACTTTGACTGCAGAACAATGCATGACCGAGACAGGCAACATGGAGGTATAAAAACACTATAAACCCAATGCAGTTGCAGCAACAAACACACATATTAACCAAAAAGAGATGTTCAAGGTTTACTCACTCTCTCGCGCACATAGACAATACACAACAGTAGCAGATAACACAGTGTTTCTTTCACTCTCAAGTTCCTCACCTGTCTGATGGTTCTGTGAATCCTGTGCACCTCGAAGTCTCCATGACTCTGCTTAGCTGCTTCAGCCACCTAGCTTGACCGTTCTTACTCCACATTTCCTCTCGGGTAGCCTTCAGGTCCAACTGTCTGTCCCCAGGCGCTCTCCACGGCCTTCCAACTTTTTTTTTTATATATCTTACTGATAGAGACTCCACAGTCCCGAAGTGACAGAAGCTGTCAGGCCTGGAAGAAAGACCTTAATCAACTCACCAGAGGTTAAGCTTCATTAATCATTACGTAGCTTCAACCTGGAAATCGCCGCTGAATGATAAACGGTTAGCTTTTCACCACTGAGCATTCAACCGGACTCAGACGCACGAGGTACGCACTGTTGGGCACGAGACAGACGAGTATGTTTGATTTGAGCTCGCGCGCCAGGTGGTACTTCAAATTAGTGAATGAAGAAGGTGGATGCGACCTTTTTACTTTTTAGGGGCCCGATGTTCCGCAGTTACTATTCTGTTATCTGTCATATCATATCTCCACACGTTATTTTCCCGGTTACCAAAAACATGATCATGCCTTTTTAGACAGTTTACTGCATTTTAAAGTTTAATTTAAAAATGATTTAATTTTAATTCTAAAAATGACAAAAAAAACAGTTCAGATAATTTGAATAGATTTTTATGACTGGTTTGATTGTTTGTTTGTTTATACCAGCTTATTTATTGTTCACAGCTAATAACTATAAAATAACCAATAAAATGGAATAAGCAGCAGGACATTCGATCTATTAATCAAATGTATGTAAAACAATAAAATAACTACTATAAAGTCTTATTTTTGCACTGCAGTTTTCAACTACAAAACTACCACCACAACTACAAAAACACACTTTCCCCTGGTGGCCAATGAATGATGTAAAGGACTGTTGTGTCTTTTCACTCTGGCAAAGTACAGACAACAATCTGCAGAAAGCACATTAGCAAGATGAAGGCCTAGGTATCATTACCTGTTAGCTAAAGCTGATATATTCTGCCACTCCCATTGTTTTTGCCAATGAAAGTGATGGTCAGTGCTGACTAAAGATGAGAAACATGCAACCTGGAGCGTTTCTGCTGTGCTCTCTGCTGATGAAAGAGGCAGGAGAGATAAACTGTTTAACGAAAGAATAAATCGTGTTAGACCTTGACAAATATAGGCATTTTCTTGACCAGGAACTGTATGATGAACAAAAATAAGTAGGGTTGTGTCAGCTATAATGAGAATAAAAGTCTCTTTTTGTTCTCTCATTTGTTTGTTGAAGTATAGGGCTGTACAGCTGAGGTCAATAAAAGTTATGAAAATAGTAATACGGCTGATTTTGATTAAATAAAACACATGTAAGCTAAGTTTTTTGCAATTAAAACAGGATTACTAGAATTTTTAGATCTTGGATTTTTGTCTTTTTATTTGTTTGTAAACAAAAGTGGTCAATTAAAAAAAGGAAATTAATCACTAATGTGAACATTATTCGTAGTCTCAAATTAAAAGTCTCTCAAACGTCGGCATTTTTGGTTTGTCTGTTTGTCCTTCACCACCAAGAAAATGAAAGACCTTCGCTTCAGTATGATCCCTAGTCAAAGCAAAGGTTGAATATGTTTAATATAAATTTTGGTTTCTCAATGTAAAATAAACAATGTTTTAATACAAACATGAACGCCACAGAGTGGGGAAGCAGTATTTTGGGTTGTTAACAGGGCACATGAAGAAATCAGTGTCTGCTGCCTCTCTCTTCTCCTCAACCTTCATGTCTTCCTTTTTTGTGACACATTCAATAAGGACCCATGACATAAATGACCTCAATAAATGGTTCCATTTAACAGCATAGTTTAAATTGGGTGCTTTTGACTGGGCTTCCCTTGGACCACAGTACATTGGTATTTTTAAAAGGCACTAATTAAAACTGAAAAAAAGAGATAATATAAATTCATTACAAGTACATTAATTGAAAAAGTTGTGAAAATTTGGAATGACAATAAAAGCACCTATGAGTGCACCTCTTAAGGTTAACAAAGGACAGAACATAAAAAAAAAACATTTCAAATATTGGAAAAAAAGTGGACGGAAACAGTCCTTGAAAAAAGGTAGTGCAATTGTATGCTGCTGCAATTATTGTCTTGGCTTTTCATATACTTCATCTGGCCTCCTTAAGTGCAGCATCAGGTGAATTAGAGCAACCAAGAACTCTCATGAAGCCATTTTTCCTAGGCTTATGTAGATTTTGTCTATTTTGAGTGTTTTCTTCTTTTAATGCACTGGAGGTATTGGTCACTCATTAAAGTAATTCCGAAAAAAAAAATCATCTATATACAGTTATATTCAGAATAGAACAGATGGATCAGAACAGGCTTTCTTATTATTGCTAAATTTATCCATCCCAACTCACCCAGCTCACTTTAGCAGCCTCCACCTGTCAGTGAATCACAAACAAACAGGGACAAGAATAGACTACAACGGACAGGCGGAGGTACAGAGAAAATCCCTGATGTCAACCTCTCCTCCATTCATCTATACATCTCCATAGGAACAGACCGGAATCATCACTGCTGTACCCATCACATCCTGAACACAGCCTGTTCCAACTTAACTCAGTTACGCCAAAGCATTGAGACACAGGAACAGGTTCTCCCACAGGTCACAATCTGATGGGCAGTCATACAGTGTCCCTCACATCCACTTTCTTCCATTATAGATTATTTTTTTACAGTTTCAGACGCAAGCATGTACATGTCATCATGCACCATCACTGTCAATATAATCTAGCAAACTGTATAGACAAATGTATTTATATATGCCCATCCACCTGTATTTTTCAGCTTTATTATCCTTCTTCTTATCTGTTATGTCAATTTCCTCAATTGTGAACATGTATCTAGCCAATAAAGATGATCTCTATTCTGATCAGAGGAGTCAGTAAAACGATGGTAAACCACTACGTTCTGCTTCATTGCACCTTGTTCGTGCTTTCAATCACCCTCTTTGCACATGTTTAGCAGGTAATTCACCCCCCGTGGAAATGTGCATTTTTGTCTCAACGACATAACACTGATTAGCAACATTACACAGGAGTGGAAACATAGGAGTGTGTGTGAGTGTGTGTGAGAACGTCGCAGCGTATATTTTGACATGTTCCATTTGGTTTCTCAGCCATTTTGATTACCTTGTCCCTCTGTTCCGTTTTCTTAACTCACACTTTCTTACACTTTCCTTCACACACACACACACAGACAAAATACACACTTGCACGTCACCTCGCATGACTGGCAGAGCCCATGCCTGCTCCCTAGGGCTCTGTGGTCCTTTTATTAGAAATGTATTCTATCAGTGCTTTTAATGTAAAAATGCAATAAAGTCATTTCACGCCATGTTGAGCAACTTTGCCACATTACTGTTAGGTCTCTGCGGCTTTCTACGGCAGGACGAGGCCCACACCGATGCACATACACACAAATACACTGATCTTTGCAACCTCATGTACCCCCTCTGACAGGTCGATGAATAGAAATGAACAGACGAACAGCCCGGTAAACCTCTCCATGTACACCAGCTTTGCGTTAAAAACAGCGGCTAGGGAATAAGCGTCATTGAGTCCTTGCAAAGCTCTGTAGCATGTGGATTTGACTGGGATGTCACAACATGCAGTGTGATCTTAGCACATGATGACATCAAACAGTGTATCACTTCGCCTGTGGTATCTACAGTAAAACAATAAAAGCACCATGCTCATACTGCTGGAAAAAATATATATATATGCAGCATGTCTTCTGCTGCATCTCCTCTCTATCTGACCCTTCACCCATGCAGCTGTGATCAAACATGACTTTATCACTATGCTGTGAGATAAAAACCTCCATGGCGTTCTTGTCGGGGACAGCCACTACAGATAGTAGCTCTGTTTTTCACCCCTCAAACTTCAACTATTGAGAAAAAAACAGCTCACAGAACAACCAAACTTCTGCTTGCAAACTCTGCATCGCGTGCACTCATGGGAGGGTGCTAAAAAGACAATGTGGTGAAAGCTGATGAGTTATGCAATCTCAGATCAGTCATGGGAATGCTCATTATTGTGTGTTTTTTGGTTTTGTTTGTTTAGTTTTTTCCTCTCTGTCTCTCCTGTTTATCCCTCAATGGCAAATGGTGTTGTCTCATCTGAGGGCTGCTCCTCTCTCGGTGATATTGCACTCCCCTCCATTTGATATTCATACCACTGAGGTGGTTCAAAATGTTCCCCTGCACAATGCCAGGACTGACACGGCAACTTATCAGTTAGGGTTCAAATCACTCAGGCTCCATCCTTTTCTCCCATTTTACAAGAGTGTTGTATAAAAAGCTATTTTCTTGTAAGGAAATCTCAATGGACACTTAAGGGAAGGTTTTGCATTTGAGATGTTTGAAAAAAAAACGTGAAAAGAAAAGTGAACCTCATAATCTAATTTTTTTTTTACAGAAAACATGCAATTAGCATCTCAGGAACTGATGGCTGATTTGTGCCTGGCAATGTCTATTCAGCTGACAAACTTATTTTTATTATTAAGGAGGAGCTCTTTGACCACTTTGCCGACTAATCTGGGAAAATGGCAGCCTGTTCCTTCTGCACGCAAATCTCTCTGCCTCCTCAAAACAAGGTACATGGCCGAATGTTCCTTGAACCTAATGTGTCTTTCCATATTTCTGAAAGCGTCTCTGTGTTGTAGTTTCAAAGAGGGAGAGACATTAAATGGTCATGTTGCAACACAGGATTGTAAAAAGAAGAAACTTGTGTGAATGCATAAATACAAGGTAGAATCTGATTGACCCCTTCAAGCTCTTCAACAGCCCTTTCATGCTCAGTGAGGTTTACTGATACAAGGATGGACAGAGAGGCTAAATGAAGGGATAATTAATGTGATATGGGAGGTACAGTGTCATTCAGTTGATAACTGGAGACTCAATCAATGAACAAATGAGAAGTGCTTGACAAAAATGGACGGTATTGCAGGTCACAGTATTGTATTTATAGTAATTGTACCCCAGTTCGACGAGGGAATGGGATTGATAAGGCGTAATTGATACAAGTGATATTGATTCAGCTTACAAATCCAATTAATTATTGACTGCCATATTGATTCCTAATCAATTTTCTGTGGAGAAGAAAAATATAGGTAGACACAGGATTTCAGCATCAGCATAACAGTTCCATTATCTGTGAGTGTGAGCACAGTGTAGAAACAGAGCAGGCATGTAAGTGACACTGCTAAGCCCACCTGCCAATGTTGTTATGGGAAATTTATTGCAAAGGACGCACTGCTTGGCTTTGAAGCTGTCGTATGAATGGCATAAATAAATTGGTATTTAAGCCCATGTTGTGTAGAAGGATGTTTCAGTATATTTCTGGTGTTCACATCTTTCTTTTTCTTCCTTGAAATTTTGGTTCACAGACATAACAACCAACACTTTTTAATCTTTCTTTGTGAAATGAAGCCACGCTTTGGACCTTTTCTTACTCTCCCCCACCACTTCCACTTGTTGTAAGTTTCCAGCAGTGCGGATGCATGAGCTTTACTTCATTAAACTGTGCAGCTGCCAGAAATACATGCCAGCGTCAATACAGGGAAGTAAAGAGTTTGGATGTGTTTGATTCCAATGGATCAGATAATTTGGAATCGTCTCTTAACTGGAACAGATCTTGGTTCACATCAAGCACAGACGGACCGCTTTTTCTGGACTGTATGGTTTATACTCTCCTCCAATATGAAGTACACATTTGCCCACTTTAATTTGCATATGTGTAGCTGAGCAGTCAGGATGTGCCAGTGGAATACTTGTGTGCTGCACAATACAAAAGGCAGCAAGCTATGCTTCTTCCATCTGACAACTCCCTTCAACAAGTGGTGTAGAAGTGGCGGGGTCCACTGGTAAATGGCTCCAGCTGCGCTTGTAGAACCAGGGTGACAATATCTTGACCTTCATTCTATCTCACACAGGCTCAAGGTTAGTCGCCACATCACACCCACCTCTTTATAATCAAAGTTGTTGTAGTGGAGATGTATAGGGCCAAACTCTACCAATAACATTTACCTTGAGGTGGATGGAGTCATGGCCAAACATTGCAGGGGTCAAGTTACTTACCGTAAAGAGACGCAGAGATAGCTGGTTTCTGATTGGCTGGCTAAGCATGTTCAAATATCATGAGTATTGGCAAAGAGTATTACCTAAAAAGTCCAGTAGAGGGCAGAGCCTGTTTGAAATACGATGACAAAACATTGCCAACAATGCAATACATCTTTTTTAACACTCCCCAAGCAGCAGACATTTCCGGATCAGCATCTAGAAAGTTGAATGTACTCATCCTCTTTAGCTGATTGAATTCTCACTGCCACCTGGAGGCAACCATTTTCGACTTCCATCATGCTCAACCCATCATGCCCCCAAATAAACACACAAATTTCTGTGCTTCAGTGAACACCAATCTCAATTAATGCAATCATATCCACTTTAAACAAACTACTTCACTTAGTTTTGGCAGCACCACCGTTATTGACACATGTAAATGAAGCCAAATCTAATTAAATACAGTCATATTAGCTTTAGTGAAACAATCAAAATGCAATTAGGACTGTGTTCCTCATATAAAGTTGCATTGCACCAATTTTGATTTAACCAGCAATAAAGTTTGCAACCTCAGTAACAACAAACAATGTTTATTTATTATCATATCACGCTACTGCTAAAACAAAATTATATAATCATAAATGGATTCAGAATGAATAAGTTCACAAAAACAAAACTATTTTAGTGCAGAGGAAATGTGGAAAACATAACATGACCAGACTGTTTAAAAAGGTATGAAAATACAAATAGAGCTAGCCAAGAGGGTTATGAATCATCATAATGGCCAACTATTCAACCGTTTATACAGAATGATTTATGAACAAAGAAACAGGTGTGCTGTATGAATTCGCACTGGCCTTGTGTTAATGACCTTGTGCTTTAAGCTTTAAGCTGATCATTGTGATTGCAGGAATAAAATGAAGTTGTCTTTGTCTCTGTTTGAGGACTGTTTCATTATGCTTAACAGATCTGGAAAAAAAAACAAGTTGCTTTGTGTGTGTCTCCATCCATCATTTAAATCTTTTTTTTCTGTGCATTAATGTATCAGTGCATGAGTGTGTTTGCATTGTGCAAATAGCTGCACTTCAGTGTGAGATCCTACTGTACACTGACATGCCGTCTGTGTGTGTGGATGCACTTGTGCCTTTGAGTGTGAGAGTGCGTGTGTGTGTGTGCGTGTGTGTGTGTGCTGCTGCAGTGCTGTGAGCGTCCTGACCTAGAAAAGCACTGAGACAGAGAGGCTGAGGCTCTCTGCACTGTGACAGAAGGAGGGGGAATCCAAGCAGTCGCACTCTGTCAGTAGCACCGTCTCTCTCCCCCCTCCTCAACTAACCCGAGTGGTGCTGTGGAACGCCGCTGCTTGAGGATGAGGATAGGCACCGATCAAAAGTTACGCAGCAACCCTCCGAGAAACAATTTCTGAATAATTTGAAGACTGCTGGCACGCACTTGTCGGCTGCATCAAAGACGCTAGCTGTTCCTTAGCTGCAAATCAAGTCTGGTCGTGCTCGCCTTTCAGCTCACGCCATTTTAAGTAGCAATCACATTAAATGCTTTGAAAAGCAACATCTTTCAAGCCCTGTTTATAAATGTTATTACCAATCATCCTCCCATAACACCTAGGGTGAATAGTTTGTGCGTATAGTGTAACTGGTCACCGTTTAATTGAACAAAGGGTGACAACGTTCTTAACATTTTCATAACTTTCCACCAGATAGCAGTTGGTATTTTCAGTGCTGTAATTGAACCTGCAAATTGCAGAGAATTACAGTAAAGAGATTAGGGAGGTCAGGCAACAAGGTAGCACATCTGCGACGTACCATGGCAACTGAGGCAGATGGAGGAGCTGAGTGTCATAGGAAGGCCATTCACAGCTGCACAATAGATTAGTCACACACCCTCACAATACACACATTATCCTCCGACATCAATCAGGCGAGAGGGAAGCATATTGTCTTTGCAATGAAAAGACCCTTCACTCCATATGAAGAGTCAAATTAACTTTTTTTAATTACAGCCTAAGCCGCCCAATTTGAAAAAAAAAAACCAAGCAGTTTGTCCTGCGTGCATTATTCCCCGACGGATAAAGTCCCCGAGTTACTTTCAGAGGGAGTAATGCAACACACGCAGCTCAGCTGGATTTTGTGAGTGAAGGAGCATCCAGTCAGATGTGGCAATCAGGGCTAACAACATCTAATGGCAACGGCATCTTAACTGACTCATCCACTCGAGATAATGTCAAGTGATTCACGTCTTCAGACCTTTTGGGAGCTGGAATACATCTGGGTGAAATTAGATTCATTTGAGACTTATTCAGACGGACCTGTTGTGTTTAAAAGCTGTTCAGAAAATGTCATTTGCTGTTTTGCGTTTCGGTTTAAGAGACAAAACCGCGTGAGAAAATGTTCTTCCAGCTGATGCCGGTTAAAAAACACAGCCTAGCTTTAACTTTTAGAGTCCCTCAGGGCATCTGAGACTTTTGCTCCTTTGAGATCAAACAGTCAAACTAAACTGCAGCTCTGTCCAACCAATTAACAACCTCTCTTTCCACAAAGGGATGAAAGTTGGCGCTCTGGTTATGTTTGGTTCGCGGCAAGTGTGTTTATTTACTGCACCGCCCTATTCATTTATGCCCCCTTTAGCCAAGCCCCCAGCCATAACCCCAAGGAGGGAGAATAACCCAAACACAGCAAAATAAACTCAGATATAATAGCCTTTGATATGTTTCACAGATAATATCTCTCAGTCTTTACACACACACACACGCACACACAATATGTGCTGCATTGTATGTTGCTTGTAGTAAAAGTTACAACCTCAGTTCAGTTCAGTTCAGTCTCCCATCAAAAAAAAAAACTTCATCTCATTCTAATTAAGTTGGATATTTAATAAAAACAGGTGCATATGATTTATGTACCAGGTGATGACACTAATTTAATCCTGAGTCACTGTCTCTCTCTTTGACGTCATTGATATTTTTACACAGCTGACTGTTGCTGATGTCAACAGGATTACCTCAGGGCTCGAGACTGGTTTATTTAACTAGCAGGAGAATGTGTTACCTGTGTTATTTTTGTGTGTCTTAATTAGTCAAATGGCATAATCATACACTGAATATGCTAATGACATTAATAACTGACTATCAACCTTCACACTGTGTTTCATACTCTGTGTTAGCAGATCTGATCTCTCAGGAAAACAGTTCATTCTATAAGGGTAATTTTCCCTCTTTATGGCACATAATGAGAAGAGAAGTGTGTTTTCCAATACTAACAGAGCAAAAGCGTGCAGAGAATTTGCCAGCATTAGACGATGGAATGAATAATAGACTGTTATTAAACTATTTCTAATTTAATTGTAGGTGTTATTAAAGCCAAAAATGAAGCAAATGCACCTGAGGCGAGTAGATATCCTGTAAGAATGAGAATAGCTCAAAATTCTGTGAAATTTATTCCTCCACTTTCTTGGCGAGGAGTTGAATTAAAAAAGATTGATACCACTCTCATGTCTTTGCAACGAAAAATGAAGGTGAAGCCAGAAGCTGGTTATTTTTTTACTCAGTATTAGGATTTGAAACAGAGGAAAAGAGCTGGCTTGACTCAGCCCAAAGATAACAAAAGGTAAAGGTAACAAAAATCCTACCAATCCTAAAAGTCTCTCATATATAGGGGCGTAAGGATACACAAAAATTCACAGTTTAGGAAGAACACATATATTGTTACAGAACACATTTTAGTATGTTGTA
The DNA here is from genome assembly GCA_029783725.1 of Acanthurus tractus. NCBI lineage: Eukaryota > Metazoa > Chordata > Actinopteri > Acanthuriformes > Acanthuridae > Acanthurus > Acanthurus tractus. Next base: position 2,969,260 of record JAQNCA010000009.1, read on the forward strand.
ATCCATACAAAACATATATAACATGCTGGGCTTTTTACAATGGTTGTATCTAGGACATTTTCCTGGTGTTTCTCTATGACTTCCTAGTGTTTCCACTGGTAGCCTCCAAGTCTTAATTTATTCCTTTGAGTATTATTAGCAATGGCGCTATCCATGCATTACATTTGGTTGACCAAACAATGTGGGATTAACCTTGAGGATTTTATCTCTTCATTCCCAACAAGTATACACCAAGCTTATCACAGCACAGACTGGGAATGACAATGACTTCCCCCCCCCAAAAAAAAAACGTTGCTAGAGAGCACAACATCAGCTTTTATCTGGAGTCTTTCTATGGGTGACCACAGTATCAGACACCTTGTGGCTGTTTCATTGCGTAGCATCTTTTAAACCATCCTGAGGAAGATAACATGTTTTAAATTAAAATGAACAAAGCCAGCACTCAGCAGTCTACCTGGCACACAGCAGCAGGCAGTTATGCAGCATAGAATAATTAACTTAAGCATATACAGCACCACATTTTATGACTTGAAGCAAGCAGACAGTCTCTTCTTATAGGATTTTGTGTTGCACAGATAAGAGTCAATACATAAATATAAGGTTAAGGCTGGCAATGAGTGCAGCTGAGTGTAGAAGCCTCTTAAGCTGTAGAGAAACTCAGCAGTTTAGATGCAATTATGATGTGGAAAAGCAGTAAAGCAAACTGACATATGATATGCAGGGAGGTGTTCATGTTATTGAGCTCACCCGCATCGATGTAAATGGAGTGGACAAAATAATATAAACACTGGTTTGTACTGCACAATAAAGATCAACAGCACTGTTAACTTCAGTCTACAAAACATCCATTCATTTGACCGTTAACTCAGTAAAACAGTTCAACAAAACAAAAACATTATAACCTTTAAAAGGGGAGGATTTATAGCAGGGATGTTAAATTACACTGCATTTAACTTATGAGGTTTTTGATGTGTTATCTAATGTAAAGAATTTGATGAATTGGTTTCACTCTGCGTGTTGGAGATAAGAGGACTTGTTCTAACATCAGGAAGTGTCACACAGTGACTACAACAATTTATGTCCAGCAACCCTGAGCAACAGGGGCCACTTAGAGGTAACATATCAGCACTAACTAACAGCTGCAAACATATTTAACCACCAGCTGTGATTTTTTGGGATGTGGCCTCAGCTGAGGACGATAATGAGAGGATGGCATAAGGAGAGTCAGAGGTAAAAGAAAAGCAGTGGACAGAGTAAGATAGTAAGAAGTGGACGACACATGTCTGCAATGTGGAACATGTGCACAATCTTGCTTTTTATCAGGATCTTTGTGCCTTTCTCTTACTCACAGTACAGTATAATCTCTCTTCTCTGGGGCTGTCTCACTGCAGGGTCAGACTGAAAGAAAGACAGAGGCGAAGAGAAAAAAAGAGAGCATTAAAGTTCCAAATAATGAATCCATGCACCAGAATGATAAATGATTGCAATGAAATCAGAACTGGTTTAATGACAGCATAATGAAGATGGGTGAAATTGAGGGTGCGGGGAAAGAGTTAGAGAACATGAAAGTCAAAGCAGAAAGAATAAAAAAAGGCGGCAAATGTAATGAAAGCGGCAGTATGGAAAATCTATAGAAGACAGAATGAGGGAGCGATGGAACGTTAGTCCTCTCTGCTGCAATAAGCCTCCAGCGGTGAGGGTAAGAGGCAGGGAGGCCAGTATTCCTGACAGAGCCTTATCTCATCTTCAGCCTGGAATAAAACCCATTTTCCAGCCCTGAGACAATAAAGCACAAGGTTACCGAACCTCGCACCCGTGACACCCCTATTTAGAGAAGGGCCTCGGCCCAACATAAAAATGCATAACACCATCACAGTGGTGAGAGCTGGTGTCTGACACCAGGGCGCCTTGCTCTGTCTGTGTGTGTGTGTGTGTGTGTGCATATATATGCTTTTTGCAACACAAGCGTGTTGAACTTTAATGTGTAGTTTAGCACGTAAATCTATTGGGGGAAGAAAGAAAGGCTTTGTTGTTTTATTTGCTTTGCATTTACATTCTAAGGTTTAATTGAATGCATCGCTCACAACCTTGAAGAGCAGGAGGGAAGTATCAGTGTGTGAGCGTGCATGCATGCATTTAAACGAGTGTGCTTACACACCCGTGGCATGCCTGTTTGTCTGCTTCCTCTTTTTTCTCCTCACACGTTGACGTGAATGTGACAAGTGGCCCCTCATCATCACTAAGTGGATTGAGCCGTGTGATGGGCATATCAGGCTCCCTCAGGAAAAAATGCCATGTGAATCATATAATGTGATTCTCCTCTGTCCTAATGGGTGACAAGTGTTTCCCATCTGTCCACCCACCATCCTCTCATCCATCTATCCATCCATTCATCCATCCATCCATGTATCCGTCCGTCCTAGAGCGCTGCCTCTCTAAGCTTTGCCTGGGGAGACATGGAAGCCGAGAGGATAAGATGGAGAGATCGACAGAGAGCAAGAAGAAGGGAAGGATGGAGGGGAAAAAAAAGACAAGATGCCTTTGTGCATTGCTTCAAGCCAGAGAAGGCCCACAAGTCGTCAAGTTTCTTGTCTCATTCGCTCACACAGAGGAGGCAGAAAAGTGAGATGTCTGCTGTGACAGAGAAATAGACTCTGGCAAAGCGAGATGCAAACACAGGGTGACTTAGGCTAACATTTGCCCACAGCTAATGCCTGCTTGATTGAACTTTTTGTTTATCTCGTCTCTCTTTCTCTACATCTGTCATGCACACACACTCAGATATAAAAACACATTATTTAAAAAGAGACGTGAATAAGAAGCAGCACACCACCATGTAGAAAACAAGCATGCTCTGTTTTTCTCACAGCCATGCTAATTAGGTCAATTAATCCAATGCATGTTTGGCATCATGGAGCAGTTTGTGCGGTTCACAGAGCATCAGCAGCAATGTCATGCTAATTGCGGTTGTGTAGGAAATTTCTGTTCAGACAAATTTGGCTCAGTTTAGTCTCCTGCAAGGCCTTACCTTTCTCATCAGAGGGAGACATGCAAAACTGGCCCAGGACCAGCCACCACCCATTTGAGGGAAAGGCTTCCTTGGCTCACTCATTTAAAATGAAATAGCGGTACGGAGCCAGGCTCTGGCATTCACTGACTCTTTTAATTGCTTGAAACACTATAAAGTGGGGAAAAAGAGCTATTTGTCTGGAAAGTACACTTATCTAATCTCTCTTGAACTATTTCGTTTGGAAATACAACCTTGGGAAAGCTGAGACAATTAGCACCTTTTAGAACATACTGAGACAGATCTTGGGCTAATTTCAAAAGGCTGTTGGGATGATGTGATCATTTGAGGATTTTCAGTTAGAACTTGGCACTGCTGTTAGAGATAGTGAAATCCTTCCCTAACATCTGAAGGCGGAGATTACAATGGGGACATCCTCTCATTCAGGGACTACAAATTTTGTTCCAGTCTGAACAGCATTATATTGTAAAGGCCATGTAGTTTCTCTTAAAACAAAATATTGAAAAAAATTAGAGGCTTATTTAAAGTAAGTAGCACACATACTGCATGCCATGTCATGCCAAGTGGCTGTCAGGATCATGTGTTTCACAAAAAATCTATTAGAAGCCCTCTATCTTAGATTCATAGTCTGTTATCTAAAAAATCTTAAATTTAAAACTGTTCACTTTTTATTAGCTAAAAATAATCTGTAGATGTAGAAAGGGAGCAGCTCCTCTTCTGTGGAAACTGCATGTTGGAATAGATAAAGCAACTATGAAACATATTTTTCATGAGCTTTGCTGCAATCATAGGCTCATTTACATGCTTAGACACAGAATGAAAGAGGAAAGATATTCAGTTGGTTGCAATCTGCAACCTCAACACTAGGTGCCACTAAATCCCTACACAGTGTACCGTCAAAGCTATTGTAAAAGGAATACAAAAAATATTTTCAATACTTTATTATTTGACAAGGTTTGACTACATCAAGTGCTTTCAGACATACATAGTATTTTCCCAACAAAGTACAACTGGACAACCTGATAATCTTGTACAATTTGTGCAAGTCAAGCAATTGATCAGGGTTTGCCCAGAAGTAATGCTTTAAGGCTGGATAGCTAAGCTGCAGCTTCTCCCTAAGCATTAAATAGAAGCATTTTCTATAAATACTGGCATAACCTCGTAAAACTGCCTTTTGTTTGTGTACCCATACAGTGCAAAACTGAATGTGTTTGTACCTCCTTTCTTCCTCTTTCCACACGACAGACGGCTGCAGGCGCCACCAATCTCTGAAGTAATATTATAGCCATTAAAAATTGACTGCACTTATTGCAGGATCCACTCTCTCATTATTGCCAACAAAAACAGCACTTGAATGCATGATATATACTTGTATTCCATCGTCTCAGTTCTGAAGTAGGAGCTTAGAAAAGTGTACTTGAAAGCAGCACCACCACAAGGCAATTTGCAGTGTGAAAAATAGCTATACTCAGCTAGCATTATTTGACAATGATGAAATGTGAGCTCTACATTTTCCTTTAGGAGTTTGAGACAGTGCAGAAAACTGTAAAGGGGTGATGGAGGCTTAACTCTTTCCCGAGCATTAGGGACAAAGCAACTTGGTGTGTTTCTTTGGTTGTGCACATGAGTGAGTCTTTGTGGGAGTGTGTGCATTCAATGTGTGTGTGTGTGAGTGTATGAGTGTGTGTGTGTACAAAAGCCCTTTATCAGATGCTGGCAGACTGGAGCAAAGGGGGGATCGATAGAGCTTTGGCCTGAAACAGGGAGACAGTACCTGGATCTCAGCCGGCCTCCACCGTTCCTCTCATTGATCTTCATTACCTCCACAGACTGGAACTCAAGTAGGAAGGAGCTGGACGCAGTGGCCCATACACACTTGAACACATACTGCACACTTCCAGAGATGTACACATGCACTGACAGTCAATGTGTGTGTCTGTGTGTGTATGTGATCCCTCCGACTTTGTTAAGACCCAAAGTGAGCTGAGGTGAGACACAAAACTACTCATCTTTCACATTTAAATGGGAACTAACAAAAAATATGGCATGGACAGAGTTTAGGCAACATCAGACATATGCCAGAAATTTTCATGTTCACACATGTATTTTATATTGTGATATTTTGAGATTTTGTTGTATTGTTTTTTAAATCAAAAACCTTGTTTTCCATTTTTTTATATATAATCTTGGTTTGGCCAACTACAATTCTTATCATTAGGATGTCATTTTGTAAAGATAAAAAGGGTTTGTTAATATTATGAATCCAATTCATCTCACATAACCAAATTAATGTAGAGGAATGTAATCCCAAAGGTGATAAGACTTGTTGTTTTGTGGCTGTCAGGACTGGAACAAGTTGAAAGTTTATTTTAAATCAACATAAGCCTGAACAGGACACATTTTCAAAGTATAACTTCTCCCATATTGGTGAAACTATTTCGAAAATGGCTTTTCTTATGTTTACGTCCACCCACGCCAGACCTCACTTTGATCGACTTGTGCAATAGTTGTCACTTAAGAGATGTTTTCACATTCCTCCTGTAAAAAGGGGAGATATCTCACTGCACTTCCCTCAAATCTGAGATTTAAATGTACCTTAGGCAAACAAAATTTGGAATGTAAGAATTTTAAAAGCTATTCACAAGCAAAGAAACATGAAACTAACAGCGCGGAGAGGATTTGTGAGCACAGAGTTGAGGGAGAGTTTGCATGAGCATAAGTAAAAGTTGAGAGTAGATTGTGTTTTATGTTAACTAGACTTGATATGAGTGATGCTCTGAAACACTGGATCCTACTGTACACGTTCCTTTGTGCAGCTTCTCATTTCCTTCCTTCCCATAAAACTCCACACATGCTGGGTGTGGAGCTTGGACTTCCTGTTCGTCTAAGAGTGGCTTATTCGGAGCCACAGATGCCTTTATGATCCCCTTCTTTTCACTGTTTTGATGGAATGCCCCTTCAAAGAATGATCAAAACATACAAGAACATGAGAATGAAAAGTTTAGGTTTCTGAACCTGCAGGTTTCCCATGTACATCAAAGAATGTAGCGAAACTAATTACAGTTTTCTATTCACAAATTATTCAGCATGAGAAGGTTACACCAACTGTTCCTGGGAGAGTAAAGTGCTTATAGTTTTCAACCAGGTTGTTCAGAGGGTTTGGTTTGCCCACAGCTTTGCTCATATAATTTCTGGTTTAAGAAACCTCCTTACATTAAGCTGCTCCAAAGTGGATGTTATCAGCACAAAAGAAGGTATCCCAATCACAAACAGACTGTGAAAAAAGGGTTAACAAAGAGAAACACAATGACTCTGTTTTTGAACTTTTATCTGTTCATGTTCAGATAATGTAGCTGTATTAATTTTCACCACTTCCCAAGAGGGAACTCTACTTTATTATTTCCACAAACAACAACAACAACCAAATTGGATGTAAACATAATTTGGACCTTAAAATCAATCTCCAACTTTCAATTATGGCCCTGAAGGTTTTTGTGTGTTTGAGGAGAGTAGTATAATTACTTTGTTCAATTTAGTTATTGAACTGAATGTCCTTGACAATGGCAATAACAAACAAGCATTCAAAAGCTGTTTTTTTAAAGAAGGGAAATTGCTTGAAATACCCATGTAATCCTTTAAAGATTGTTAAACACTCGCAATCCGAAACAATTTACAGTTGACAAAAGCAAACAAGCCCAAACAGCTGGAGAAGACTGCAGGTTTGGTGCTTGGATTAGAGACTTTTGTTTATGCATTGCATGTGTTTCTCTCCTCACCTTGTCTCCAAGAAGCCAGGCATTTAATGCACGCAAGGAAAAAGTGAGTTTAAAAGGGATGAGGAAAAGCAAGGGAAGGGAGCAAGTGAATGAAAGGTGGTTTATTGAATAACCAAAGCTCTCAGGTGCCATTCTCCCCTTGTGACTTAGGTTAATTCAATTCTCCCTTCTGTCCTATCAAGCCTTGTCTGGAAGTAGACGGCATCAAAGCAGAGCCGGAAAACACTAAATGATAGTAACTCAATTGTTGCTGGGCCATCATTGATTGTTTGCCCGGAAAGAAGTTGGAAGAGAGACAAGACACTTATTTTCTCCACCTCTCCCACCCTCTGTAATCACTTTTAGGATGGATGTGTGTGTATATTGTCCATGTTTGCACCTATTAGGAAGAGGAAGCTTCTATGAGCTGAGCCTTCTCTTGCATTTGCAAGGTATATGCACACAAAGCACTTAAGAAGCACAGAGTAATTACAGATTGGGGGATATAATTGCATAAACAAAAAGCACTCTTTGTTTGCACGCATAAACAGATGGATGTTTAATTAAGTGCCTAAAACATATCATTTTAACTGTTCACACTCACTCAAAGACTGCCACTCTCTGCATATTGACAGCTTCGTGCTGAGCTGTGGTCAAGGTTTTTTAAGCACCAACTGTGCCTTGTTATTCAAGGATTACACACAAATCATACGGAAAGTAATAACCTTATTATAGTCTTCAAAAAACATAATCAAATTGTGTGCAAGCTAATTCAAAATCTGTGTAAGAACTGCCTGCAAGCACATAAGAGTTTGTAAGAGCAGGTTTATTTGTCATGGTCAGTTTATTTAGCCTGTACAAACCTTCTCAAATATTTTTTCTGGCTCTCTGGGAGTCGGAAATAATGACCCTGATGATGTCATTTTGATGTCATCAGGGTCATTTGTATCCTAGACTTTGAGACTGAACATTTTTAGCTTGTGCAACAAACTGGGGGCATATGTCATCTGAATGACTTGACCAGAGAAGGTTTAATAAAACATGTAGCAACTACCACGATAACAAGTGGTCTAATATGGCTCAGTGGCAGATTTAAACTCTTTGCTATGGGAATAGTTGATATATAAATTAAATAACAGAAATTTTACTTTTCACAAATTTATTTTAAAGCAGAACCCTTGAGAAAGCTAAAGTTATGATCGATCATTTACTAAAGTTTTAATCTGAAGATAAAGACTGATTGATTTGTGTGAAATGACTGCAGTATTTTATAGAAACAACCTTCATATCCAGCTCTGTATATGTAATTTTGCAAGTTTATTGAGCTACTTACTATATTCTGGGATAAAAAGGACTAGTAGAAGTTTGTTGATTTAAAATTTTTGATGAAAGATAAAACCTTTTTCTTTATCTCCATCTTCATGGTGCATCAATTTTGTCATGTTGCATCATGGGAAATTGTCCAGTTGTACAGTACTGAATTCCTAGAGTATCCATTTAATCAAATCTATATGTGTGTGTGCTATAAATAGTGATAAACCCCATTTTCTTTAAGCCTATCTAATGCTTGATTTTGTTTTATAACGAAACACTCTCAAAGTGCAATTTATTGTAAGAAGCAGTCTTTTAAACCCTGTTGAGTTAAATAGAAGTCTATTTGTTCTGCAAAACCACAGCAAATAAGAAAGACAGAGGACTAACGCCACCAACAGTGAGGTTGAGCTTCTGCTAAATAGGGTCCTGTAAAGCAGAATGTTTTATTTGGAACTTTCAAAAGCGGCTTGTCCAAAAGAAAAGGGGCCCAAGGAGTGTGACACAGGTGAAGAAAAAATGGATTGAACTGAAAGTGATTGCAAAAATCCACGATTGGAGAGCACAAAAGAGATGTCAGCGTCACAGCAGGGGTCACAGAACCACTTCAATGTTATTCATAGATGACAAAATAGCAGCAATTATTGGCTGAGACATCTGAAAAAGCCATCATTCCTGATGGAGAATCTGAAAGCATGACTCAGAAGAGGAACATTGTCAAACAGAATACAGTATGTACAGTTTTGGGGAGAATTTAAATACATTTAAAATAATGTGTGATTAAATCAGTTACAGCAAGTAACCAAAAATGACTTCAATTTAAGGTATAATAATGAAAGCATTAGTACTTACATCCACATACACTCTATTCTTAACAGCACAAGAATGAAAACACAAAAATATAACATTAAACTAAATGCACAGTGCAACACTTATGTTATTGGAAAAAAGGCTGATGAAATAAATTCAACTATTGCAGTCTTTTTCTTCTCTGCTGTTCTTCTCATTGACTTTTCTAATGTGTAGTGAAGCTGGCACTGGTTTACGAAAAATCATGATTAAAAGAATTACTCCACCAATATATGGGTGCTTGTGGGAGTGGAAATGAAGCTTGTGCATGTGGACAGGAGAGAGGAAATGAGAACAGGAGGGCAGAGCAGAGGAGATGAGGAGTGCAACAGACAGATGAGACACCAAAACAGCGTTGAAGAGGAGACAGTCAGTTAGACAGATAAGTCAGACGGAGGTTCGCGCAGTTCGTCACAGTTCACAAGTCACACAATAGAAGCAGGAGCTATGAGGCTGCCTTGGTCAATTTTCATAATTAAACAAAACGTTGGCACAAAACCCAGTAGTAGCTTTGCTCTAAAATGGAAACTTGAAGTGTGATAATTATTGCTGTCTTGAGCAGTTTTTGCTGTGTTCACAGTTATAAACACCAATTGTAAACACCAAAGACTCACCAATAAAAGCCCAGCTAGTTACTTCCCTCTGGCACCTGGACTGGGTGGTGCTGTTGCAAGAGCTTCCAGTTTGCAGCAGATGTGTTTACATTGTAGTTGAAAGGTCTGTGTGAAAGCTAAAGGGGATACCTTATGCTTCAAGTCAACATATGTGACTAACTAGAAATAAGAACTGGTTGTTTTACATCTGGATAGGCTCCATTTAGTTGGCAGTATAATTTAAATTTTGAATGTTGCTTTTTATTATTTCTCTTGTTTGAATCCGCGCAGCCTTTCACATGTCAGTCAAATCAACCAGCATTGTTCTAGGAAGCCCGAGCCTGCTATGCCTGCAACCTTGACCACATCAAGGCAGGTGGCCATGTTGAAAGGAAACACCTTTCAGTGCTGAAAATCAACAGTGTTTTCCTTGTGAAATCACAGAGAGACTCTGGCATGACTGTAGAGTGTAAAGCTTGTTTACCAGCAGTGGAAATGCTGTCAATACCCAAATACTAAACGTCAAACCTAAGGAAACATCTACAGGAAGTTTCTGTAAGTGTTATCAGTTTTAGATCTAAGTTTGAACTCTCACAAGAAATCAGAAAGAAATAAAATCTAAAAAGTTACAAAAGGTTTAATTGAAGCTGTAGTTACATGACTTTTAAGATTCATTAACAGAGTAATTAGTAATCTGGAACTATTTCATTAAGAAATAACCTTCCCAACACTAAGTATGTATAACAATGATGGTGCAGAAATGTCAAAATTTCTGTTGCAACCTTTCTTCCAAAATTGCCAGGCACTTCTCCACAATCCACTCAAAAAACTGCTGTGAGTTTGCTGCTGTTCCTCAGTGATTAAATGCTGAAGAATCTAAATTAAATAATCTTGAGCATTGCTGAAATTAAGGAGACCCTGCAGAGCATTGATTTGAAATGAAAAGAAAAGTTTTCCATCTGGACAAACATAATTTTCCTCGTCCTATGAAGACTTGCGTGAGTACTAATGTACTTTTCATCTTATTAAGGCTCAATTTAACATCTAACCCATGTTGTATTGCAGCAAAAACTGGCCAGAGGTCGAGCATTTCCCGAACACATTTGACCTCAGTCCTGTAAAGTTGACGGTCAGTATTCATCATGCTGAGTTGACAACTTATCTAGTTTGTGTAATCAATCATAATTTGTGCAGAGGCTCTTCAACCTTCAGCATTAAGTGGAGGTTGCTTCCAACTGGGATGGGTTCGGCTCAGGGGCTGTGACGAGGATTCCTTGAACTCTCAGGCGTTTTCTCTGGGAAATTAGTCTGCTGATGGGATCATTAGCTTTCCCGGATACTGACAGAGGTGCTATGGGAACGCTGATTCATTGCTGTCCACAGAAGAAACTCCACGGGAGAGCTGAACATCTAACTGAGGGGTCGTAAGCTGAGGTGATCTTACCCCTTAGGGAGCAACCCTTGATGGGACACTTGTCCTCTAAGAAACATCTGATAAAAACAGCAACAAAGGTTGAGTCTGTAATCAACCAGTTCACAGGATCTGAACATGGGGTGGCTGCCCCTACACTTTGTACCTCAGCATCAGCTCTTGCTGAGGCCAGAACATTGTGCCCACTTTGGTCCAGGTTATCGCATATACATCCCCGGCCTTGACACCCAGGTCTGTGTAGACTATTTGCTCAACACCATTTCTATTGCTCCCTGTGCTACCCAACAAATTACTTGCTTTTAAATAATACTTGGCCTCCACATATTGAGCAGATGGCCTTTACTCTTATGATGCTGAAAAAAGGTCAGATGATTCCCCAAAATCTACCAGTTTAACCAGACATCTTCAATCAACCTGCTGTCAATCTCCTTTCCAAAGGACAAGTCAGTAGAAAATCTCACCACCTAATCTGCCTGGAAATGGAAATTAGAGTCCAAGGACATTTCAAACAAATATGTAGTGTTAGACCCTGATCAACAGGTCCCTTGCACCATCCTATTAACTAGACAGTGGTCAACCTCGAACAAACTCAGGACCACCTGACACCCTGAACAGATTCAGGACCATCATGTTCCCTGTTTGGCCATTCATTGCAGGTGGGACAAGTGTGCATGTGGAGAGGAGCAAACAGTAAAACAAAGCATTAAAGTTTACCCTCTCCAAGGACTAAAAGGAGAGTTAGTCACTTTCCTGTCTGATCAGGTGGCAACCAGATTTAAAAACTTTACATTTACTAAATAAAAGACATTAATACTGTGTCAAAGCCAGTGGCTAAACAAGAGAAGACAGAAAATGTTCTTTGGTTAAGACACAAAAATGCCAACAACAGTTATGTTAGCGAGGGTTTTTTTTCCATTTATTAAGCACAAGCAGCCTAAAATAAGAGCAGTGATCATGCATATCTTGGTGAGTATAAGCTGGTAAATAAAATGATGCTGCATAACAAATTATTTAGCTGCACTGAGGAGTCTGACCATGGGACAAAGAAGTGGAATTCTGAATAGCACTCAAGTCATTTCTTTAATTAATAAAAAGACTGATGAAAAAGTTCAGTAAGGAGATAAATGAGGGATGGGAGTGGAAGTGTCATCCCATCTAAAAAGTCCTTGGCTCTTTTGCGAGATGTTGACATGCTGTTTACTGGATATAAATATGTGTCACAGTACCTGTCTATCATAGAGTTCTCTAATTTCAAACTGAGATAAAAGCTCCAATCCTTGCTCACTTGTTCTCTTAGCTATATTCCCTCCATGCTGTTTTGTTGCTCATACGGCATCTTGCTGAGTCATTTGGAGCTGAGCAGAATCACAGCTGAAAAGTCATTACAAAAAAAGGGGGAGGAAAAAATAAGAGGCTGACAAAAGATATGAAAAGACTGGCAGTGTTCATTAGCAGCGAACTTTTAAAAGTCATTGCAAAGTTCAAGCAAATAAAATGAAAGAAGGAAAGAAAAATGTCTCCTTTGCTAAATTTATTCTGATTCTTTTTTGGCCAAAACTACAAATTAAAGTGTAAGATGTGTCATTATGTCATTCATACTGCTCTAATAGGAGAGAATGTGTGAAGCCAAAATAATCAGGAATGTGTTGCTGTCCAAGTTCTGTAACTGCTGACAGAGAAACCTCAATGAGCATCAAAGTTTAGTTTTCACCATCCGTGCTAGATTAATGGACATTTCAAGCGTTCTCTTTTTGGCTACAACCTCCTCGTTAGAAACAGCGAAAAGGTCATCTCATGACTCAAACCACTGACACTTTTAATGGACCTCTGAATAGGTTGCAATGAGTCACTCAAAGCGTTTTCTTTCTGAAACTCGCCATGAATGTTGATCATGAATGTGCTTTTAATTTCAAATGTGGGCTGAAACGGGTGAAATAAACTGCAAGATGTGTGAACACATTCTGTCTGTAATCAACAATAGATGCATTTCCAGTGTTTTACCAGCTCCTCTTGACCCGTACCACTCAGTTTAACCTTTACACCACAGCACAGGGTGAGCTTACTCACTTACTCACTCATCATTAGTAATACAACCCAGGGTAGACAGTATAATCACCTACTTCCACCGGACATGTCATTTCAATTGCCACTGTAATTAGAAGGCATTGCTCTGACTGACACGACCCCGCTAGCAGAAGTGTGTGTGCATGTGTGCACATATTTTTAGAAAAACCAAAGCCAAAATTAGGTCTGATCAAAGCTCTTTTGTACCATATGACGCCTGTAGTAACATTTTTCTAAAAACAAAAACATGAGGTAATTTTTAAATGTGAAGAGTTTGCAGATAGTATTAGCATAATCTGCAGACTGGCTTCTGTGTGGCTGTTAAAAAGTAGCTTGGGATATTTTACATGCTGAACAGGAGTCCACTGAGGTACAGACTTGGCATTGGTCTCAGTGCCTGATGAGAATGCTTTCCAAAAGCAAACAAATAAATTCATAAAAATAGCCATCCTTAGAGATTCTAGTCACAAAAGAACATTTAGAAAATTACCAACAAAAGCCTCACTTTAATTCACATTACACCTGTTTGAAAGATAATTATTACCCCAAAAAAAACATGAGCCATTAGGGTGATTAGTCATATTGCACAAAAGCCAACAATGTATCAAGATTATCCAAGCACTTTTATTTGGTGGTTAAAAGTAAAGTTTAGCAGCCAAGATGTTTCTGAAATTCCCCCACTGCACTGAGTAGTTTTGTTTACTATGATACATGTTAACAATGGACACTTTGGATGATCATTTTACCATTCACTTGATGTCTCTCCTTAAAACAAACCTGGAGATTTGTCTAAAGCCAGGCTTAGCCATGCAGCTACCATTTCTGTCAGGGATTACAAAACTAAGGACCCAAATGCAGACAAAATTGATTTAGCAAAAACCAGGATGACAAGCTAACAAGCTGATAATTCCAAAACCAAAAAATGCAAAGTTTAACCAGAAAAATCAAAGAAGACAAAAAAAAACCCCAAACACAACAAACTAAGAAGATGCAGTGAGAACAGGATCAATGACAGAACCAGGGGATGACGGAAGCACAGGGGAGTGACAACAGACGAGCTGACAAAGTCAAAGGGGAAACACAGAAACTATACACACACTAGGATAATGAGACACAGATGGGGCAATTATCACAGGTGACACACATCAGGGCAAGGCAGGTAATCACAAAAAGAAACTTGACGGGACGCAGGTAGACAAGACACAGAACAGAATTTACCAAAACAAAACAGGAAACAATGACACAATGACACATACATAAACCATGGGAACCCAACAATCAACTCCAGAATCAAATGAACCAAAACTACTCAGATAAAGGATGGTGACAATTCTCTAACAAGAAAGTTTAAATTTGTCAAGTGTTTTTTGGTTAATGACCAAATATAAACAAGTTGTGTTCTGTGCTAATAACATATGCTAGCATGCTACCCATCAGAACTAAGTAGTAATACACATGGTAAGCATGATCATGTTAGCATTGACAGTGAAAACATGTTAGTGTGCTAATATAGCTTTAAGTGCTGAGCTCCAATACAGCCTCACATACGCAGCACATAAAGTAACTCTACTAAAGATGTAAGCAAGTTGCTGATTCAAAAGAAAATAAGCACCAAATGTCTTTTGACCATCATGTGATGCTGACTGAGCAACACCCAGAACTGGGAGAAACTTATAAATTACATTTAGTCAAGTTTGCCATCCTTACACTGTGACTGGTGTTAATCTAGAAGTCAGTTATAGGTGACAAAATTAAAGACACCGGTACCTTAAATAAAATAAAGCATATTTCTGAGTTCGAATATTGTTAGCATTATTGGGAATAATTTAGTTACACAACTCAACAAAATATATACCAAAGATATAGTTGTTTTTAGACATTTTAATACAGCAAAGTTATATACTGTAAGTTTAAGAGCCTGAAAACAATCCCCAAAACAAAAAATATAAGGTTCAAGTTGTAATACTTCACACCTTAGACATATGCATGTTTATATGCATTGTCATGCACATCAACAAGGTGTAGGATGGGATGAATAAATGGATGTATGTGAAATGATGATGAATGTGACTTCAAGTGGTCCACAGATTGGAAAAGGAAACCCCCAAAGGAGCAGAAACCCATCTGCACAAGATTTAGCCACAATACCACTTGTTGTGCTTGCAGTCTTATTACGTTGCATCATTCTGTGCCGCATTGTTATGCAGACACAAGCTTAAGGTATCACTCTATCTCTGAGATAATCAAGCTGAGATTTTCAAATGAATTGTGTTCTTTATGTAATTATGTTTTAAAAGATCTGTAATATAAATTTCAAAACCTGTTTGAGTTTGAATAACCTACTCCAACAAGACCAACAATTGAAATAGTAGTCATCAATTTTCACAATAGACATCATGGCCCATTCACTTCTTAATCACAAAAGGCCAAATTTCCTGCTCTAACAGACAACAAAACAATGTGGCGTAGTTTTTACATGCAGCTCACTGCTCCCTCAAACACCACAATCACTGCCAGACCCACATACAAAAAGGAACGGTTGCTGTCTGGAATAGCAAATCCTGAACTACTGAAAGTGGCAGAAAATAGTTTAAACAGCATGTGCCGACACCACACCTCAGAAAATTTGCAAAAGACAGTTTTGCAGTGATAAATAACACCAGTGTATGACGACAAGTGTGCCACAATTTCCAGACAGCATTTGTTGTAATTTTTGAAACAGTGGGTTATAGAATTCACACAGAGGTAAACAGAGGCAGGTTTCTCATCTCTAGCCAATCTTTGAATTCAGGTGAAATGAAAACAGGCACTAGCAGATTTTGTTAGCGGCACCTAGCCAATGTGAGCTAACGGTTTATTAGTTGGTTAACTTCCTAGCTTACTTTTTAATGCTCCCAGCTTATTCATTTTAAAACAAGAGGCCTGTTAAAGTGGTCTTAAATACACATATGAGAATGACATACAAGAAACTGCTAAAAGAATAACTCAAGAGCAGTATGTCCATAATTAAAAGCAGAATTTTCAACAATGTAATGTAGAACAAGTTATCCTTAGCAATATAAGGAGGGTTTTGCAATGCTTGTCATTCAGTTGAGCAAATTACATGTTTAGCCAAGTAAAAAGCATGAATGATTATTATTCCAGTGGTTCTAGGTACATATGAAGTCAAACAAGATAAAGATTGTATTTTAGATGAAATGTTTTAAGGGATAAATAACAGCTTTTTGACCAGCTGCAATCACTGCCTTCAGCATTACTCAGCTCACAGTTTGTGCTTCGCCTTACATTCCCTGACGTTCTGACAAACCTGTCTTTCCACAGGACCAGCTTCCCATGGAGTCAGTGTAATGGACAGAGAAAGAGAGTGGAAGAGGATGGTGACCTCCTCGAGGGGGCATCCTGACATCATCCACAGTGGCGGTGGAGACATGGCGCTGTCACAAACCACAGTGAGGGGGGGCCTGCTCGGTGTCACCGGCTCCGACACACTGGGGAATGACCCAAGCTCAAGCAATGACTGTGACAGTAATGGGACAGGTCTCTGGGAAAAGGATGGGTGGTGGGGGAGCAGAGAGGAAACAAGGGAAGGTGGAGGGGTGAATTGAGGGAGAGTGGTTTGTTGAGGAAGATCAGAGAGACAAGGCACAAGACTCGACAGGATGACTGTATCAGCACAGAGAGAAACGGCACTGTTTGGATTGTTGAAGTAAAATAGTTTGGACCTGAAAAGTGAAAAGCAAAGCATTGCAGTTTTAAACATCAGTGTATCATCATCACATCAGGAGTGGCAGTTTTGTAAAAAGGAAAGTCAGGAAAACTGTTCGCTTCTATTAATCCTTATTGACAATTTTCTTGAACCATGTTTTCAACTTGTTTTCTTCCCCATCCACGCAGTTTGTCGCAAGAGACAGAAGCTTGCAGTCATCGTGACAAGGGTCTTGTATCGTCAAATATGTGTAAAATTTATGGTATCACACCCTAATTTTCCTTGATTCCCCAAGCAGATAATAAGCTTGTGCTCCAGTTTTTATTACACGCAAGTCTAATGGGGCTGTGGCACTCATTTAGCAGCCTAAACATTACGAGAATATGCACATGCATGCTCAGCCATTCAGTCTGAGCCTATTTACTCTTCCTGAAAACAACAGCAGTGACAAGATTTCTAAATGCATCGGATGGACTGCAAGGTATTGTGCAGACTACCTGGGATGTTATCTGGTTCTGATTCCATTAGGTTCACATAACATCTGCTTTTTCATTAGGGGTTTGAAGAAAGGTGTTTTTTTTAGCTACTCTCATCTAAAATGTTTTCTGAAAGAGTTTAAAAAGAAAAACATCACACGATTCATTCATCTAACCCTCAGTAGGAGCTGCTTTTCAGTCTTCAGGCCCTAAAAACACTCTTAAACTTAGAAGGCAGGCCTCTCTCTTATATTATTGTCTCTAAGTGCAGACCCATCAGTGTCCAGAAATCTCTTTTTATAGGCCAAATCTGCACTTTGCCTCCAAAAGTCTTTAATTCTTTAGAATTTTTTAAGGAAAAGTGATCTGTGCATATCCGTGTTTGGACGGGTACATAAGTTAAGAGAGGGTTGCTTGAGAAAAACTTAGCCATCCAGTAAGTTTGAAGTGTTGACAGTGTGCAGAAGTTTTTGTTTCTCAAAGTTCATGGAGGTCATGAATGAAACAGCCGGATGTCTTCTGGCTTTGTCTGCATAACGATAAGAGCAAGAAGAGGCTGCATTGCTCCCGTCTCTGTCATGGGCAAAAATTGACTCACTCTGATTGGCTGAGCTCCCGCATGTGTATTCAGCGTACTGAGGCGGGCGGCTTAATGAAGAGAGCCCTGATGAAGAAATACAAGTGATCACAGAGCTGTAGCTGTGATGTATAACTATCATTTTGTTTCACCGAAAGACTGCTGGTCTTTTAAATATGAAATCTGTTGGTCAGTGCAGATAAGTCAGCTGGAACAGCTTGTTTTTAGACAGCAATATTATTATTGACATTCAGCTCTGCTTTGCTTGGATGCTGCCTCTTCCTTTATTACAGATGATGTCGCTGCTTATTTTTAATAGGCGAGATGGGATTCTCAGTTTCTTCTCTCTCTCCTCACCCCCCTCCATCTGACTGGAAAAAAAGGTACTAAAATGATGGAGCATCAGCATTCTCTAGAGGCCAACGGAGGGCATAACATATTCTTTGTAGGAAGATATTTATCTTTCTGTCTGTCTGATCCTCCTCCTGTCTGCTTCTTCTCAATGCAAGAGAGTGAATATTTATCACAGACTCCAGCTTTGTGCAGACTACTATTTTGAGCAAGGTACAACCTGCCATTTTTTTCTTTTTTGAAAAGGACATGCTGGTGGAATGTAAAAACATGATCCAAATAAGGAAAGTGACTTCTAAGAAGCTTCATGGTTTTTTTTAGATAATACTCTGACACACCCTAACTGAACTCAGTGCCTACCCTGAAGTCATATTAGCCTCTCTTACGTACTAATATCATTCTAACATGACAATTTTTTTGCATTGTTCTATGTTAATTTTCACATTAAACTTATTTGTGCATTAGTTTTAAGGAGTTCTTTCCCAGCAAATTTTCTTTCATGTATTTTATTTATTGCATTCATGGCGTATACAAACAAAAGAGTTGATGCATCAGCTTCACTTGGAAACTGAAGACAAACAAACAAACTATAAAAACCACCCCAACAGGTTGGGAGTATTCAAAGAAATCCCTCCCTCCTTTGGAATTTATGGGATTGTTAGCAGCACAGTTCCACCTATTTTGCTGTTTCATACGAGCTGTCATTTAATTGTTCATTTTAATTATGTTTTGTGTGTACAAGCTGAGTGACTGTAAATCCCCCTGTGTCTTTTTTCATATTTACTTTTCAAAATAGGGTTTGGAATTTAAGCTTTCATATTAAATCACTGAAGAATAAGTAACTCTTCAACACGATGGTGCTCAGCCGTAAGGCTGTCGATGGACATCGATGGAGAGGACACTAATCGTGATCTAAAGGTTGATTGCCTGAAACCAGCACAGACTCCAGAGCTCACACTGTCTCACAGACTAGATTTTACAGTCTAATTTGCAGGTTTTGCATCTGGCTCTTGTCTTGTCAGCCACCTGCCTGTTGTTCGCCTTCCCCTGATCTTTCATTATGTAATTTTATGTTCTTGCATTCAACTGTCTGTTAAACTGTTTCTCTTTCCTTTCTTAAACCTTGTCTCTCTGACACTTGTCTGTCTTTCCTCTGAACAGCCTGAGATAGTTGTGTTCATGCAAAACAAGTCCAGATTGAGACTGGCAGTGTGTGGGAGTATCTGTGTGTCTGTGTCTGTGCCTGATGCTCCACCCATCCTTCCGTTCCTCTCAACAGGTCCACACCTCAAAATCAACCTGAAAAAATTCAGGTGAGAGCAAGTCAGTTAGCTCTGACACAAGGCCAGCCAGGACGCACTTGGCAGTCAGGAGGCGCCTCCTTCACGCTGCGTCTAAGTGCCAAAGGTAAGGTGCTTTGTCTGATTATAAAAGATGTGTTAGACCAAGAAAATAGATGTATATAGATGAATTTTCAGATAAATTTCAGGTGAATACTGGAAACTATTCAAGAGGTTCAAGGATTATACAAGAAAAAAGGTTAGGATACTGCTCATTATGTTCCTTTTCTTTTTATCATACAATGAGTTGAACTTATGAGACGATCTCAGAGAAAGCTCAGTGCTGCCATGTACAAAAGAAGGAGATTTGTTCAGACAGATAACTGGAAATACTGTGAAAAAGAAAAAAGTAGACAAGGACTGCTCATGTTTTACCCCCCAAGCTGATCTGTGTTCCCTTGAAGATGGAATAAAAAACAGGTTGGAGGTAAAAAAGGTGAGATATGTGGGAATGACAGTAAAAGAACAAAAAGCAAAGCTAGGAGGAAGAAGAAGAAGAAGAAATAAAGCCACACAAAAAATTCAACCCCACCTTGTTAGTCAGGGCCATTGATTCATGCGCACAATGTAGTCTTGGTTGACAGAAAAGTATTTGCAACTAGCTCAACCTGTAGAACAAGTCACAGCCATTTACTGGTTGGGATGGGGTTGTTATGTACACAGGGATGTAGAAACGCGCTGAGGATCAGGAGAATTTACACAAGTGTAATGGGCTATTTGAGAACTAAGAATAATGTTGGCACAATTGGACGTCCTTTCCCAGTACTTCAACCAAGTGTGTTGTGTTGTGTGTGTTTATTGTGGTTGGCTCCCCTCACGCACACTGCAGGAAGAGTTTGCACCAAAGCTGTATTTGCATGGTGTTGGGTAAAAAAAAAGAAAAATCAAATGCATCAGATAACCCGGAGCCCTCTTGTCTGTCACAACAAGAAGAAGGACAAACACACATCTAAGAGACAGGAAAGGCAACATTGCAATCTTGAGCAAATAGGAAAACAAATTATGGTCCATCTTTCTGAGACAAGATGGACTGGTGTCTCTCAGGTTTTCTCTTTATCAACAACTGAGTTGATAAAGTTTCCGTATGTGTCTGCATTTCTGTATGAAATCGAGAAGGAAATTGTACCAATAAATTAGATGTTCTATACGTTCGTGCAGCAGCAGTCATTCACACTGTGTGTACGCATCTGTGAAAGGGTAATGTGTTTATGTCTAAACATGCAATTTGTGAAGCTGTCAGGTTTTTCTGAAGATTCAGAACAGGAACGCATCTTAAAACCAGTTCTTTGAAATAAGAAAAAGGAATATCTTACTTTCAAAGACTCCAACTGAGACACGTCTTGAGATTCATACCTGTACCTGATCAGAAAGCGGTAAAGTGGAGGCATAATCTGCAGTGAGTGAACCTGTTCAGCACTCGGTAGCCTCTGTTGTGATTCTAAAGGCTGCCATTGAGTCAAGACTTTTTATGCTGTGTAATTTAATAGTCAAGAAAGCTGGATGAGAGAGAAAATAGCAACTGAGTTGACAGCTCAATATGTCTACAGTGATGCCCAAACGCAGAAGGAAAGTGTTTCTGAATTCAAATACTGTGGATTAGACGAGACAGAATTGAAATGGAACAGTGAACAGCAGGGCTGTTATCCAGCTTGTTCTCTGTCAGTCTGTGAGGGTTCACCAGAATGAGATGTAAATGTATAAGAGAGGCTCTTTTTTTTATGTGGTAAAAAGAAATCCCTTCAAAATCTTAACGCTTATGTAGCGTAGCAGACCCTCCTTATGTTTACACATACATAACAAAATCAAATATGCATTTCAATGGTGTTTGCAGCCCTCACTTGACAGTCAAACCTGTCGCTCCAGAGCTCTTAACCCAGGCTAAATCTGTCAGTCCCATTCACACTTAATGGCAATGAATCTTTTCAGACAAACATTCTGTGATGCACACACACACACACATAGGCATGCACACATTCATATCCAGGCACCACTTGGTTTGCACACCACTAAAGCCAAAAGAAGAAATAGAAAGAGGATACAGAAAGCAGCCAACACAATCTGAGTGTACACCCACACACGGAGACACACAGAGCCAACCGACTACGTAGGTGATCCCACAACAGCTACATCTTTAAAGTCTATTCTCGATTAAATCCACCCACTAATATTTTAACTAAAATTCCCCTCTCCCTCTCCCACAACGGGGTCTTATGGCATGATCACAAATGAAATGCTTTCACTTTAAAATTCCTTTGAAGAACTAAGGCTGCAAATAGGCGTTTGGGATTACAGAGCTATCTGTGGTTGTCTGATCAGCCAAACTGTTCAAATAGTTGATTAATAGAGTTGAGAGTATCGGTTCGTCTTTTCAGCAAAGGGAGTCTCCAGTGATGATTCACTCACTGATGTGTAATGAGTCAGAGCTAAGACAGTACGCGCTGTGTCAATACGGATCAGCTAGCAGTGGGACTATGTTTGTGAAAATGATGTCTGGTTGTTTTGTTTCCTCACAGCTGAGCATCATTTCAAAATAGCTCCATGTTTGTTTGTATACTCGGTTTCTTCGATTAGGGAACTGCACAGAAAAGTTAGATTATTTGCTTCGTCTTACTCATTAGGTGTGAATTATGTTAGATAGTTAATTTTATCACAAAAAAAAATATTCTAACCTAATTTAAAATCATCTGAGTGTTTTCTGTGATTCCCATGTGTTGGAATAAGTGTAAATCATTAAAGGCAAGTAGGTACAGTTTATGTGCCTAAGAAGGAGTACAAAGGCTGTGAAAAGAGGAGTCCATTGACATGTGAGGTTTGCTCCTTTTTTGGTTTGGGTTCCCAAAGGTTTTGGATTCGATACTTTAAACTGATACTCAGTGGTGGAGTGAAAACACTGCGGACCGCTGATTGATCAGAGAGAATCCTCACCAGAATCAACAGTTTCACAACACGAAGCAACCAGAGTTATCTTGTCTCCTTTTAGGAACACAAAATAACAACTCTCTTGTTTTTTTGGCAGTCAGTTGTCTGGCAGGACACAGCCAAACAAAGTTAGTCTCCTTGCTGCGACCAATCCCATCCCTTCGATATCCTCCATTGTCCCTGCGTTTGTGTTATGTTGAAGATGAGATCGTGCCAGTTTCACACAGCATCACCACGACAATCAGCTAAGACTCCTGCTTAAGTTGAAGGGGTGTTACATGAAGTGGAAAACATAATTGTGAAGAGCACTTGGTAACTTAAGTGTTTACATGAAGAAGTTACACTCCTTATGTCTGAAGGAGCAGGAAATATTGGAGCATGGAAATGCAAAATCTCAGATTTTTCTGTCTTCACCCAACTTTTAGCAACTAAAAGTCAATTAGCTGCTGCATTTACTTTGACCCTTATTCCCCAAGCTTTAAGGAGGCATTGAATCCCTTGGACTGCTCCCCTTAGACATTGCCTATGTAATACAATATAATTAATGACGAGAAGAATATACAGTGGTCTGACAACATATAAAGTTTTTTTTCTCTTTTTTCTAATCTGCCATTCTTCCATCACCAGGGTGAGTCAGTCAAGATCCTCATCCCACCTGGTCTCCTGAGGAGCTCTCTGGTCCCCTTCACTCTCCTCCATCCCCTCCTTCATCTCCAAGGCAGCAGTCATGAACTGGTCTGCATTGGAGGCCCTCCTAAGTGGGGTCAACAAGTACTCCACGGTGTTCGGCCGCGTCTGGCTGTCCATGGTCTTCGTCTTCCGGGTGATGGTGTTTGTTGTTGCGGCTCAGCGGGTTTGGGGTGATGAGAACAAGGACTTTGTCTGTAACACTGCACAGCCGGGCTGCATCAATGTGTGCTACGACCATGTCTTCCCCGTCTCCCACATCCGCCTGTGGGCCCTGCAGCTCATCTTCGTCACCTGTCCTTCGCTGATGGTGGTGGGGCACGTCAAGTACCGTGAAAAGAAGGACATGCAGTACACCACCTCGCACAAGGGCGCCCATCTTTATGCCAACCCTGGGAAGAAACGTGGGGGTCTGTGGTGGACCTATCTGGTGAGTCTATTTCTGGCCTTGCTTGTCAGACATAATACAGACACAATACAGACACAGCAGTGCTTCACTCTTGACTAAAGTGACGTTAGTCATTGTTGAAAATGTCAAAATCAATTGCCATGGATGAGTGGCTATGCACAATGGGCTAAAGAAGACATTTGTGTAATTATATTTGATTTATTTTCTCCTGTTCACAACCAAATTGTTTAGACAGCTTCTCTCGCACCTCTCAGCCCAATTAGAAAAAACTTTCATCATCCTTTCAAACTGAACTAAAGCTGTGTGATTTATGAGCTTGCAGTGGCTAAAAATGATTACAGATCCTGCATTAGGTCAATTGTGTTACAAAATGCATTATTCCTCAAGCTATTACAGACTTTGGTGCAGTAATGCCTGAAAAATCACCTGCATATTTTTTCCTTATTTTCAATCTTCCATTTTAAAATGTGTCTCCTGGTTTAACTCCTTATAGGTGAGTCTGATTTTTAAGGCAGGCTTTGATGCTGGCTTCCTGTACATCCTGTACCACATCTATGACGGTTACGACATGCCCCGCCTGATCAAGTGCTCCTTGGAGCCGTGTCCCAACACAGTGGACTGCTACATATCCCGTCCCACCGAAAAGAAGATCTTCACCCTCTTCATGGTGGTCTCCTCTGCTGTATGCATCTTGATGTGTATCTGCGAGATGATTTATCTCATCTGCAAAAAAATCCAGAAACTTGTTAAGAGGAAGACTGAGGCAGAGAGGAGGTTGTTCGCCGAGAATCATGAGATGACACCACTGGCAGCGCCAAGGTCAGAGTTCAGGTCCAAAACATCAATCAGAGTGGATCCTACTGCCTCGATCCAAAACCTCAATAACATCAAGGCAGAGGAGGGACCGTCCATGAAAAAATAACATACAATATGGCATTGGTCATGTTGAAAAACTGAGCGAAGTACTCAAAGGACCATTGCAAGCAAGTGCATTCATCAGACTCTGTGGAGAACTGCTGCTCATCACCAAAGTTATTCATCAATTCAGGGATTTCTGAAAGAGCGTTTTGTAAATATTATCATGTTGAATGACTTTCTGCAGGGACGCACACCTCATGCATGCAAATTAACCCCACAAACCGACAATTACTGAGGAAGTTAAAAGCTGTAGAGTAAATTTGGAACTACTTTGTATTGATAGTGCATTTCTTTTATTTGTGTTTGGTGTATGCATGTAGACATATGTTTGAGCTGATATCAGTTAGTTTGTAAATAAAAGTAGAGATATAAAATGTTAAAAAAAACTCAAAATGATGTAAACACTGCAAAGAGCATTGAACTTTTCCCTGAACATACACACTGCGCCCCAATGAATAACATAATATAATGCACAGCACTTTCTAAAGAGGACACAGTGTAATATTCAGGAGGCACAAAAGTGTTTTTTCTTACCTTGAAACTTTGACACCTGTTGATATTGTGTGTCACATTACGAAAACTATATTAAAGCTATAAAAAATGTATGAAAAATAAAATTTTATGCCCACAAATTTGGTTATTTTTTGACAAAGAATGAAATGACAATCCATAGAAAAGTTATATTTTTGTTTTGACTTTTGTATTTATTTTTCTGATCCATAAAGTTATTTAACTGTTTAAACATTGTGCGTCTCCTTTGCTCTTTTTATTAAAACTCTTTCAAATCAACATACATTTCTACAGCATTTCAAAGTATATAGTTAAGGGCTCATGACTGAACATGAAGATGGAGTATAAGAAAGCAGACATTTTGTTAAAAAATATGTTAGATTTGATCATGTAGATTGAAACAAAACAACAGCTAAGCATGGGTCACATTTTATACAAGTGTAGTATGAAATGATTTTTAATGGAACTAGTTTCGGGAGATCCACTTTAAAAGCAGCTTCGTGTGCCACTTATGTGCGCACATACAAAGAATTTTGACTCTGGTTTTCAGCTGCTTAACACAAGTGCAACAAATCTGGACAAAGACAGGTAAAATGAAAGTATACGTTTTCCTTAATATACATACAAGTAAGTGGGGAAAATGTGAAGAACAGTGTTTCTATAAATTTTACTGTAAACGTTGGGATCATTATACAAAAAAACTATTGAATGGGTATTTACAGTTTACCAGTATGCACGGTTTCATTTAAAATTCAATCTGTGCGCACATTAAGCGAGTTAAGAGAGACGTTAAGCGTTTAAGCTTAAGAGGGAAATCTAGAAAAGCCTGTAATTGTTTAAGATGACCAACTCACGAAGTATTTGTTTTTTTCATGATGCTGACGGAAACTGTGACTCATACTTATTTGTTTTGTCGTCATCACTTTGCTAATCTGCCGTCAAATCAAAAGGCGAGCACGCGGGTGCGGCGTTCACAAACCCGGAAATGCACCCAGAGCTCTCCGCCCTTTCCTGTCTTCTTGTTGAAGGAAGTGAAGTCCATCAAACATGAGTTTCAACTACGGCCAGGTACCGAAACAGTGCTTTTTTTCTATGTTTATTACAAATAACATCCGAATGTTATGAAATAACGGTAGTAACTTTTTTGCCAAATGGTTAATGTCTCAGAAAGACAAGCAAACTAACGCTAGCCATGAATGCGTTTGCTATAGATGACAGTAAACAGTACAAACTACATTTACAGACCTTACCTCACACATTCATTAGTACACAGCTTTATAAAAATGTGTTTTGCTTTTCGTAGTTTTGTTGTGCTAACTTTGCTGGAACTATAGTAAACCTGTATTGTTGAACGTTAATTAGTTGTCGTAGTTTTTACGTTTCTTAAATTGACCAGGCATTCTTAGTGATTTCTTGTTGATTCATTTTGAAGTCAGCTTGTTAAAGTAAGAAGATCTGCAGTAAAAATATCGCTGTAACGTGTACTTTGAGTGGCATAGGAAGTATTCAGATCCTTCTAAGTTTATGTAACAAAGTCTCATTGTGAAATACCCATTAACAAGTCGTGCCTTCCACGTTTTGCCCGAGTAAACTACAGAAGTGTTATCAGCAAAGTGTTTAAGATTAGAAGTAAAGAAAACGAAAATGTCCCCCTCCAGAGGACTGTTTGTTTGAACATTCTTATTAATGTGGTCATCTGTAGGCAGCATGACGATAAAAAAAAAAGCTTATTTTGCCAAGCTAAGTCCTGGCTAACTTTCATATACAACAGGATATGATATGATATAAACTAAATGTTTAGCTGATGAAACATGGTAGCTTCTCAATAAATGGTGCAAGAAGACATATTTTCCTGTGCACAAAATGGGATACAAAGTCTTAGAAAATGTATGTACTCAGGTAGAGTACAAAATTAAAAAAAAAAAGGTTACAGCTAAGTACTGGATAGCCAGTCCTTTACACATTTTCTTTCATCTCACCAGAGAAGCTCTATCTAGCCCCACAGCCTGTTTATTCCTGATGTGTATTATTTTTAGTAAACTTGTGTGTCACTTTAGGGCTATCCGGGAGGAGGCAACCCACCACCACGTGCTCCATACGGGGCAGGCAGTGGTCCCTATGGGCACCACCCCTCAGGTCCATACGCAGGTGCAGGACAGCAGCCAGGAGGTCATTACGGTGCTTATGGAGCTCCGGGTCATGGAGGGCAATATGGACCTGGACCGGGGGTTGCCCACGGGGGGCCTTATGGAGGTTACGGTGGACAGCCTCATGGAGGACAGTATGGAGCTCATGCTCCAGCAGGTAGCTGCAGGCTCAGAATCTAGCTGTGCTAGTTTTTACACTAGCTTTGCTTGTGGGAGTTGATCAGGCATATTCTTAATATGAGGATACTGCAGATAGGCCACTATTTCTCTCCCTTTTTGCTCTTCTCTTCTTCTCTGTCTCCCTCACTCTCTGGCGGAATGATGGATAGAAAATGACTTACGTCGTTCCCAGACAGCCATGTAGAGACAGGGTTCAGTTTGTGCCCCTCAGCAGGATTACACGGCTGGAGTGATGACTCCGGTAATACTGAGTGAGGGCTAAACAGAGTAAGAGACAGATGGGTAAAGAGTGTGTTGTGTGTGAGTGTGTGTGCGTGTGTGTGTTATTACACTGTTTCCTGTAGCAGCTAAGCCCAAGTCAGAACCTAATAGTCTACGTGGCTCTCACTCCCCACAGGGACAGAATCCATCAGGGTCCGGCCTGAAGTGTCACCTGTCCTTCTCTGCTCATTCATTTTCCTGACAATCAGCCCTCCCTCCACTCCTCCCCTCGTCTCACACCATGTTTTGTAACACTTCATTTTTCTTCTTCCTTGTATTCAGGCAGTGGCCCCTTGCCCCCACACTATGTCCCTCAAGCTAAGATCATCTCTCCTCAAGTCTTGACCTTTTTTTCACAACCTGCAGCTTATGACACACTGAGCATGTATAACTAAGGTTGGGGAGGTATTCATTAGTTTCTTTACAATGCCAACAGGTTAAACAGCTGTAGGGAGAGTCATTATTCTTCAGTTTTTTCCCTGACTGGAAGATTACACAACGTTTTAATAAAACATCTTGTGTGGTTTATCCTTTAAATGTTATTTACAGCTTTGACAGCTGAAATTTGTTGGTTGGTGTGGTCCCAAATAATTGTGATAGAGGTTGCAATTGCAATTGTAACTGCAAATGAAACCTCAATAGAGTATCTACAAACTGTCAAACTCCATCTCATTTATAAAAGGTCGCCTATATTCCATGTTGCAGTCGTTATATACCGCGCTGTTTTTCAAACCAGGGCCTTTTGAACTCCAAAGCCCCGAGACTGATCCAAGCATAGATGTATTATTTTTTATGATCAACTTTCTGCTTGACAGTCAGTGCAGTTTCAGCTGTCAGACAGCAGTAGCTTGTTTCTTCATCTCTCAATAAATAAATAATTATTGTGCGTTGGAACGGGGCAGCCACTCTATTTAGAGGAGTCTCCGCCTCATATCCGTTACTCGTAAAAGTCTGAGAGCTTCAGTGAAATAATAACTTTTAGAAATTCCAATGATGGGAAAGGATAAGAGAGAATAAATCAAACTATTTGGAGAAGAGGAGGAAACAGCGACGGAAACAAGAGCATGCGAAGAAAACAATCTTTTAGTGATGGGCCCCTTCAAAGTAAATCTGAACAACCCTCTCTTTTATTCAGCATCCTATAAAAACTCTATTATTTCCTCTCTGCAGGTAACATCCCTCCTGGTGTTAACCCAGAGGCATACCAATGGTTCCAGAGTGTTGACACAGACCACAGTGGCTTCATCAACCTAAAGGAGCTCAAACAGGCTCTTGTCAACTCCAACTGGTCCTCTTTTAATGATGAGACCTGCCTCATGATGATCAGTAAGTTTCACGGCTGCAGTAAAGTGCAGCTCAACATAGGAAACTCTGTGATGATAAATCTGTCAGAAATTGTTTGACAGTGTTTCTAAAAGGCAGAATGACACAAATTTGAACTACTTAAATGAAGCCATGGTTCCAAAAAAATGGTATGGTATGTATAAATTGGTATGTCATTTAAATCACAAACGAGAACCAAATGTAAATACTTGCAAACAAACTGTTGGTCATGTTCCTGTTATTCCTGTATAAAATGTTTTTGCTATTGTAGTAATAATATCCTTTACAATAATGCGTTGAACCTCACCCTGTCCTGAGCAACTGAGCCTTTTGAGGATGTGCCTTCATACTCAGCCATTTAACTACCATCTGAGAGTTTTAACAGGTTAAACTTAATGAGATAAAACACAACTTTCAATTGTGTGTACATGTCAAAAAAGGTTAGGCAAATTATTACTCTCTATTCTATTTATATTATTTTTTTAGTGTCCCAACCTTTTTTTAGAACAGAGTTTGTGCTTTCAGAAACCTAAATGGCTACAGCAAAGAGGAGGAGGAGGAATTTTATCTCTACGTCTCCCAAAATCATTTGAAAAAAACTGATGTGTTTGTAAAAAGACAGATTTCAGCAGCCAGGAGTCAGCCTCAAAAATGTCATGTTTGTCTGCATGCCTGTGACTTGCCCAAGTCTCCCAGTTGTACTCGCCAGACAGTGACTAATGTGTCCTATTACCATAATGAGAAATGTGTGACTTCTCTATGCTTCTTTTGGAAAATACAAGATATGGTGATAGAAAGTGGATTTGCTGGAATCATGTAGAAAATTCACATCACCTTTGTGCTCTGTTCATGAGAATAACTGAAGGCAGTCTGAACTTTAGTGTGAGTCTTGTTTGTGCTGAGCCTGTTGTGATTTGTCTTTCCTGTTAGACATGTTTGACAAGACGCGATCAGGTCGAATGGACCTGTTTGGCTTCTCGGCACTGTGGGACTTTATGCAGCGGTGGAGAGCGCTCTTTCAGCAGTATGACAGAGACCGCTCAGGCTGTATCAGTGGCATGGAGCTACAGCAAGGTATCATTGTTTGTGTGTGCATCGCAAATGCTCCCTTTGTAAGCCTAAATGTCTTTTATTTGAAAAAAATGGTGGTTTTAATCTCACACTGAACTTTTAAAATTAAGACTTAAATAAAGATTTGCTGCAAAGGAACAAAAATTCAATCTTTTCCTCGTGTCTCTTCCCTCCATCAGCCCTCGCTCAGATGGGCTACAACCTAAGTCCCCAGTTCTCTGAGACGATGGTGCAGCGCTTTTCTGTGCGAGGAGGACGACCCGGCATGCAGCTGGACCGCTTCATCCAGGTGTGCACCCAGCTCCAGACCATGACGCAGGTTTTCAGGGAGAGAGACACGGCCATGACAGGCAACATCCGCCTCAGCTATGAGGACTTCCTGTCTGGGGCCGTCACCAGGCTCATGTGAGCCTCGCATCCCTGACTGTCCCCTCTGCACTGTGGATTCATAGTATCATTCCATGTTCAAGTTAAAAGTGTGTGTTCAGTTTTTGATGCTCTCTCGTAAGTGTCCCAGCCTGTTGGTATGCATGCAGTACATCAGCCTGCATGCCGCTGTGAGTGCTGTAGATGAAGCCTTACACCAAACAATTCCATGAACCGAAGCCTTTCCTGAATTGATGAATTTTACCAGGAAGAAGTTTAATGGCCTCATACCATCAGTCAGTAACAACTGCAGGTCACTTAAACAGTCATAACCTATCCATAGATGCTTTGTTGACAGTTGGCAAGTGTTTTCTGAACTGGTACCAACACAGAACTTAGTTTAAATGATGAATAAATAAGCTGAGACATGAGAGAGCACTTCTTCAGATGGATTTAATTGACTGAACGCTGACCTGACAACCCGGTTACCACAGAACTGTCATAACCTGTCAGGGCTGAATGAGTGTGAAGGCTTGACTGGAGGAGGTAACAGATAGCAAGCAAAAGAGTACATTTTTGCTTGAGTGCCTACTTTTGACTTTATAATCGTTACTCTTCTGTGACTTAGCTCACATGCTGCATTATCATGTTCCTGTGCCACAAACACAGTTTTATATTCCCTTTTAAGTATATATATATATATACATGTATATACGTCAAAAGTGTTCAGCACTTCCAAAAGGAAAATTCCTTGCAAAAGCTGCATATTGTATTAAATATTGATTTTTGTTGCAATTAAGCATTTTTTATCATTAGAATGATCTCTCACACTTTGCCTTATAAGGTCCTTAAAGTTCTGTGATTAGTTGATTCTGAATGTTTAGAAATAATGAAATTATCTTATTTTTTAATAGATTGCACTCCTATAAGCCAGTATCAACGATATATGAAACTAATTTTATAATAATATTTTGCCAAAAGATAAGTGACCAAGAAGCAATAAAAAATGTTCCGTATTATGTTTGCCTCTTACACCTCAGTGAAATGGGAGATTACATTAAATTGGGGGGGCAGTGCTTTCTCACTCCATTGAGGTATATGCTCTGAAATCACCAAACATGCCTGAATGGTTCTTAATGCCGAAAACAAATAAATGCATCCTATCACATTTTAATGTTTTGTGTTCTTAATTGAGTGAATACTCAGACAGAAGTGTGTCTCCTACTGTTTTTAGACCCTTCCTCTAACAAACAACTCCAGTACATCATGTTTGAAATGTATCTAAATGGGAAATAATTTGGAAACAAAGCAGTGCCAAAGTATTGAAAATACAATATTTTCTGTCAATGGACAATTATGTCACATTTCTGTGAGCTTGCAGGTTGGAGAAAATTCACTTCAGAGTTGTTTTTTATTCCAGCAAAAGTGCAGTAGTTACTGTTTTTTCCTTACCTGCAGTAACAGCTAGTCAAACTCCAAACCCTACTTGTGACCTTTGACCTCAAAATGCCCAAAATCAGTTGCTCATTTCTGCCTTTGTAGGGCAGTTCAGCTGCACAAAAAAAGTCTCTGTTTCCCTCCTCCACATCTGGTGCTTCTCTGCCTCACCATCTGTTCCTCTGCTTGATCGCAGTCTGTGTCAACAGTCCTCCTGCTTCTCCTCAGCTCTCTCCAAATCTGAAGCAATCCATCAAATTCTCTTGTGCATCTATTCTCAGGTCACATCCCACCTCCGTCCCCTCCTTAGCCCTCTCCCTCCATCCTAATCTGAGGCTGAACTCAGCCTTCAGCGAGCTTTGTGTCATTCTCCCAGCCACCCTCCTCCCCTCTGCTCCACTGGTGCTTCACCTGAACACGGATGTGTTTTAAATCTGGACCTCTTTCAGAACATTGAGTTCAGGGACTTACAAGTGCGGCCAAGAGCGCACCGTGCTCGAAGGTTTTTGGCCTATAGAGAGAAAAGCAACAGCCTTTTTCTGGCTTCTGCAGTGATTTAACCTAAGCCCTGATTGTCACTTCCTGTGTAATGAGGACATTTCCCACCACTGACCATGCCTGACATCTGTAATTAACTTGGGCAAATACGGCAGGTCTATGGGGCTTCAGTTAGTGAGGGTGTGACGCTCCTCTCTGTCATCCTCGGCTTGTGATTTGGATTGATAAGACAGTTGTATTTTTACATATAATCTTGGCTGGTGTAGCTCTAAATCTCATTTACTAATAAACAGGAGCTGATGAAATAATCCTGGCACTGCTGGTAAAGCAGAACTGGCACCAGAAATGTTGTTTTCCCGCAGGGGATGAGCACATTCCACTTTATCTGACAGCACTGATCGAATGCCAGTACTGGCAACTACAAGATGGACAGCATAGTGGGAGGAACTGCTTAAAAGAATCATTTTGAAGCATGAGGCATAATCACCCACACAAAATCATGTTAATCACAATCATTTCAGCAGTCATTTTAAGTAATGATAACATAAAATTTTGGATATGGCTCCATTTCCTGCTTCTGCACAAGTGACCGATGAGTCCGAGCTGGTCATCGCTCCGTGACAGGCTGCATTCCAATTGCTATAGATCAGCTCTGTGCCCTGCATGGGTATAGTTTTATGGAAAACTTTTTAGCCCGAGAGCCGAAATTTCAGTGTCATCAATCATATAGACATTTGCAAAGAACACTTACCGATTCACTGCTCAGAAACTACAGTAGCATAAAGAAATATTTTCTTCCCCTGTAGTCGACCTCACAGTTCAGGGTTTCCCACTGAGTGACTGAAAGTTACCCAATTTCCCTGCGTTCCCCATTAGCAGTTAAAATAAACAGAAGCAAAGCTAAAAAAAAAAAAAAGTTTTTTGTCTTCACACACTATACCGAAACCTCTAAAAGTGGCCCTGTCTTCATGTGACAAAATGTACTTTTAAATAAGAAAAATACTTCTGCACTTGACAGGTTTGTCATCCAAGTGGGGCAGCTCTGGCGTTGTCAGTGTGTGACACAACGCTGGTGACAGATCTGTCAGCCTTTCATGACTATTCCTTAAGAAGAGGATTTTGTGCAAAAAAATGCAATTGATGTCTGAGAACGGAAAAAAGAGGGGTTTTTTTTGTTTTGTTTTTTTTTTACTGCAGAGACCGCAGAAGGGACAAACATCCAGGCATTTATGTAAGAATACAGCTCACTGACTGTTTAGTCACACAGTGCTTTTTTTGTCATTTAATTATCAGTTATTTAATATTTCTACAGCTTAATATGACCTCTCAAAAAATGCACCTTGCAGGGAAAATTGTTTTGTTTTGTAAATTACTTTTCTGGAGTTGCAAGGCTGTTCCACTACCAGTTAGTGGTAGTGGAATCTAATTTTCTATTGTAGTGAATTCATATTTGATTATGATCTTAAATTGAATGTATATATTTAAATTTACAGTGCATAGAGTAAATATTGTGGAAAATTACAACGTTTGTCGGTGCCAACTACTATTTGTACCAGTATTAGAAGTGAAAAAAGCAAAATGTAAGTAACTGGTAAGGCGCTCATCGTTTCAAAGCAGTAAACAATTTTTACCACTAGGCGGCGGTAAAACACAGACAAAACGCAGCTGTAACCTTCTTGGTTACAGCAACAGGAAGCTCATTGGCCAATGAGCTTCAACCAGGAAGTTCAGACTGTCAAACGGATATTACGTTGACGTTCTGCCGCATCAACGTGATAACAGCAAAGGTGAGCAAAGACAAATTGAACACACCATTGTCATGCCTTTATTAAATTATTCGAGAGATAAAGACCACGCTAATTGAATGAAACGGTGTGGGTGTAAGTTTTGTTTTAAGGCGACAGAACTCGGATCGCAGAGCTAGCTTTATGAATGCAGTTATTCAAGATATTCCATACTTGCTGCCCTCCATATGTCGATGTAGACTCAGGGATTGGGGGAGTGTCGTATGTTTGCACCCCGGTAACAGTTTTCGGCCAGTCACGCACACCGTCAGGACATCGGTCACATGGAGTTTATTAAAGTGACTTTGGGATAATTAACGTTATATAACGGTTGTTGTATAATTCAAGAGTCGGTCACAGTCCGCAAGTAACATTATCGGCCCCTAATTGTATTTTTTTTTCGAGCCTTGTTCCCCGCCATCGTGCGCCATACCAAACTCCACAACAAATCTAACCATGTAGTGTTTTTTCCTTTTGTACAAACTGTACAATCCGGCTTCGACTTAAAATAAATTCACTCTCCATAACGAGGGGAATCGCATTTCAATTCGGCTCGCAGTTTCAGCCGTTTATTTAGAAGAAAGTCGTTAGCTTTTATGCTATGTTTTGTTTTGGGTACCCTTTGGCTTTGGTAGGCTCCTTGTTGTTTGTGGTTGGACAATATGCCAGAAGGGCATGAGAAGGACAGACACCTAGCATGGACACCCTGCTGGACAGTGTCATTACCTGTATGTTTAGAGTCCGTTCCTTCAGCTCAGAAAGAAATGCTAAAATCTTTCCACGTTTAATAAATCATTACCTTTGTTGCTTTGATATGATTATGTAAAATTGAAAAAACCCTTTTGGTTTAACTGTCAGCACCAGCTTTCAACCACAAGAGGGAACCAGCTGAGTAAAAGTGCACATTTTAGATTGAACTAGTGAGGCATGGAGAAATTTCCAGTACAGTCTTTTATCAATTAATAGGTCTTCTCCCTTGTAGTCTTATACTGTAATAACACTTTAATGTAACTAAATACTTGAACATCTTCATTTTTTCCCCCATAGATCACTTAGGAGCCAAAGCAGTGTGCAGTCATGTGGCCTGTAGTAGCTTGGACCGCGCTACGGACCTACGCCCCTTATATCACCTTCCCTGTGGCCTTTGTGGTTGGAGCAGTGGGCTACCACCTGGAGTGGTTTGTCAGGGGGACCCCTAAACCTCGAGAGGAGAAGGGCATCCTGGAGCTGAGGGAGGAGAGGAAGCTGCAGGAACAAGTGGGAATGGACAGCACCCAGGTGCTCAGCCTGAAAGAGAAACTTGAGTTCACACCCAAAGCGGCTCTGAACAGGAACCGACCAGAGAAGAGCTAACCTGTGTTGGCGCGAAGGACTTGATCTGCATTTTCTCAGCAGGAGGGTTGTGCACTGAGAGTAAAGGATGTGAACCCAAAGACAAAAAAAACAGCCATTTAGCCATACGGTCCCACTCTTGTCCACTCAACAGCATCCGTTTGTCAATGTAAATATTGGCCACTTTCTAGAAACTGAATGAAAAAGACGCACTCAGTCTCTTTAACGGAGCCATGTTGCTCCTGTGTGCTTTATGTGATTCTTTGACCTTCTTGATGTTGCACATGCCTGTTCAAACACCGTATGTATGAATCCTTTGGGTGTCCAAGTTTGAACTGATGATAGGATTCAAATGGAACCGGCCATTTTCTGTTCACTTTCAAACTGTTTTTAAGTACTATAACTCAAAGATTATTGTGTTATTGCAGTTAATTCGGGCATATAACACTTCTTCTGTGTAAAAATGATTGCAAGCCTGTCACTCCTTTAATCCTTGCTGGGTGGTTTGAAGGACTTCTGATAATGAACATTAGAGCAAAGGAACAAAGGCAGGTTTTTGCTGGAGTTCTTTTTCTCTCATATCACCTTTGATGATATGGTAAAAAGAAAACAATCACAATGGTGCAGGAGGTCCCTCGAGAAGTTTAAGCTGCTTAGTTCTGTCGTCTGAAACATTTTCCCATCACTTCACCTGAAAAACACTTGATTGTTTGCACACTGAAAGTTAAAAGTATGTGTGTCAACGAAAAATGTGATAAATAATGATGTTTTTTGTGTATCCTACTGTGTGTTGACATTTCAGTAAATGTTGGCATCTTCGTTCAGGAATTGTCTTATCAGTGGATGAACTGGTGATGTCAACAATTTGACAAGGTAATAAAACAAAAGTTTCAGTTTTTGTCACTTGTGTTGCGGCAGCATTGTTTCAGGTCCAAATAAATATCTGATCCCATTTGATTATGAAACAAGACTGCTGCCAAGGACAGAGAGTAACATCAAAGTCAAAGGAAGGAAGTAATGACTCTGCTCATTCAGCTTCAAGAAGGAAATTATTTTCGAGGGAACTCGGCAGACAAAGCATTGATGATGGGAAAACCGGCAACTCATTCACCTTTGCAAACTGAGCTTGTGAACAGTTGTTTGTTTGCCTCTGGCAAAAACTGATAAAGAGTAAGACCAACACATTCGAAAAATCTGGATATATCAGTTTTTAAAAGCTGACTAATATCTGCAGCTTTTCTCTGGGTGACAGTCTGTTTGTACAAGGATACAGTTTCAGATACAAATGATTTAATTTGACAGAGAGGGTTTTAGATGAACAGCTGTAGTTTTCAAAAAAAAAACATCACATTCTGTCTTTACATGGTCACAATTTCATTTTCACCAGTAATAAACCCTAAAACTAACATACACCAAACCTATAACACTTTGACTGTTAAAAGGCAGATGGCACCATAAAACATGGCATCATTTATGATGATCTGATTGTAATTCAATATTTGAACATTAAAGATTCTGAAGCATACTTGCATATTGACTTTAGTGTGTTTAAGTTTTAAGGATTGAAAACATTCAAATCAGAAAAAAAGGGTCATTTGTAGTGAGCTATTTTACATTGGGCTATATCACTGCCTGCTGCATGCTTGCTGCAAGGAGGGGGGGCTTTGCTTAAACTGATATCTATTGATGTAGAAAAACAAAGGAATCTGATAGAAGAAACTTTGCCACTTTCACATCCTGTTCATTTCTCTTGTGTTTTATCTTTTGCTCTGCTCAAATATGAGCTCGTCAGTCCTCACAGGTGAGCTAGTTAGTTTACACCATATTGTCTTATCATATGATTAAATAGGGATTTGTCATTTGATAACATTAGCATACATAATACTCATTGCTTATCTGTAAATGATAAACATTAGATAAAATGAGAAATTATTCACTTAATTTAATTGGTTTTACATTTTTTTCTTTCAGTTTATATAGAAATAAGTGTCTCATGGATCGCTAATGACCGTTTTGCCCCTCCACAAAACTGAAAACCATGACTGCAGTGGGTTTGCCTTTTCAAGAATGCTTACAGCAAATGACAACTTGCAGATTTATTTGAGTTTTCTGAGCGTAAGGTCTTTTTTTTTAAGAGTTGCAATTAAAATCATTTGCATGCGTCAGTTCTCACACCAACACATCATTAGAGTGTTTCTGTACCCCTCTAATCTGCAGGCCCTACCGCATTACATTCACCGTCTATATTTACGCCCCTGAACCAGCCCCCCTACTAAACAATTAGTCCTGTAAGTGTGCTTGAATCTAATTAGCTGAGTGAGATCTGATGTGTAAGCTAGCTTTTTGATTTTTATGTAACCAGTTAAGAGTAAGACTAACATCAGCAGTAGGAGCTCCATGAGAAGATTCCTTTTGATTCGGCCTCAGCAGAGCATGAGGCTAAAAATGGATGTTATCCCTTTCAGGGCTGCTCACTCTTTATCTCAAAATCCATTAGTCATGCCACAGATTTACACACTAGTCCAAGAAAAGCACGAAAAAGTATGGACTAAAAATATGATTTTATGTTTATTATGATTTGGTAAATATAGTGGAAAGATTGTAAGAGGACTGTCAGTCATCAACACTGATATTGCCTTTAGCAGACGTTATACTGACCCTCTCTGTGTGATGAAAAAGGGAGGAAAAGTTTCCACATATTCATCGAAGACAATCTTTATTATCCTCATTATTAAAACAAGAGCAGTGATTTGCAGGAAACAATAGAAATTCACCATTTGTTCAAGTCGGAGGAATAAGCGAGGCTGTAAAAGCTACAAAATGAGAAAACTTTATGAAGCCTTTCAAATCCAGCCTGTGTTAACTCACACGCAGAGAACTCTAGGAATAATTTTTTTTTTTTGACACTTTTACTTCAGTCCTGCGGCCTTTTCCTGTGTTTAATAATGAAACAGAAAGGTCAATCATTCCGGCGCACCACAAGCTCTCTTAATGGGTCATAACCACTCCATCGTGCCAGGATAAGTCACGCTGTGTTACCCTGCCAGCTTGTGAAACGGGGGAAAGATTATGGGACCCAGATTTACACTGGCACCAGACTGGTGACTGCTGTGCTATCAGCAGTCATCAGCCTGTACTCCCCTCTTAAGTTTGCTATCGGTGGAATGACCCGCTCCGCTGCAGCCACCTCGGTTCTGCATGTTCAGAGTAGCAATTACTTCAAGCTGGTGGAAGTTTCCAGCTGAAACTGGATGAAGAGGCTGAGCTCCACTGAGGGAGAGTTGACAAGGAGTGTGTTTAGGTGTGTGTGTCCTCCTGGGAACAATCAGAAGACAGGTTGGCCGTCTAACAATGGCCCAGCTCCTTTAGAACTGGACAGTACTGTGGGAACTGAGCGCCGAGGCTCCTGGGAAAGGAGGGGGATGTTTGGAGGTGCTCCATTGTTCTTGCTGGATGATGGGGATAATGGGTGTGGGTGATGCTGGTTGTTCCTTCTTTTTAAGGAGGTACAATCCAACATCCTGAGTGGACAGGCCGGAGACGGTGTTCCCTCTGCTGCAGGAACAATAGAGCCGTCTGCCTGCTGGAAGGGCACCACATCCTCTGTTCAACAACCTCACACACACTCTCACACACACTAACACACAGAGAGAATACACGATCACAGGTCTGCTGTTTTAAAAAGTGATCCACAATTTTAAAAAAAAACACACATAGGGTCTCACACTTAAAGAAAATTAAAAAATGACCACTCAACAGTCAGATGTAGGATTTTTTTAAGTTAACTAAACCTGCTGGCATTTTAGATTTAGATGATGAACTACTTTTAGAAATGCTCGTGTCCTGCAATAAACTTCAAACTGGAAGGTGCAGATTATTTATAGAAAATCCTTGCTGCACAAGTTTCATGTTCTGCATCTGAAATATAAGGAGAGCTATTTTTGGAAGTTTATTCAATCATAAGTTCCTCTCTTATATAAAAAGGAAAATAAGGATGGTTGCTTGCTTCATGCACAGACTCATACAAAAGTCATTCCTCTCAATAATCAATAATGACTGTCTGGAAGTGTGTGATGCTGTCTGTATCTGCGGTCCTGCCCTCTGCCTCATTTTTTATCTTATTTTGCTGTGTTTACAGGATGTTTCTGTGCACCAGTCTTTAAAACATCCAACTAATAACAATATGGAGTCAAAATGCATTGGAAAATGAAGCAAGCAGGCAAGATTACACCACTGCCTTGTTTCTCTCCTCTGCTCTCGCTGCGTGATTAGCAGCAGGTCTGTGTAAACACAAACACACGAGCAATGGGGCAAACAGGGGACAAGGTAAAGCTTGTGCTTCACCTCAGTTTGTATAAAATCCACATCTTCCTACAAGGTCGTGCTTAGGTGTGTGAATTTTTATTTGTGCTTTAGCATGTAAGCCCTGTATCACCAACAAGTACACTTATCGTTTTTTTATTCAATGTGTTTTCTGTCATGCTGCTCCCTCTTTTTTCATCCAGTGTCTCGTTTGCTGGACCACTTTTGCTACTTCAGGAGGGGCCATGTTTCAATATTGTGTTTGAAAACAGAAACAAGTTATTAGATTTCTGCAAATAGTGTCTTTAAACTGACACATTAAATAAAAGTTGTCAGTGTGTTATGTTAGCGACTGTTAGCAAACAGCTATCCACTTACATTTCAGGTAAACAATGAGAAAGATTAGCATTTATTTGAATTTGCTTTCATGGACATTTGACCTTTACTTAGTTATTTCTTTATTTTGGTCTCGTCCAACATGGGGTTAAAATACTGTAATTTCCAGACTATAAGTCGCTACTTTTTTCCAACGCTTTGAACCCTGTGGCTTAAACTGTGATGCGGCTAATTTATGGATGAATATAGACCAGAAAGTGTGTGACGAAGTAATTCTGAGGCTGTTAACTTCCGACACTGAAGAAGACAGCTTTAGTGGTTTTACTTGTTGAATTTAGTGGGTGCGGCATGTATTCAGGTGCGACTTATAGCCTGAAAAGTGCGGTATGTAGCTTTTTGAATGCTACCTGCTTGCTACATTCTCAGCTTGTTTCTTTGTCTGTTTGTTTAGTTCTGGGCAGGTTTTGTACAGCCTGTATCTCATTTTCACTGAAAACCGCCGGAAACAATATTATTTAAAGCGGTGACAATGAATCAAAACGGAGAGGCTGTTATGTAAAACCCAAAACAATGTGCGGAAAGACACTTAAGCACTTCATAAAAGCTGAGAGGAGCCGTAGAGATGGTATCAATGATTCTTTGTGGGTTTGTCACTGTGAGCTATCTCTTTCATACTACATTTTCATTACCTGACTCAGTGTTAATGTTAAAGCTTTAACTCTTCAAATACCTGCATGAGAACCTGAAAAGACTTCACTGTGCTTTCACTCACAATCGGGTGCAATATGTCCTGAAATCTACTTGTAATATATCTCGACATCAGAAGAAATGGCTTCAGAGAGACCATCAAATAAACATGCACAAGCTTACTCAACCCTCCACTTGCACACACACACACGCACACACTCTCGGCGAGCTATAAGTGGTACCAGCTCTCTTAATTGACTCCAGCAGCACAGCCGGCACTTTGCCCATTTCCCTTATCCTTCACTGGTCTTTGATGGGGTGGCCGTGACATTAGGTAAAAAAAAAACAAAACACAGTGGAGCCGGGGTCAAAACAATGCAACAATGCCCACAGCAGCCCCATTGTCAGGGTGAACAATCCCAAACGACCAATCCCAGGGGAGAAACAATACTGGAACAGGAAACAGATAGAGACCCGTTTCCTATCCAGAGGTTAAATTTAGGAACAGCTCATAAGCATTTTGGTTTTGTTTTGTCAAGTGACACAAACGGCTGAATTAAGGACTGGGTGCATGGACGTGACATTGTTAGGGATATTGTATGTATTGTGTGTATGTACGTGGGTTAAACAAAGGGAGCTGGCACATGAAGTGCTGTGTGCCTGTCAGACACACTCACGCTAGGAAATAAACACTGAACCCTGGAAAATATCTTTTTTGCAATGTAGGACATATTATTTCCCATAACATCCAAATAAAGAGATATTGCATAACTTTGAGCGACCTCGTTCACCTTGTGGCTCGCTATTTTAAGCCCTGGCAGTACCTTCTCAGTGTGTGAGTGTAAAAGTCTGGATTGACTCCTTTAGTGCGAGTGTATGAGTGCAGCATGCTTTCTAGAGAAACAGAGGGCTTTCGGCACTGCAGCTGGCAGGAAGCAGAACAGCAGAGCAGGCTGTTCTGGACAGGCCTGGAACACAGGTGGACCTCTGAATAAAGAGCCTCCAGGTCCTGATGAGAGGCTTTGTAAGACCTTCCCCAAAGGAGAGCTGCCTCTGGGCATGGCCACTGGCCTTTCATAAGACCTACTAGAACCCCGAGGCTACTTCATTCTACTTTGAACTAAAAGCTTGTGTACAGTCGTGTGTGTGTGTGTGTGTGTATCCCTCTGTGTTTGTGTGTACGCTCATTCACCAAACTGAGAAACTACTTCTCTCTGTGTGCGATCGGCGACATGTAGCTTTACCAGCAGAGCGAGGAAATGCATCAGCAGTGACTTCAACAATGTCAGGAAGCACAGTCAGAGCTGCAGCTGATCCCAGAGGTTGCATGTATTATCGTTACACATGACCTGTCACACAGATTGGGGGTCTTCCCGGTTAATGACTCCCACTGATCCTCTTATTTCACAGCCTTAAACAAACAAATATCTCCATTGTCAAGCTTTTTATTGGAATGTCCTCTGAAGCCAGTGTGTGTGTGCGTGTTTGACTTGTGTGGCCTGATTTTGGGAAACAGTCTAGACGTGAGTAAAAGGTAATCAAACCAATGAATGGGAGAGCGTTCTGCATATGTCCTGTTGTCCTAACACAGAAAAATAAAATCAAAACATCACTTTTAAGGAGCTTCATAGGAGGGCAGCCATTTTTCTGCTGGTTAGATCTTCTGTAGAGAGAAAAACATCTCTGTGAGCTGCACTGTTGGTTTCATCCTGAAGGTTTTGTATTCGCTTCACTGAACATGAGGTGAGAGTTTACTCTGTGGAAAGAATAAAAGCAGGGCGGAGGGCTTCTCCCGCTTGGTCGCCTATAAGGGAAGATGGATGCTAAAGGGAGCTCCGCCGTTCCGCCGCCGGCTTTGGTTGGCAGGCAGAGAGGGGCCGATGTGGGTCGCCCACGTGCAATCTGTTCCGTGACCCCCTGGCTTTTTTTGTGAAAAACACACACATGGAAAAAAAAAAAGGGCACACACATGCACCCACCCACCTGGACTGCGATAACAAGACTGTATGGGAACGGGCCAAGTTCTCCTGAACAGACATTGAACTGGGCAGCTTCGGCAGGCTCTGTTTGGATTGTTCTCTCAACAATATCTGTCAATTTATCCTTGACACAGGGAGGGGCTGCCAACAATAAAAACTCATTCCACCCTGAGCACTCAGAAATGAGTCTGAGTCGTCCTAATATTATTACTTAATAAAACATGCTGATAAAACTGCGGCAGAGGAATAAAAAAACAGTCAGATTCTCTTTGCTTTCTCTCTCTGCTGCTTGTTCGCAGCTCTCGTTCGGCCTCACACAGCTCAAGCTCTTTTCTCTTCTGAGAACCTGTCTCACTTAAATTTCTCATCAACCCCCCTTTCCTGCTATAGATAACTCCTTATCGTCATGGTGACAGTTCAGTAAATTGCTGGAAA
Source organism: Acanthurus tractus (assembly GCA_029783725.1). Lineage (NCBI taxonomy): Eukaryota > Metazoa > Chordata > Actinopteri > Acanthuriformes > Acanthuridae > Acanthurus > Acanthurus tractus. Next base: position 3,012,323 of record JAQNCA010000009.1, read on the forward strand.
TGAGCGTTGTATTGCAGAGCGCTGCGGCTGCTGCCTTGGAAAGACATATGGCTGCCTTCATTCTGAGCCAGGGCAAGCACCTTTGTGGAAGGTGCTGAGTTCTGGATTTTATCAATTGCTTTCCATGAAAACAGCGTTAACAGTCGAGGCTCCCTGGGGGATATTAAATAGAAAGTGCTGTTCCACCTTGTGTGAACTTTTACAGGCGTATAATTGATGCCTTTCTTCTCCATACAGCCTAGGCTACAGATTTGAAAACAGCCATTAAATCAAAGTTATTTCCTCCATCCC
>JAQNCA010000009.1:3012635-3026266 GCA_029783725.1 Acanthurus tractus
CTCATGATACTCTGAGGATCATCCACTCCTCTACACCTCCGTCTTTCTATTATTCCCAGAGTGCTTTCTCTTGAGTGATTCAGTGCCTCCGTATTGTGACAGTATTTGGATAGCGGAAAGTGCATGATTGGACACAGAAGCGAGACACTTCAGAGAAATTTTCCTCACTCAGAAATCTCCTCCTTGTGTTCAGAGAGGCAAGGGAATCAAAATGTCATGTACACGAGGGATCAACTTGTATAGATTGTAGTCTTTGTATGGCATATGGTGTGTTGTGTAAAATGTGAAAAATGCAGTGCGTGGCTGAATTGAAGAATTGTGATTTTCTCAGAGGTAATTATGTCCTTAATTCACATTTATTGCACTTTAAACTTTATTCAAAACAATAAATATTAAGACCGATTTATCACAATACTTTAAACATTAAATACAGTTTTCTGGTCATTTCCTTTCATTAAATCTCCACATTTCTGTATCGCGTTCAGTCTTTTCATCGTTCAATCACTCATGCATCTTTTCAATTCTCTCTCAAGCTCTCTAAAAAGGTTAGATTTTTCTAAACTGGACGCTTGTCTTTGCACTTTTATTCAGCTCTTACGATTCAGTACGCAGAGTCCTCTCTCTTCCTCTCACTTAAAAGCAAAAACACTGTGGTCACTGGCAACGATAAATCATTTACAATCCCAGGATTCTCATGGTTTTGGCTCCCCTTTCTTTTCCCCAGTCCATAACCCCAACTCAAGTGACCAAAACTCACTGGATGAAAGGGGAAAAATACACATTGTGTGTGTGCATGCATGCATGCCTGCATCCACGCAGCCATTATCCTCTTGGGAGCTGAGCGGGATCCAGAGACCAGTACATTCCACAGTGTGAACACAGGCAAAGGGGAGGGGAGGGGTTTATGGTTTTTTTTTTTGTTGTTTTTTGTTTTTTGAAGAGCTCCATTGGTTACATTGCAGATCTCGGGGGAATATGCTTATACGTGACTCTGCTGCTTCTCTACCACATCACCCCCCCCGCAGACCTCCTTTGTAGTGTTGCTTTTTCCATCGTCAAATTCAACACAAGACGCCATTAAACTGAACATGAAGGCATCATATGACTGTATCTGCTGCTCTAAATTTGGAGTCTCATTAATTTCCTTGGGGAGTGTTCTCAAAACGTTTCGTTTTAAATGCGTCCATTTATCCAGTAAGCCCTGGTCTGAATGTCAGCCTGCCTCTGAGGCATCAAGTTTACAGTGCAGTGGTTGTTCCTCCTCATTTCTCCCTCATTTGAGCTTTAACTATGCACTTTAGTGCCATAGTAGGATAGCATTGACTGAAAACTGGAAGAATCGGATTTAAAAAAGCTTTCATAGTCATTAACAACACAGCAGCTCATCTGACTGTGTCATACATAATGTTTTTGCTTTGAGCGTCCCTTATTGGCATCCTTAGGACTTTTCCCAGTGTGGTGAGTATTTTTCTTGTAGTGGACTCTGGGGGAATGTGTTGTACTCATAGCCCCCATGCAGTTTAAATAGCTGGGAAGCACGTCGCTCCCAGCTTCACCAGAGCCCCAGTTCACCTCTATCTCCAGATCCCTGTGGCTCTCACAGGGGTTGGAGTAGCTTTTAGTAGCAGCCTCGCCCTGGACGGGCAGGGCAACATGGCTCCCTGCTTTGTACAACTGTGATGTCTCCACTTGGAATTCTGGAGTCTCCTCCTCCCGCACTGCGACCCGCTCTGCCCGAGGTAGGTAGTACTGACGCTGGGTTTGGTAGCGTTTCTCCAGCCGGTGGGAGACGGCGAGCTGAAAGAGGTGGAGGAGCTCGAGGAGGTTGAGGAGCAGAGAGATGAGAGCGATCACCTGAGTGTAGATGGTGAAGATGGTCTTCTCTGTAGGTCTAGAGACAAAGCAGTCCACCGTATGAGGGCAAGGAAACCCTGTGCACTCAAACTTTGCTGCGATGAAGAAGCCGTCATAAAGGTACCAGAGCCCGACGATGAAGCCAGCTTCTAGAAGGACTTTTAACAAGATGCTGAATGCATACGCACACAACAGCCTGCCTTTCAGCTTAGGAGCCTCAAAAGGAGCTTTAACAGCTTTTCTGCTGTCCTCCTGTTTCTCCTTCCCCTCTGTATTGTCTTTGGGCACATTATCAGTGTCCTTTTTAGTTACGATTTCTCCTCTCTTACTTCCACTCCTGCCCTCTTCCGCCTGCCCTTCATCTTTTGCCCCCTCTTCTTTCTTGTCCTTCCCAGCCCTTATAGCCACATACCCAAAGTAGAAGATGGTCGGCGTGGAGACAAAGATCACTTGGAGGACGAAGTAACGAAAGTGGGAGATGGGGAAGGCTCTGTCGTAGCACCCAGCAGGGCATCCAGGCTGGCGAGTGTTACAGACGAAGCCGGCTTGTTCGTCATCCCAGGCGGACTCGGCAGCAGTTCCAAGTACCAGCATGCGAAACAGGAAGAGTACAGTGAGCCAGACGCGGCCAATGCCTGTTGAATACTCCTGTCCCTCCTCCAGTAGGTGCTCCAGGAAAGACCAGTCAGCTCTGGACATCCTCTGCTCCTGAGAGGGACAGTCAGATGGAGGACGGACGAAAAGATGGGGAGAAATGAGAGAATGTTTAGGATTTCAGCTTTCAGAGTTGACTCGACTTTTTAAAAAGTCACTTTACAAAAACAACTTGTATACTTCCTGGAATAGAACTGGAAATAAGAAATGAAGACAGACATTGATTTGCTCTGATTGTAAAAGTAGTTGTGCGGCAAAAAAGGAAAACGGTAGAAATATTCAGCACACACATTCCCCCAAAGGGAGAACACTTTGATAAGGCGAACGGGTTTATTTACAACTCCATAACAGTGCTCTGCATTTTAAAAAAACTCACATCCCAGGGTTCCATACACAGAGTTGCATTTCCATATGTAAGCCACTATATCACCCACTTTCCAATTTAAAAAAAAATACTCTTTAGCTTTTGATTCTATTGTATCACTTCAGAAAATTACTTTGCTTTCCCAGTCGTTCTTTCAGAGGCACCATGTATTTTTCTTTCTTGCAAATCACGTGCATATCCGACCAAAAGCTTCCCTGTTTCATGTCACGAGAAAATATTGTGAAGCCTCTGTTTGTTAACTTGAGCAGCCTGGAACCAAACTGTTCCCCCAAAACAAACCGACTTTGAATTACGAGTTTAAACTCTCTCCTGCCTGTTCAAACTGTGAACTGCAATCTTGGGTGCTTGAAATTGGTCACACAGTTTCTCTACCATTTCATTTACTGCTACACTGCTGGACAGCGTGGTTTCGAATGTGCCACTTAACACCTAATTGCTATATTTTATTTCCACTATAGAATTCTCGAGGGTTTTCATAAACACACGGCCAGTGCATACAGTAAGTGTTTAATGGTTTCTATAAGCAACAAATGAGCTAAGTTTCCTACGACCTTTTCAATATAATGGTGTCTTTCTAACTGGAGTACATGGGTATCTGGCTGCAGCACCCTATTACTTCTTCCATGAGCTCACACTGTTGTTAGGGTGGGCTCCAACTCCTCATCATGGAGATGTGTTAAACAAAGCCTACATACACTAAAAAACGGACTAAAACAAAACCACCTGGTGCTAAAGTTAACATTTAATATGAATGGAAAAAGTGTATACTTTCATTGTTCACAGTAAAAGTTGAGTGAATGCCTCCAAGAGAGGCCCCTCTCACTTTCACATCTCACAGCGTTGTTATATACATTTATTCTCTGTACATTTAGAAAAAAAAAATCATTTCAGCTGAGTCAAGTCATACTGTGACTGGCTTCAGGGACGTTTATGGAAGTTGTTCCTGACAAATGACACAGTTAGTGACTGGTGGGAAGCACACACACACACACACACATGGACACACACATATACACACACACGCACGCACGCAAACATACGCATCTGAATAAACATCCTGTGTGGGGGAGTTGAGACACTGCTGTGGCACTTTGTTTCTTAAGACTGTTTGTGTTTTTCTGTTATTTCTACTCCTCTGAGAGAAAAACAAACCTCCTAATAGTGAAAATACAAACTCTTCTGACAGGATAAGACAAGACAATGGACTGTCAGGGAAGCTGGCTCAGCGGACGGGAACACGAAAATGATAACTGGACTGATCCACTTTTGGCAGCCTTTTTTTTTTTTTTAGAGTATATCTGTTTTCTCTCACAAAAATGACAAAAAGGAGACTGAGTATTGTTAAAATGAGACAATTTCTAGAAAATCTGCATGATGGATTTACCTAATAAAGCCGATGTTTTAGCTCCCACTTTATGAACATTAACTCCTTCCCAACATCGAATAACAGAAAGGAGTAAAAAATAATCAAAGACATAATCAATGACTTCATCTAAAACAATTTATCCTGAGACCTGTATCTTTTTTAAAGGGCCTTATGGCAGAATGGGACACTTATACTGTCACATGGGAAACATTATATTCCCCATGTAAAAACACAGAAATCAAAGAAGTAGCCCAACAGTGTAACATCTTCGAACAAAACTAACAACAACAATGATGATATTAATAATGATAATAATAATAATAATAATAATAATAATAATAATAATAATAATAATAATAATACATCTCATTTACTTGTAATGATTTATGCACAGGTCAACAGAAAACCAGCTATGACTATTTAGTTCCAGCATATTACAACAGACAATACAACAACACACTTAAGTCAAGACACCATGGGTGAAACGGACGCAACAGACATTTCACAAGACAACTGACAAGTTTACGTTTAAAGTCATTTCAACATCACTTTTCTTTTTTTTTTTTCAATAGTTTCTTACACTGTTTAGAAAACGTTTTCACTTAAAAAACCATTGGGAAGAGCAGACTAAATGAATACATTTTTAAAAAACCCAACAGAGAGCCAGAGCTTCACTCTAATTTACACAGGCAGCCTAATAGAGAGCAGCAGATTGAAGTTCTCAAACACACTGAGAGTCACTAAAGGGATATTGAAGGTGATAATGAAATGTAATTACTGTCAAGAACTTTAATACGGAGAAGTACATCTCACTTACTGTGTCATGAACTACAGGGACGACTTCATGTGTCCTGACAAGATTACACAAATAGTTTATAAATCAATCTTAATCCGATTTTCCCTCTAATTGTTAAAGATTCTCACCTTTCTCTCTCGTGAAGCCGGCTCTGTCTCCTTCTTGGCTTCCTGGCCTCTAATCTCGGTCTTGTCTACTTTTTATGTCACAGGTCGGCAGCTCGAGCCGCTTTTTGCGTTCGCCTTCTTTAAAAAGAATCGATGTAATCGGAAAAAGTCGGGAAAACTTTCCCATGCCCGCTTTGCTGGATCCTCCCTCAGGAACTTCTTCCAGGAAATGGGATGGATGAACTCACTGTAGTTTTAGTTAACTGCGCTCCAGCGTTGGGTTTAACTTTAGCTTACAAACCACCACTTTGCATCAATTATAGGAACAAGGCTGCCCTCGGATATTTAAAGGTTCAAATGAATGGCTCCGTTAATGAATGGCGCTGAAGAGAGAGGTGGTCTTTAATGTTGTGTTTTACTGGGAAAAACGCATTCTTAGTTACTGTTGCACCGTTACAATTCTAAAAAAAACAGCATTTCTACAGCCGGTTTAAAAACTCATACATAACCAATGACCAATAGCCAACAGGTAATCATTTTTAATGAGAAAAAAGGGTATCAGTTTCTTATTATTCTCATAAATATCATTGTGGTTTTTATTATTATTTCTCCAAATATTTGTAATTTTTTTCTATCTTCGAAACTTTTAGAACCAGTTTTGCTTTTCATCTTAAGACTTCATAGATTTACCGTTTAACTTTCATGCAGACTCGTGCAGTTTTTCATTATGCCACGCAACGGCGCCAGTCGCCTTATTTCTAAGAAGCGCATAACGCGCCGATCGATGAAGCTCCATAATAGCCAGAAATTTAAATCTCACATTTTGAGTTGGAGGATCGATTTATTGGCCTTCTTAGGGTTTTATCACCTGTATAATTGAGTGGAACTCACAGCTTGTTGCCGAGGTAATTTCAACATTTTAATGGGCCTATCCACTTTAATTTAATCTCTCACACACCACTGCTGTCTCATGCTGGGGAGTTGTTACGCCAAATTCTGTGACCTAAATAGGGCACGACCCCCTGAAAATCCTATTCAGGTGACAGAATGTGGTTTGTCAGGGATTAAAACATTCCTCTGTGGACGAAGAATGGTGTGTTTTTAATAATATATGTGGAGACCAAGATGAATCAGTGATGGAAAGAATGTGACATGAGTTCAAGTACTGCACTTACATTACTTACTCTTATTTAAATATTTTCATTTTCTTTACATGTCCACTCATGTACATCTGCAAAGGAAGTGTGTTACTGTACGACATTTATTTGAGATTGTTGATAGATTCTGTTTGGATTAAATTTTAATACAAAACATATCTTTTTAAATGTAAAAATGATGCAGTGTTGATGAGGAAACTATTTAAATGTATATAAAGCTTGTACAATTAGCACCACTTACTACAGATGTATCATTAAGAGTGTTCTGATGATATATTAACATGAATGATAGGGGCTTTTATGCAAAGTTTACTTTAGAAAGTATTGCTAATTTTACATTGGTCAGTAATCCGAGTACTCCTTTCTTCACCGGAATGAATTTAATAATGTAGGAACACGTATTTTCATGGTGCTTTGAATTAAATTTATCTCCTAGGTTAGGTAAAATTTATAACATTATAATTTGACATGGATACAATTTGTTCTCACTAAATCAATGCAATTAGTGCAAAAACTAATATGCTACAGCCTGCTTTTGTGTGTGTGTGGATGCGTGTATGTGTGCGTGTGTGTTTGTGTGTGTGTGTGTGCCTCCTAGTTCCAAGTGATTAAAGAGAGTTATGCATATTGTGTGTGTGTGTGTAAGTGACAAAGTGACATCTCACGCATATGAAGGCTTTACCATAAATTATCCCCCTTGAAATGATAAAATAACCTACTCGTATTGGAGGTATTTCATATTTTCATCTGGATGATACTTTAGTTATTAAACGCAGTTCTATTTGCTGATGCAAACTATGTAGCAACCTTGTATTTGTTTGCTTATTGGAGAGTCTGCAGCCTGTCTAGGGTTGTCTTTTTTCTTTTTTTTGGTGAAGGCCCAGACAGCTGGCTGTCTGTGCCCAGGCTTTGTTTGTAGATGTGTGGCCACAGCAAACTCAAACAAGCCCGAGACGCTGCTGTAATTTAGATTCTGTAAGCTTACTCACTGAAAGTCCGTATAGAAATGAAGCAAAACCTTGAGGCATGTCTCAGCAATAAAGTGGACAGAAAAATGCATCCAGTCAAGACAGGTCTTCCTCCTCTGCAAAATGCAAACAGAGTTTCTAGCTTATTGTAGGTGAGAGGCTGCTGGAAGACTAGATTTCATATCAGCAGTCCATTTTTGGCAAAAGCTAGTCTGCACACTGCTATGAGCTCTGAACCCACAATGGCCACTGTGTGTTTGCATTATGTATGTAAACAAGAATTCATTCATATATAGTTCGAGCAGTAATTTAAAAACAGCCTGTTCAGCACCAAACTACATGTCACAACACTGACTAAACAACTCCAGCAGCTAATGGCCTCTCGGGTTATCACCTTCTGACACCACACAACAGAAATGAAAGTCTCTGCTGAGAATTCATCTCCTCCCAGTCATTCCCAATCAGCGCTGTGCCATCACATGTGTCAATATGTAGATTATAAGAGGGGTAAGGAGGCAGGGTCCATCCTGCCCGGCTGCTGCACGGAGCCGAGCTTTATATAAAGTCTGCTAAATTGACAGTGAATCATCCTGACAGATCAGCGTCTTGCTCTTTCTTTGGTCATTATATCCGTAGATGAATGTTGAGGAGAGAGAAGTGCGGACAGCAGACTGAAAGTAATGGGACTTTTTCCATTCAGGAGATGTGCTGGGCCTTCCTACATTCGGTGTGTGTCCCTCCAGGCCGATGCAGTTATCAGTGAAACTAATTGCAAGCTTTGAGTGCAATCAATCCCTCGATTATTTAAACATGCACTGCTGTTTCTTATGACAGAATCAGTCCTGAGTGGACATCAGTGAGCTCAATAATGCAGGTATGAACGTGGAATGGAAACATTTATTCAGATATGGTTTAAAACACCAAATTATGAGTTTGAGGATGAAAAAATCTTTGTATTTTTTTTTTCATCTGCTGAAATCAGCATAAAGATATACAGATACATCATGGTTTAAAGTGAATCCATTAATTCTACAGCTTAGGCCCCTTCGGAGAAAAAAAGAAATACTGACAGCCAACAAATCATACCCATGTTTGTGTTTTCTTTACATGAATTAGTAATAGAGGGAGTGTTGAATCAACCTTACCTTGCTTTGCAAAATGATTAACTGCAACCATCCACTGTAAACAAACAGGCTGGAACACCTTCAACCCAGGCTTGCTTTATTTACTGACATAAGGTGGTTGAGTCGAGTTGCATATTAATTTTACAAAATGGCTCTAGGGAAAGCGATGTTGGATGTGTTCAGAACTTTAGTGTAGACTGGAATATCTAAACAGCTCTTGGAGGAAATGCTTATCAAGTTTTGTTCAATATTTATTATCCTCGGAGTTTTAACACTGCTGAGTTCGCCGCTCCCCTGACTTTTACTTTTATGCCGCAATGAAGTTAACATTTTTGTTTTGTAGTGAAATATATTTACAACTATCTTTGCGAGACATACATGGTACCCAGAGGATAAATCCCAATAACAACTTCAGTGGTCCCCTGACGATTCCTATAACCCACCATGAGCCCACCAGTTGAATTGTGATAATTTTGCTTATATTCTGACATTTTCTTTGGCACCGTCATCAGAATGATCAAATATAGTGCCTGAAAAACATGAAACCCTTTGTTTACTGTTTAATAGCGAATGTAAGCATGCTGACATTCCACCAATAGATGGTAAACACAATTAACTCAGCTAAACATCAGGATGTAGCATTCACACATTAGCATTTAGCTCAAAGCACTTAGTTTCAGTACAAAAATATACAGAAGCACCAACATGCTGATAATTCTTCGATGACTTGCTGCCTTTTTCTTATCTGTGAGGAAGACAGTGATGTCAGATGTCATAGATGAAAGTAATGTATTTGCAGTGAGGCACTTTCTCATTTCAAATGGATTTCTTATCCTAAACATCACTGTGACAAAAACAGAAGTTCTAGTGACGTCTTGCATCATGCGAAAAAAAAAAATCTACAAGACTGAGAAAAAACACCATCTCTTCCTAAGTGGTGACATCACATGACACAACACAATGCGTCTCTGTCCTGCATTGGACGGCTCAAGAATTACCCTTTCAATCAGTCTGTCACATTAACAGTATATTTTCAGCACAGAAAGCGGTTTGTCTATTATTGCTGCCTGGTTAGTAAAGATGTCAAAGCTACATGAGCCATGGGCTCCACAGCCTGCATGTTGTTTGATGAAATATGCATGACACAGGCAGAGCTGTAGATCCTCTGAAGTGATGGAGATATATATTTATATATAGTACGTGTTGAAGCCTGGTAGGCCAGTGGGATAAGGGTGATATCACACTACACTAACAGGGTTTGTGACATCACCACTGTGCCAACAGAAACTAAATACAGCTGCATCTCATACATTCTGTATCAGGTTTCTCCGCTTTAAGAGGACAATTTTGATTCTGTAATAGCACTGCCATTATCTTATCTGTATGCATGAACAATTTTCCCTCTTTTCCTTCTCTTTTTTTTTTTTAAACCCATGTGTAAACACAGTGTCATGTCTCCCTGCTAAAATCAGGGTCCAAATCCAATCAGAATGTTGCCTAGATCCTCCCTGTGGTCTACTTACCATGTGTCTCCCAGCCTTATTACGCCCAGGGAGCGTTCCCTGACAGGCACTATTGATCTCAGCCAGCTTGGAGCTACGCCATGAAAGTGCACATTGGCAGCTGATGACAGCTTTATTAGAAAAGGAGGACACGGCAGCTCAGCAAGTTTCCCCACATCAAAAGACCCAAAGGGGATAAACCGTGGATAGAACTCATCACATTTGTTTGGGGGATCAATTGATTGGCCTTTTTTTTCTTCAAAGTAGATCAATTTGTTTAGTCCATTGGGGATAATGCATTATGAAAACAGGTAAATATGAGCCATCACAGAAGGACAACCCTCTAATGGGTATTTAAGTGATATTGTAAAAGACAGATATTCATAAACTATCAAAACTGACTTATTTCCAAACTATTCTGATATTATTTCCCTTCAAACTTTCTTCTCTGCAAAGAAACACCTTTTTGGTCTCACTGTTTTAAGTGCCTATCTAGCGTTATAAGTCACATCACCCTGCGCTGTAATGGAAAAACTGGATGCCTGCTTTCTCTCCACTATGAAGCATGCTCGTGTGTTTACTGATAACTGTGGGAATGCTGGTGCAAAGTTAAATTTATCTCAGAGTGAAAGACCATTATTTGTTTCGCTATTCACTTTCATCTGTTTTTCGAAAGATTGATTCTTGTGGGAAATACCTGTATCGCTAACACTTGGACTGTGAAATCACACAAAAAGGGGTTATGGGTTCTGCAAATAGCAATCCTGCCAATGTTTCTGGAGCAGAAAATAGCATTTCCAATTTACTTGTGACCACCGCGATTCTGGACTTCTACTCAAGGTCCGCAGAAAAGTGGAGGATTGACAGAAAAAAAAAAGAAAATTCTTCTACAGCGCAGAATTGCAACCAGTCGGTTGACTTTATTCGAAGTGAGCTGAGGTCAAGGCCCTCTGACATCTGGCTGTAGCGTAGTTCGGACGACTGCTAATGAAGATACAAACGGATCTGCTGGCAGGCTGTGAAGCAGGTGGTGCGAGGCCAAGCCGTAAACGATCCTGGCCTGGTGATGAATGCCCTGCCACATACATGAGGCGTGTTGTGTCGGGTTGAAAATGCGGATATTACACCTTGACCCGGTGAAGCGATAAATATTCATTAGATGGCCCTCTATCGAAAGAGAGAGAGAGAGAGAGAGAGAGAAAAAAAAAAGAGAGAGAGAGTACAGTTACACCTCAGTGGCCTTGTTATGCAGGAAAATGGTGTGCCATGGCTGAGAGAGAATGCAATGAACCAGGAGAGAAGGGAACGGCACAGCGATGATGGGGCTAACATACTAAAGTGTGATTTTCTCTCCTATACATTGCATGAGCATTAATGCGACTCGCAGTGAGTAAAACGCGCTTGCCTGTAGCAAAGCGTAGAACCCGGGGTTGCATGTTGATGCACTGAATTTAAAGCGTCGTGAGTTGGTATCCTTGATACACAATTCAGCGATCGCTTTGTGAGAACAAGGCGTGTGAAATCATGTGTGTATCATGCCATGCAGATTCACATTCCCTCCCATGTGGGCTGCTCTGAGCAACCGTCACAATCTGAAGCATCACCTCAGAAAATAACCCAAGGCACCGTGTTTGTTTGAAAGGATTCAGAGGGATTCTATTTGTCGAATGTGACAGAAACGGAATATAATATCCATAAGTATGTGTTTTATTGTTGTGTAAAAAACTGTAAACAAGAATAGTTTTGTATTAATAACCGTAAAATGAGCTTTTTGTATCTACAGAGGGAGCAGGTCCTTTTTCCATGGAGTTAGCCATGTGCAACACCATGTTCCTACAGTAACCCAGAATGGACAAATCACACACTGGCTACAGAGAAGGCCTTTTGCATTCTCCACAAGTTTCACAGCCAGTCATACATTCTCCTGCACACTGGAAAATGGAGAGTAAGCGTAGAGATATTCAGTCATGTGCAGCCTACAACTTTAAATCCTAAGCACAATACATTTGAGTTAAATTCTCACCAAACTTTGACTTAAAGTGTTAAGAGTTTGACTACATCTCAACTCTGATTTTGGTCTGACCTCACATGACAAATGCTCTCACTTTTATGGAAGTGGTAGGAAGACTGGTCAGAGCAGTTGCATACACACAGACTCACACACAGGCTTACACACTCACACACACACACACACACACACACACACAGACAGTCTCTCACAGTGGCCTGTTTGATACTAAGTATTAGTGTCACTGACCATGGTGCTGAAACCAAAATGCTGTCAGTGTAACCAAGCTGCTCCTGTACTCCAACTGTCACTACGTTTAATAAATAAACAGAGCTGTTTTCTTCAAATGATGATGCACTAAGAGCCGGTAATAACTGTAATCCATTTACACATCACATCTAATGATAGCAAAGTTCTTAACATTTGCTGAAGATGCTGAATCTTCATCAGACGTGCTGTGGCTGTAAATTAAATAGTGAGTGATCGCCGGTGGGTGAAAAATCACAAGGAAAACAAGCCATACAGTGAAACAATTAATTAGATTTTTTGAAAAATGCCCCCTTTTTTACAAGTCCTTGTAGCCATATTCAACTTGAAAGCACTTTAATGCATCATAAATATTTATCAGCCTGAAAAGGGGCTATGCTCTGTTTTGCAAATGAAAGCGGGAGAGCAGAGTTGAGGTGTTTTTAAGCATAAATCCTGCACTAACGGCACACATCTCTTACAGACCAGCATTAGCTGAACCAGGAGGGATAATATAAGTTGTCACTTAGCATCTTGCTGGTTACTGTATGTGTTCAGATCCCTCTCTCAGAACGTCCTCATTATGGATGTAGTTAAAAAAAAAAAGACCTTTACTTCTGAAGAGCCCATATGGATCCTGCTGCACTGACATCTGAGGAGCCTCTGTCTCTGCCTCTTCTGCACCTCTGCAGCATCATGAGAAATTAACACCAAAGGCGCTGTGCAGCGTCTGTGAAGCTGACGGGCCCTGAAAGTGACAAAAGGAAAAAGAAAAAAAGGCTCCAAAGCCTCTCGGTTCCACATCTTCTTATGCAAACCTGTCTTTTCTGTCTCTTTTCCCTCACATCCTGTAATGCCAACATGTCAAGATTACCATTCTCAGCAGTTCAACTAAAAAAGTTCAGGAGAAAGGTTGTGTAGACCTGGAGGTCCCTGTCAGCCTGAGAGGGTTTCAGTCATATAATAAAATACACACAGTCATGAAATGGCCTGAGGGCCTAATGAAAACGACTCTTTATATTCTCTCTCTCTCTCTCTCTTTCATTCTCTCCGTCTCTCTCTCTCTGTCTGTCTGCTCTGACCCATATACAGTAGCACAATCTGAGCTAAATGCGTGGCGTGATGGCGTATTCTGGATGGGCGGCTACGCTGCCAATAACATCGCGGTGAGGTTTTTATCTTAAAGCCTGCACTTTTGTCCTTGTGCATAAATGTAGTTTTTAAAATGCGCTGTATCCTTCATTCATAATAATCTACATGAACCATCTGAAAAAGGACAGAAACCTTGTGACTAACCTTTATCTTTCAAGCGGACAACGAGTAATTTATTACTTTTGTAATATCGAGTACGTTGATAGTCGTATGTATTAGTCCATGTCTTTGGGAAAGTGTTTTTTAAGTCTAAGCAAAATACTTTAGTCTCGCTTGCAATATTTCACAGTTTATGGCATTAACCTTCATTCA
>JAQNCA010000009.1:3044077-3062990 GCA_029783725.1 Acanthurus tractus
CAATAACCATAATGTTTATCAAATATAAGGTTGATATAATAAACCATGATCTTTTTAAAAAAATAATTGCTGGCAGTGTGCTGATGTATTTATAGCTCACTGGCTAGCCAGCTAACATCATATTGTAAGTGCTAATTTTGCTTGACATTTCCATATTTTGGCATTTATCCATTTCCATTCCATTATTTCTAAAGCTTGATCTCGAAAACCCTAGCTTAGCATCAAGGAGGACACAGTTAGCCTAAATCAAAAGCTTGTTTAACACAAACACAAAAACATATGTTAATGTGACAAACTGGGTTAGCCAGGCGTGGAGTACTTTGTAATGTAAGTGTTGTTATAAAGCATTAACACTTGGCTTCATGCTGGGATATAATGCTATGGGATTGCTTTATTTATTGTGTAAAGGATAGTTACCTGTTGTAGGTGAGAGGTTGCCAAGATTGGCATCATCTTGCCTGAACAGACACCAAAACTGAATCCAGTGCTCACAGTCATTGTTTGGCATTGCTACAGCCAGAGACACAGCACAGAGGCACTGTGTGGATGGATATGGCTGTTCTTCAGAGCATACATAGCAGGGTTTTGTACAACCTAGAAGAATTGTACATTTTTTGTGAAACAAAATGTTTAGTTTCTTAAGCTTTAGAAAAAATGTAGCAAACGCACAGCAAAAGCCAGTTATTTAATGAATAAAGCAACTGTTGAGACCATCCTCTTAAGAAATTGTTGTTCGGACAAGCTGTATCAAGGGTTGTTCGACTTTTGCTGGAGAGGGCATCTTTAATAGATGCACCATGTTACTTTTCCTTAAAACCACCACCACAATTTTTTTTCAAATGTCTGTTCATGTAAAAGTAAAATCACAGAGATACAAAATGTTTCTTAATAAGCTTAAATGGTGTTCCTATTCATTTTTTGAACGTGCAAGCTGTTTCCTTCTGCCTTCAGACAGTTAGACGAGGCATAGCCCACCCAACCCCAGCTCAATTTTCTAAATCTGCACGAGATTTATACGGTCATCTTGTCTGACTCATGGAGAGAAAGCACATCAGTGCTTTCTCCAAAAAGTTATAGTATTCCATTAAGATTGGTGTAAATCCTGCAGCTGTAAAAAATGTAACTGTCAAACATAATTATGTAGTCGTTATGATGACAGTTAGCCTCCATGGGGGCTAATTTACACCCATCCATTGAAATAATACATTCCAAGGTGTAGGTCATTTGTCCTTGTTTCCACCCTGCCCTTCTCTCTTTCTCTCACTCTCATCCCATATTCAGTGCAGCCATTCAGGTCAGTTCTAATTACTGGGGTCCAATTGGAATTGGCTTTTCAATTTTTGATGCTGCAGTGGTGGAAATCACAAGGTGCCAGGACCGGCTTTCTCCCACCCCCACACTCAGAGCTCTCCTAGTATGACTTAATATGCCTGATACATTCACCTCACTGCGCCAACACTTGGCAATGCAGTGTTACTGTGTATGTTTGCGCGAGGGTGAGTAAGAGAAAGACAGATGAGGCTATTACTGTAAGCCACTACAAGGCTGGACGGTATGTGTGGTGAGGGCTGTGTGTTTGGACAGTGAGAATGAGAGTGTGTGCATTAGTGTGTTATAGAGAAAAATTGAGGAAGAGCACTAGAAAGAGAAAATGAGCCATTTCTGGTAGGAAAAAGAGGGATGGGAGTGGCAGAAAGAGCCTGGGTCTCTCTCTTCTGTCTTTCCTTAGGTCCGCAGTGCAGGAGAAGAGAAGATTAAAGTGGAGACTCTGCTTTTGAAGTTGGGCAATGTAAAAGAAGCTTCAGCTACTTCACGCATAGAGTCCTCCCCCCCCCACCGCACATACACACATACATACACACATTTCTTGCTTCTTCCTTATAGCCTTGTAAAGTGAGAACTATCAATGCTGCTAAGGCTGCCTTTGATTCAGACTGCTATTGTGTGATTTCTCGCAACGTTTTAATATTCTCTCGCCTCAAACACCAAAAAGCACTCCTCTAAAAATCGAATCCCATCCCCAATTTAAATGAGAGCAAGGTGATAAAGTACTAAACTCAGTTAAGTCCTGCCTGAGTTGTGTTTGTGGCCGTTGTGGGGATTTGAAGCCTGCGTCCACACAGATACACCGGGAGCCACAAAGCCCACTCACTGTCAGAGACACGGATGGAAATTACAGCTGTAAATGTTTGCAGCATTGGTAAATAAGAGGATTAATCGTCCACTTTGGACACACACGCACATAGAGACACACACAATCACCCGAGTCCACTGAGAGAGGCCTAAATATGAGTCTGATGCATAAATGTCAAGAGGTAATTGTAGGAGTAATACTCAGACTGGTGAAATGTCAGACTCACCCTCCCATTAGTGAGTAGACTCCAACATGCACTCCGATGCCATTCATTACAGGCATATGGACGTTTCCTAAACCAATAATAAACAATGATCATCGACCACTCCATGGTAATGATTGTGTTTGTGTGCTTGCTATGCGTGTTCGATGGAGGATGTGTGTTCGGGCACACCTACACACTTTTCTGTGAGTTAGTAGTCACATCCATTCTTAGCCTCCACATCAATCTGCATTTATGAACATCAACATGTGCCCAGCAGTCATGAAGAGTGATCACAGGCTTATGGTGTCACTGAATCACAGCGAAGTGCCCAAAAGTGACAAATCCCGAATAATATTGCTGATGACACTCCAGAAGACTTGTGTGTGTGTGTGTATGAGTGTGTGTGTGTGCATGGGAGGAGTTGTCAAAAATAACCCCAGAAACGCAGGGGCCTCATAATGTGAATATATTGGATTTTAATGTCCTTGTCAAGTCGAATGGTTTCCCATTTCAATTCTCTGGAGGCTGACAGAAGAACACTCAGTAGTTGCTTTTCTACTTGACCTAAAATTCCCTTTGCTGCACGGGAAAAAAATGATGCTAGCCTTTTTTTGTTCTTAGCTTCATCTTTTTGCATCATTCTTCTCTCTCGCCCTCGGAAGAAGCCCCAAGACAATGAAAGATTTATTGAACCTACCTACCCATTAGACTGAATCTGTGTCGTGTCTTTGCATTTTCCATTTCTTTACCTATCACTTCAGTTATCCATTCATTCCATCCATCTGTTCATCCATTCACCAGTACAGATATTGTACTTTCAACCAGAAGCCAGCTGCATCAGTTTTTGTGAATTCCAGTGCAGCCATCTCATAACATCAGTGTTTACAAGATACAGAGTTACATATCAGCCAACTAAAAGGAATTGCATCCAAGTCCTTATTAGGTGTGCCAGGCTTTGAAGTCAATTTGACAAAGTGGTTAGACCGTGTAATTACAGGAGCCCACAAACGCTTTCTCCCTGAGGCTTGCATTGTGAAAGAAGCAACTGTTAAATGGTAGATAATTTTTTTTTTAGCCACACAAGTCCTGCACAATGACTGCAAAACCTTATTTTTTTCATTTGATCCAATAACATTTGGAAATTCTAGGAGAGTCACAAGATTAAACCATTTTATCTCCATTCAAGTTAGCCAAAGGCTAAACAGGAAGTTAGCCGGCTTGGCCGACAGAAGTCTTTGGTACACATGCTTTATGGGCTCCACATTATGGAAGATAATGTGAGTAATTTTATCCTTTAAAGGTTGAACTTCTTTGGCTTGATGACTCACCTTTCAATTTTCACAGGAATAAACAGCTTACCATCTCTATCCAATTCGCTGTCATTCATTCATTCATTCATTCATTCACCACATACATACAAATTCTTAGCTGCTAGGCCTACTAAAAATGTACGACCTTTATGACTGTAAAACCAAGAGGATATTAATGAAGCCATGATATCCCTGGACCAGAGTCTGTGCAGTAGTGATCAGTGATCAGTGAATGGAACCACATATTTCAGTTTTATGACTCGATTGTGGGGTTAAGGTTAGCTGTCAGTCATGACAGCATCAAATAACTTATTCAAACCAAACTTAAATGACATTGAACACTAGAACATAAACCAGTGAGCTAAAATCTAAGATGACAGAAACCATCTAATAGAAAAACTTACTTGACATGTAGGGCTACTAGATTATTTAGTCTGGCTCTTTTCCAATCTGCTAATATGGAACGATGGAATTTATGACCTGAAGGTCTGCTGCAGCCTGACTAGAGGGAGATGCTCTGACCTAACCTAAACTCAACCACTGCTCCATTGAGACACACACACACACACACACACACACACACAATTCTGGTTGAAAAATGTAGAGTATCTACACACTGACCATTCATATCTCTTAAAAAAAAAGCATCCAACTCCCTGAAATCCATTTCTTTAACTTGAACATGCAGAAAACTCTTTCATAAATCACGCACTTGCAACACAAACGCTCTTCCAAGTGCACATTCCTCCATCATTGATGCTAAGCTTTCAGGCTGGCTGTCGGTGTCTCTGAAGGGACCCCTACCCCACGTACTGTACACTAAGAGAACAGCAGTTTGCATTATTGAAAGCAGAAGCAGAGAGATGGAGAAGGAGCAGAGAACTTCGCATGAAGGAATGAGATTGAAGAGGAGGACTGATGCAGAGATAGTCTGTAAGGGAGGGAGAGAGATGGAAGAAAGGAGGAAGGATGACAACGCTTTAGGAAAGAGTAGACAGATCAAGGAAATACAAGAGAAGGTGGAGATGCAGAAGGAGGCAGAGAGCAGAAGAGACAGGGGGAAAGAGAAGTGGAGGTAAGTGGAATGTGTAGTTTTCCCTGTGGCTTGTTTGCCTGCTGATGTAAAGAGGAAATGGCTAGATCAGCAGGGGCTTTACCTACACTGAGTTAACTAGATGCGGAAATACATGTTTGCCACACACACATATAAAAGTCCATGCCCCGTGGGACTTTAAGAGATGAAGGGAAAGAAAAACAGACACTGTGCAATAATGTCTTTCTCATGCTCAGGTTGCGTTGCTCAATAGAGCTGCAGAGGCTGTTGGGCTTTTTTTTTTCACTTAAATGCTCATGTCACTGTTTATGCCTGCAAAACTTTTGTGTGCATGCATGTGTGTGTTCTCTGCGTGAGAGGGGAGAGGGACACGTTGTATACCATATGCATTTGAATGTGTTTCGGTGTGTTAGAAACCTGGCAAACCCACCCGGGGTGGTGACTTTCTCTGGTGCTGGCTTTCTATCAGCACCCAGTTGAGCATGGCTGCAGATCAATGTCATCCCCAGCACACACAGACACACCCACACAAACACTCGCACACAGACACAGACACAGACACACACTTGGTCTTGTTTACAGTTTAAACAGCAGGTGGTACAGATAACAGTCACTTAATCCGCAGCCATTTGGATGACTACCCAAAAAGTTTCTTCTCTCTCCCTTTTGCCTTTTCTAGTCCTTCTATCTATCTATCTATCTATCTATCTATCTATCTATCTATCTATCTATCTATCTATCTATCTATCTATCTATCTATTGAAAGAGTGTCTGAATACTGAGCCTGTTTGTTCTCTGACCTTCAGTGATTTAACCCATCTTGCTGCAGTGATGTTGAGATTCAACAGAGCGTGCACCTTAAACACACTGACCCCTTTTATGGTGGTAAGGACAGGCTTTGAACTTCTCCATCAAGTCCTCTTTCCTTCTCTATGCAACTACTTCTGTCACCTTTTGGAAGGATTATCTGATATGATCACAGGGGCAAAATGTAATCATTTTCTAAAGCAGCCTTTTCACCCCACTTTGGGATGTTGGGATTACTGTTTAAAGGATTCAGCTTTCTGCAAATAGGTGGAAAAACTCTGACATTGAATAGTTTTGGATGTTTGATGCCAGTCAAATCAAGAGTTTTGCAGAAATATCAACATCCAGGCAATAGAAACGAAAACAAAACTGTGACACACACAGAAACTTTCTCATTGATAAATCCAAACCAAGAGATACACGGGTAATAATCACATTGAGCTTTGAAACAACAGCAGTGAATGCGAAACACCAAATATGTCAAAATCAAACATCAAACGTCAAAAAAGAAATTGCTTTTATGGAAATATCACCAGCGTTAAGTCCGTTTTTATCTGCCTTATTTATTTATTTATTGTTCCATTCCTACTTTGTACTCACCTACATCTGAGTGATTAAAACTGAAATGTGGCAAGTCTGGCAGAATATTTATTTCTGACTAAAAACGTTACCTCATCATGCTGAAAGCTGTCAGCCGGCATGTATTTACTGCTGGCCAGCTGTGATGATGCTCACACACACACTTTAGCTGGGCTGCCGTTTAGAGCCCTGCTGCTGCTGCACCCATGGCCAACACAGCAGGATGGCTTTCCAAGTCATGTGTATGTGTGTATGAGTGTGTGTGTCATATTGTGTGTGTGTGTTTGGGGGGGGGGGTTGGGTCAGATGGTTTGTGTGGGTGTGTGTACGCGTGCGCATGCATCCATACATGGTAGAGTGTTTATTGGCGAGGCATTCTCCTCCCACATCTGCAGATCACTCATCCTGAGGGAGGCCTCCCCCTGCTTTCATCAAGCCGCATGGAAAAGTGGGAAATAATTAGGGGTTGAATAGAGTGAAGTGGAAAAGTAAAGATGAGGTAGGAAGTACAGTGACACATGAAAGGGGAGAAGAGGGAAAGATAGCAAGCGATTGGGTTTTAGCTAAAGTAAGGAAAAGCGAGCGAGGCATGTGGCGCGGCGAAGGCTCTACCGGTCACCATGGCAACCCTTTAAAGGCCGATCCCCAATGCAATTAGAGTAGCTTTGAGGCAGCCAGTCTGAGGGCAGAGAGTATGAAAAATAATGGCAAAAAGAACAGACAGACTTAAAGGAAACAACCCGGCTGAATGAATGAAAATCGGCAAACGTGTCGGTAATTCTATGAGATGATTGCGAGAAGGACTTCTTTCTTCTGCTCCTATGCTGGCTGTGGGAATTTTAATAATAAAGACGCCTCTGGCAAGGATGTTTATGGGTTTTTCCACGAGTGTGTGTGTGTGTGTGTGTGTGCAGTCAAGGGGGGGTGCAAGCATGTGTACATCTTTGTGTGTGAGAAAGTCAAAGTATGCAGTGAAGGAAATCGCTTCATGTTATTTATTGATACCCTTGACCACGGAAACCAAAGGCAAAAACGAACTTACGCACACGTTAGCAATACTTCAACAAGACGAGACAGGGGGAAAGAGGGATAGAGAGCAGGCAGAGGTTTCATGCAGCAGTACCAAGGGATAAAGGCTTAGGCTCAGGCTGCCAAGGTGATACTATCAATGAAATTAAACCTGAGAACTCAGAAGTATAATTGCTTGCAATCCTCCCCAGTCCTGCATAAGCCCATTTCGCACAAAAGAGCACAGGATATCAGGCCGCAAATGAGCACAATTTTCTTTGGTGGACACAAGATTTTGTTACTTCTTTTAATTGTTTAAACTTTCACATATCCACTCAGTCTAACAGTTTTTTGCTCCAACTCTGACTCTTGTGTCCGTCATAAATTAGCATATAAACTTAATTTTTCCCCGATTTCTGTCATGAGGGCCTTTTCTGTCCATCTGATGAGCATCACATTGATTAGTTTAGCTTCATGTAACAAATAAACTCCCAGTTATTAAGTGCACAGATTGAGGATCTTTTACAGCATTTGGCTCCCGCATGGTTCCATTCAAGTCAACAGCCAAATCTCAATTACGACTGGGAAACGTGGATGTTTTCTGAAATCTCTGATATATTTGGCTTTATTTTCTTAAGGAAACTCAAGAGGGAACATTTTTCCGTGCCAAGATCTTGTCAACTTGCATTCTGAATGTAAACAAAATAAATTGGCAAGGGATTTGCACAAAACAGAACAGGAAGGCTCTGCACCAGGTGGTTAAAACCACTCAGATTATTATTGCTACCCTTTTATTGGGCGCTGCTGTTACCAACTGAGGATAAGAGGAAGGCTGGGTTCCTTCACTGAGCACCTTTTATATTTAACAATTCCTTCTTTGCACTCAAAATTTAGTTTGTATTTTTATTAACTAATTCACTAAAATTCCCTTCATATATTCAGATAAATTAGTCTTTGTCAAACTTGGAAAAAAAGAAACAAAATCCATCATTAAATTTAATGTTAATATGTAGAATGGATGTAGAGTTCCTATGTAAAGTATGTCTAATCACTGAATAGTCAGTGATTTAAGAGTTTGTGTGTTTCAATAATTCCACAGTGATAGGCCATTTGTACATAGATGAGAAATTAAGGCAGATTCTGAACTTCTCTCTGTTTTTTTCTATTGTTTACACACCTACTTTTGTGAATTTTTTCATGATTAAAAGTGCAACCATCCAAAAGTCTGTGCACATGTCCTTAAATTTATAATTCATGGCCTTTATCACAGTTTTAAACGCAACTCTTTCCCTTGCTTTAAGTGTGGCCACAGTTTGGTCTCCTGAAATGATCATACATACATTTTTACGCACACTCAAGCCTTCACTCCACAGTCACACAACCAACATGATGATTCTTGATCTTTACTTAAAAAGTTACAACATTTTTGGGATGGTTGAACATTTTTTTTTTACCACGACACCAGCTTTGTCTTGTAGTTCCAAAGAAAGATGTCTTGTCATGAAAGGCATTTCAAAATGCTCTGAATGTCAACCTTATGAGACGTTTACTCTATTGCCTGTGCGTGTGGTGAGTTAACAGCGACTCCATTTCTGTGGGAGAAGCTTGAAAAGGAAGCAATGAGGATATTTTTCATTGCACATCCAGGCCAAATTGATGGCTTGTGTTGTGGCCATAGCCTACTGAGTGTTTATAATGTAGCATTTGCACTCCACTGCCCCGATCCTGCGACCCCCAAAGGGAATTGCTTTCTCCCGCTCTGCTGCCCTTTCACGTCTCTATCTTCCCTCCTTGTTTTTCTCTTCTCTCTCATTCCATCCTCGTTTTCCTCTTTTCCTGTCATCTTCTCTATCTTCCCTATCTCCTTCTGCTCTCTCTTCTCATTGTACTTTACTCTGTACTCACGCACACAAATTTCTTTATCATTCTTCTCTTTCTTCATCTTTCATCGTCCGTCATGTCATTCGCTCTTTTGCTCTCCCCCCTCCCTCCCTCCCTCCCTCCGGGTCTCCTGTCATACTTGCTTGTTTTATTGCTGTATACAGTATCTCAGAGCCCCCAGCTAGTCTTTGCTTTTTGGTCCCTCCCCGCATGATCTGCTCCCAATTTCATCTTCTTCCGTTGTCACTCTACTTTTTTATCCTCCCTCCGCTCTTCCTCTCTCCTGTGTTTACTCCCTCCATCTGCCTAATCACTCCATCGTCTCCTTGCACTCTTTTCCCACTGCTTGTCTTTCCCTCTCGTCTTCTATTTCTTGTTTCCTACCCCTCCTCTCTGTTTGTGCCTCCATCGCCAAGTGTTATCCATTCCTCCTCTTCTCCGTCTGTCTCTGTGTATTGGGTCCCGTCCTCAGCCCACAGCTTGGTTGACAAATGGATTATCTTTCCAAAGACACCACATAACCATCTCCAGGCCTCTTTATTTAACCAGCTACAGCTATTTTTTAGCTGTCATCTCTGCAGATTGCCACTGACGATGTGCCACACCCCTGACAAACACAATCTTGTCCCTTTTTCTTGATTTCAAAAGTCTTCCCACGTATCTCATCATCACTCATATCTTAGCTCAATTGTCTCTGTTTGATGTCGGAGCTGGATAAGTATAATAAATGTTCAAGTAGTTTACACATGCAATTATCTGATCCCAATTGTTTCATGAGGCTTTAGAAAAACAAACTTGAATTTGCACGTATTCTTACTTTTTTCATCACGCAGCTTGGCCGGCAGTGACCTCCCGCTCGATCTCTCTCTCATTGCTCTCCGTTCAGGCCCAAATATTGAAATGTGGAGGAGTTCTCAGGTGGACCCCTCTGGTATTAGAGACATATTAGCTTTGAAGTAGGCTAAAGTGAGAGTATATTATTCAGTGCGGGCTGTGGCTTGCCCCCTGTTCAATATTGGATAGGTTAGCTCAGGTGGTTAAGGCTTTTCAAAACTGCCCTTTTGTATGAATTATTTAGCATTTTCACAGTGGAGGCCTCCAGTAAAGACTCCAGCCCGTCACACCCGGCCCATATATCTGTCAAGAGAAAGTTGTAACAGCGACGGGACTTTGAACTTTTACTGTGACACCAATTGACCTGACATTTCTTACAAGCAGCAATGGAAAGCACATTAAAGACGAGTTTTAAAATTAATGAAATTAGAAATGTGACCCGAGTCACTAATGATGGGGTTCTTTCATTAATTTGCTTGATTTTCACAGCCATGCACGCTTGTACCATTTGTGTCTGTGTGGGTTTTATAGCACGGGAACTCTGCCTCGCTTCAAGTAAAGAGCAACATTTGTAATGTTTAACTGTTGCACATAAATTTATTGGCTGTCATTTAACTTAATTATTGGTGAGAATAATGAGAAATTAAACAGATTGTGATGTTTAAGGTCATACTGACGGAGTTCTCCTGACATTTGACTGCCATGAGTTAAGCAATGATAAAGGTTAATGTTGAGAAGAGGTTTAACACACTTCAGCTGCCTTACATGGAGTTGACAGCTTGTCCGGTGTCTAATAGCACAAAAGACTTCCACAGTCTCTCCTGATAAAAAGGTTAATGTCACTTTGGTGGCAATGATGGCTCAATAATGCAGGAATTTACTTTTAACATGTAAGTTCAGTGTAAAGAATAATGTTTTAAACTGCAAGCATTTTATTGTGCTTAAGAATTTGATTGAAACTGCAATTAAATCTATAGATTAACAAAAGAAAAAGGTGATATTAGAATGGGATCACTTCCCAAATTTTGCATTGAATTTTTTATTCTCTCCAAGGAATGTCACACCTGTGTTTGTGTGTGCTGTCCCTCTCGTGGTAGCTTGCCATATTACCCCATCAAATACTTGCTTTTCACACTAAAAAACATGTTTAATGCCAATTTTGTTGTCTGAAAGTGAAGTTTACATTTTGTTAGTAGTCTTTAAAATGTGCCATTGTATGATAAAGTAGTAATTTGAAAAGGTAATGTGAGGTTACAGTTAAATACAGGAGGCACCGTCCACAATAACCAAAGTATCCTTAGAGCTTTCAGAGCTAATGGCCCTTTGAAAGAGTATTAGCTGTTGTTTAGTCGGTTATTGATGCGTGTGGTTATTTGTGGGCAATGCACTCCCATTTAATGCCACTGGAAAAATATATATAGAAGTGTTAAAATGAGCTATGAATTTTTAAGTGTAAAATTCATCTTCATTTGCAACCAGCTAAAAGAGTAAAATGTATCTCCGCCCATGTTTACTGTTGTTTGTGTCCCAGAAGATATAATTTTCTGAGGTTTTTCTAATTTGGCATTTTGAATAAAAAAAACTAGGCACACAATTTGCTTTGTCACATTTACAAAGCTTACAAAAACTACATTTGCTCGATGGACTTTTAATGTACAATGGATTCTGCATATCTGAAAACGTGAGATGTGAGCAAATCAAGAGAACCCTGCTTGTGTGTGTGTGGCAATGAATTCTTGCAAAGTGCAGCATCAGTAGGCCCATCCTTCTCTTTACCATTTAATCTCCATGTCATTATCGAGCCACCTCGGCAAGGCGTGTGTGTGCGTCTGTGTGTGTTTGTGTTTCTGCCTCTGTGATCATTATATTGCATTAGAGGATGGATGGCATGTGAGGGATTCACAGCTGAGGGAACAGGAACAGCATCGAGAGAGAGTAAGATGGATGGAGAGGCATATAAAAGAGACCACGGAGGAACGGAGGGGAGTGAGAATGTGAGGATTTCTTTGAAGGGATGGGTGGGACCCTGTCTGAGGGGACAGGAGAGAGGGGTGTGACACATGTGGCCCAGACAGGTGCTTTGGTCACAGCCACAGACTGAGTGAGAGACAGAGGCAGTGTGAAAAATTGATGTGCCCTACTTACAGCAGCTGAGCAGAGACAGGAGAGGGAGGGCAGGCGGGAGGGAGGCTGGGATGATGTTAGATTTTGGAAGCAGGCAAACCATGCTGTATTTTTTTTTTTCATCTTTTGTGCATTGCATTACGCCAATTTGTTTCTGGGTGTGGGTGTGTGCCTGTAACTCGTTTAGTTTCATGTTCAGCCAACATGCAGCGCAGCTTTGTTGTTCAGTTCTTGGTGTGTATGTGTGTATGTGTGTGTGTGTACCATTTTTTGAAGCCTCAATGCTGTTGCCTTATTAATTTTACAGACTTTGCTGTAAACTAGCCAACATATAAAGACTTTCTTCTGCACACACACATACACAAAAAGATGCTCACACACCGCTCAGGAGGCCTGGACCACACGGCTCTCATTAGCCCATCTTACAATTTTCGGCACTGTTTGACCAAATGGAGCCCTTTATTTGCCCTCCCATTTAAACAAGGAGGGGAAAAGAGCTGGTCCCCGAATGAATCAGCAGAATGTAAACCACTGCATGTTAATCAACACGACCAAACTCCACATAGGAAAAAACTAAGGAGCTGTGTCGCTTTAGCCCGTTTTCTCTGAGGAATATCTTAATGACAAAAAGGGATTTATGGAGGTTAAGTTTCAGGCAACACTGGGCATTGAATCTTTGAATTTATGCTGCTCTCAGCAGCCGGCTTAATGCAATGCAGCGACCGTGACTCACCTGAGGGCTAAGATAACTATTACAGAAAACTAGCTCACATCTTCCTACTTTTTAGGTTTATATAAATAGCTGCATGATACTAATGGAAATTAAAGTGATCCGGAGGTTTTACCCCTGCAGGCGAGTTCGTTGCATGTATGTCAGACATCATTAGATCTCCTTTACATCATCTGCCTTTACCTCAAGCTTTGTTCTGTTTTTTAGTTCCAGAGCCCCGGGAGTGACAGTATTTTCCATTTGATTGACAGGAGAGCTTTCACCTGTTGCCAGAGAGATGATCACACAGATACAAAAGCATTTCATTATGCTTAATGAGGGCTATGGCAAGAGAAAGAGAGACAATAGCATGAGCCCCAGGTGACAAATTGGTTCGACACATTCAAAGCCACGAAACATAATTACCCAAATTGAACGTGCTGTCATGCAAGATGAAAAATAATGAGAGCATGCCATTATAATGAACAAACATGTAAAAGTAGGAAGCTTTGACTGAGCGTCATCTATGTGAAGTTACTTTTGTGGCAAGCTATGGCATCCCAGTGCCTGTGAAAGACTCTTTCAATCCTAACGAGTATATGAGGTTCAGTCTTAGCAACAGTCTTTCTGCTGGAGTACTTGACCTCTGACCTCTCAGGCTAGATCAATTGGGGAAAAAGTGTTTTTTGTATAGTGTGGAATTGTCATGACCACCTAAATACAACATTTGGCACAGATTGAACTTCATATTGAGAATGAGTACTGAAAGATGCTAACAAGTTTCTAGTAAGATCTGAAGTCCTGTTGACTTATTCTTTTGATCAAAATGTTTCAAAATGTAAACATTTTAAGGCCCAGTCAAGCCAGCCTTTGCTGTGAAATCATTCCCGTGTGTAATCAGTGGTTTTGCTTTTAAGGGTGCCGGTTTGACTTTACTGAGTTTCTGTTTCTTAGCTGTACAGCTAAAATCCAGCCTGATGTTAGCTGCATACCACCAACCCGTTTTAATTTTTGATAGGGACCATCTCTTAAAAAGATAATTTTGTGAGGACGATGCCATATGTTCTCAGTGTCTTGTTAGCAGATGGCTTCAGCGGTTCACTGGGCCTGCAGGTAGTCATTATGCAATCAAGATTCTTAAACCACCCGTTTGGTAGAGATGCATATTATTGATTATTGATGTATTATTAAAATGGGAAATTTACATCCTAAGCTATCAATCATTATTGGTCATAAATAGAGCTGATAATATAAAGTCATATTGTTTTTTGTGACTTCTCAAGCACAGCATCTTAACATTCCATAACAAAGGGCGAAGCTGGTTGGTGATTCAGCAATAAACAGGGAAGAAGAGGAAGTGCTGCAGGCTATTGTTATGCTAATGACGTCAAACTGCTACACCTGGGTACAGCCACTCTAGACTAAAGAGCCAAAATATGTCACTGCCACTGAGGATGTTTGTTACAGTTTCAGAAGAAGACAACACGATTTTAATTCGCAATAGTTCTGCATGGTTCCAAAAAGAAGTGATGCCGGTTAGATTTGGTTAGGGTAGAGCTGTGGGAAATTAAATCATCTTTGCTCTCTACAACTTGCATTTCTTACCCTCAAGTGTGCATAAACTTTTTCCAAAAATATGAAAATATAAAAACTTCAGTTGACTTGTTCTTCATGAGAACCAGGTAGTTATTGGTTTCCATTATAAGCCAAAAAAGAAAAGTTACTTTCTACTGTGTGAGAAAGTACCTTAAGAAGTATGTTTGAATAATTAGGTAAGTATTTAGACAAAGCAACACTTAATTTTAAATAAAGTGCAAAATAGGGGTTAGAACTCCTCAATGTAACTTATGTTTTGCAAAGTTTTTACATCAGTATCTAAATTCCATACTCTGCCTTAGTCATGGTTACAGAGGATTCAATACTGCTGCTGTACTGTTGCATAACTTTGTAGGGCAGTAGGCTATCATGTCAGCACCCAACTCTTAATACTGAGGTTAGGAAATGATTCAGAGTTTGACTCCTGGCCCAGGCAAACATATAATAGGCACATTTGGCCCAGCCATTAAAAAAATAAGGAATGTAGCCACATCAAAATTAATATTTCAGTTTGACAGCAGCGACTTAATGGGAACAGGAGCAGTTTGAATAACAACATGACTGCCTCGTCTAGTTTCACATTCTCATTACTGACTTTCACAGTCTAATCAGCCACATTGTGTTGGAAATGCTGTAATAATGGTCCTGAGCTCCACCAAACAGGTTTGAACTCTTTTAGTTACACGCTAGTTAGGGAGCGTATGAAAACTCAGGTGACTGAGGGGATAATTTTAGCCCCTGTCGTCTCATCCCAAAGTCTTTATCTGTATTTTATGTTTGTCCATCTGTCTCTCTTTGACAACGCTCGTTGAATAGGCTCGTCTCTCTGAGGGAGCCAGGCATGCTGGGTAATTGAAAGGAGGCAACTGGCACAAGTCAAACAGATGGAGATGTAGTGTGTGGAGAATGCATGTGTATGTGTGGGGCGGCGTCTGGCAGGAGTCAAACGGCTGTGGATTTATCGGCTCCCCAATGAAGGCCAAAAGCAACGCTTGCCAGATCCCACAATATCACGCACACGCGAACACACGTACACGTCATGCCTCACAAATTTTTTTATCCTTCAATCCTGTGTCTGTCTTCATCAAGGTATTTACTTTTTGGCAGCTTGTTGTTTCATTGTTTCAACCATTTTACTCCTCCATCTTTTTGTCATTTCTTGGGTGGACTCTGAACAGAAATGTCACTCCTTTCTCAAGTATTCTTCCTCTTTTTTTTTTTCGTTCCTCACATCCCTCTCGTGTCTTCATTTACCCCTACATCTTTTTGCTCTTTCGTCTTTGCCACTGGCATTCCCGGCAAGTGACAGATGCCGGGCAGAAAGTGAGAGTGAGAAGGAGGGAGGGAGACATCGAGGAAAAGAGAGGGAAGAAGAAGAAGATAGAGGGGGAGGCGAGGCTTGATGTTTTGTTGCTCTTGTGTTCTGAAGGAAGGTCTCTTCTTTATCAACAGTCTAACAGGCTGCCAAGCTCAGTCATCCTGCTTTTTCTTTGACTGTTTACTGCTGGGTGTCAGGGCCTACACAGTTGGTGCCATACACACGCTCTTACACTCACACACACACACACACACACACACAAACACAAGCTCAAAACTTTCCTTCATGCTTCAGTGTGCACGCAAACACACACAAACACACAATCAAACGGAGGCACATTGACATTTCATTCAACCAAAATGCGCTGTCGCCCAAAACAAATAGTGACAAATAGACACCGAGGATTTGTGAATTTATAACGGTTGATTTATTTCACAAAGCATATCTTTTTTTTAATTTAAATTGGAGATACTTTTTGTTGTAACCGTTAACAGAAGCCACTCAGAAAGAAACCTATTCATCTCCGAGCTGCTGTCCTCTCCTTGACTGTTCATTTAAGGATTTAAAGGAGCTTCTTTGAGACGCAGAGGAAATAATCCACAGTTTCCATAATCCTGCGTGGATGTATGCACTCCACCGGTCACTTTCACACACGTCCACTCACACACACATGCACATGCATAGTCAAATCAGGACACAAGCAGACACACACACACACACACACGCAGAGACACACACACCTGCTGCAGGTGTTGGCTGTGTTTCCGATAACCTGCAGAAATGGTCTGCATGTGTGTGACAATCATTTATCGTCTTTATTGTGATCTTTACGGCTCTGCACTGTACGGGATTTGTCACATGTGCGCTGAATCTTTGATGGTCTCCAAGCTTTTGAAATACTCTGGGATCTTCTGGCCTTTTCATCCCCCCCTGCTTTTCTTTCTCATCTGAGAAGAAAATGAAAAGGCTTGTCAATCAGCCTTAGCCAGACACCTGGAAATCATGTGATTGTTGGAAATACTTTGTACGTCCTCACTTTGTAGTGCAAAATGAGTGATTGAAATCCTGATTGAGTGTGTGGCCCCTGTGGAAGGACGGTCATCTAAATTAAGGGGAAAAAATATGCTGCCAATAACAAAATATTGTCTCAATATTGTTTTTAAAATTCAATTTCTAGTGAGGTTTCAGTTAAATTAAAGAGCAAAGGCTTTGGATTTGTCACCCAGCGTCCTAGTATTCTTCTTCTCTCATGTGAATATAATTATCAACTAAATTTACTTAGACGTGTTCTCTCTACTTAGTTGAAGGTGACTTTTACTTCCCTTAAGCAGCCTAATTGTGGTTGCTGATGAGCCATTTGGCATCACAAGGATTGTGTTATTTTCTATCTACAGTTTGGCTGAGCTTCATGGATAAGACTTTGTTGTGAGGATAACAAACAGCTTAATATGTTTGAAAGTGACTCCACAGAGGATAGCAGACAAAGATAAAGGATATGAAAAGTCCTCTTTTAGATCTGTGTTGTGCCATACTGCACAGGGATAGAGAGGCGGAAGGAAAGTGTACTGTTTTTTTGCTTTCTCATACCTTTTAAAAAGTTCTGCAGCCTTACAGTCAAACAGGAATCCATCCACTACCTGACAGAAATGCCAGGATGGTATATCCTAAGCTGAAAAATACCCCAAATACTCCAAAAAGCAGGCAGTCTGAGAGTCAGAGTTTAGAAGTTTAATTGGCCAATATGTCAGTCGAGGAACAGGGTGTGGGTGAGAAGTACGGACAACTGCAGAGACGGTGCGTCAGCCTCTGAGCTGATTTACGGACAAAGATGTGTTCCTGTCTGATTGTCAGTTTCCCTTGTGTCTCCACTGTTTCAGTTAATCTTGCAATCGTGATTGAGAAAGGTACATAACTGTGGAGCTGTCCCCGTGTTAGATTCGGAGCTCTTTGGTGCAAGAACATTTTGTGCATTCAGAGTCTGTAATGCGTAACTGTGGTTTATGTTCCTAAAATCAAAATGGCCGCTTTTTCAGATTCAAACATTTGTTGAGGGTTTAGGTTAGAATATGAATTATGCTAAAGTTAAGACCCTGTTACACAAGACAGAATGGCACGGAGAAAGTAACCCTTATGTCCATGGAAAATATGTTTTCGGAGAAACTACTAGCTGGCAAGCTAAACTCTGACAGCAGTCAGAAACATTTTAGCACCAGTCAGTAACAATAGCTCCCTGAGCTATCTTCTTTATTCTCTGTACAATAGCATTTACTCCACAGGCTCAAGTGTTATTGAGTGGGGATGAAAGCTCTCAGATCTCAAGCAAGATTGCTTGTTAACTGTCAGCAAGTTTGTTAGCTCAGTTGCTAACTGGACAATAAGTTTACAGTTTATTACAAAAGACAAATTTGTACTGTTGGCTCTTGTTTTCTGTCTGTCTGCAAATCACTGAAGAGGAGATTATAAAAATGAATGATGACAGAGTCAGGTCAAAATCTACGATACTGTATGTTTCTTTATCTTGGGATCTCTGGTTTCCACGTCCTCAAAGGTCAGCACTGGCAAGACAGCTTGCCATTGGTCACTGTCATGAATTTGCATGTCGATGTGCATGAGAACATTTGAACTTAAAAAATGTTCTCTCCTCCAGCAGATCCACTGGCTGCAGTGATTCCTTTGACTTTAACCAGGAAATGTTTTTTATTTAAATTACTGACGTAACCATTTCTTTATTGTTGTAAGGTTATGTCTTAGAGGTTTGATGCCATCAGTGGAAACGTCTTCAGAATACTGAAACAAACCTAGTTTTTTGTGTATATGTGTTTCTTATTGTGAGCATTTCTGTGCAGGCATGAAAGGGTAGGAGGACTCCCTGAAGGAAAGACCTCATTCCAAGGCCTTGTCTGTCGATATTACTGCTACAAATCAGACCTCCCACACTGCTGAGAGCAGCAAATAGTACACACTCACACACACAAGCACACACTCTCACAGACTCCATTGACTAAGGGAAAGTTTTATTACCCATCTCTGCCCGATACAGCTCCCTTGCTGCAGTTTGGACTGTGCAAAAGTAGTCTGAATGCTTTCTGCTTTGTTTATCTAGAATGTGCATGTGTTTATGCGCGCACATGTGTTTATGCCTGTATATGCACGCACATTCTATGCACACATGGATGTTTATTAGTATGCATGTGTATGCGTGCAGTGGTTTAGCCTGTTTGCTCAGTTGGGAAAACAGATAGCAGAGATGGACAGTGTAGTGTAGTGTATATGTGTATGTAGTGTATATGTGTATGTAGTGTATATGTGCAGTGTAGCAATAGAGAAAACAAAACTAAACCAAAAAACAAAACT
>JAQNCA010000009.1:3078255-3092015 GCA_029783725.1 Acanthurus tractus
TCTTTCTTTCTTTCTTTCTTTCTTTCTTTCTTTCTTTCTCTCTCTCTCTCTCTCTCTCTCTCTCTCTCTCTCTCTCTCTCTCTCTCTCTCTCTCTCTCTCTCTGCTGTGTGTGCACATAGGTCTGCTTGACAACTACACTGCAATTCTAGTCTTTGTAGCTCTTTTCTCTACTAATTGGGGTAAGCGGAAAATGCACCTGTCAGATATTTGATGTTAAAATTCAAGCATGAATCCCAAACGGGCACAGTCACAGTTGTGTTTTACATCAGAGAACTTGTAAATGCAGGCATAAGGGCGCTTTGTTGGGTATATCCGGACACATGCATGGACAGATGTATTGATCGTCATCAGGGCATCTGTCTGGGAAAGATGCACTGGTTGTTTTTGTTTCCATGCCTTCATGCTTGCTGGAACAAATATGTCCACAAAAGCTTTGTGGGCGATGTATGTATGTGGCAAATATGTTCAGCAGTTACCTAGAGATTCACAAAGCAGCCATGACAGTGCTGGCCTTTAGCTAAGCTCCATGTGATCGAGTGCTCTACACGCTCCCCTGATAAGGTGAATCTTCAGTCTCCAAATGCAATGCATTAAATCAATGGGGCGCTCAGTGTGTGGCTCCTCAGATTTTTGTCTATGAAATACTGCTTTTTTTTCTCCTTCCCTTAAAGGTCACAGGGTCACTTAGTTTTAATACACATGCAAATACATAAAGACATAAACACAAGATTACACTTCAAATGACCGTTTAGACCAAGGCTGATTCCCCAAACAGAGAAGATATGCGAGCAATCAATTTTAATGCTCATTATACTGTAATTAGACACACAAACAGCAATATGCAAATTGCAGCAGAAGCAGCCAGTCCATGACGAATGTTACACCAAGTGGTTCCGCTGCTGCTGCAAACCACGCCAGGTTGACAACGATATAAAGATAAATAAACTCCTCTCTCGTTTATTTATCATCACTTTTACTTTCTCTGACTTTCGCTTGAAAGAAAGAGATGCATCAAATGCAAAGAGTGATGATAACTCAGCAGCTAAAAGCAGGGGGAAAAAAATTCTTGTGTTCTGATGATTCTGTTCCTCGCTCTTCTCCTCTGTCTCTCTGCCTCCTCCTTAATACCTGCCATTGTAATGAGGTTGTTTGATGGTGCACTTTTTGATCATGTGTCCTTTTCCATTAACACGATCTGACCACAAGTGCTCTGTGTTTCTTTGAAGGACTGAATTTTAAAACTCAATTAGCACCTGTGCACACAAATACACTTGTGTGCACGCACAAGCACACAAAGGCCAGCTGAGTTTCAACCCACACTGGGAACAGACACAATTTAGGCTGCAAAACACACATACACATACACTTGTCTTTCTGTCTTGTGAAAATCCTAATAGACATAATGCATTACCTAGTTACTTACACTAACCATAAATATCACAACTAATAGCCAGATTCTATGGTGACTTTATTGGAACTCAAACTCCAGAACTGTGTCTTAGCCCCCTAATAGTACTTTCAAGGTTTGAGGACCAGCCTAAATATCCTCACTGTGCCGGTTGAAAGGTAAAATTGGTCCACACACAAGCGCACACACAGACACACTCACCGGTACACCTGAGGGGTGAAGCTAATTTGCCCTGGTGGACCTGACTGAAAGGAATAATGAGGCTTTGATGACTTCACTTGCAGAAACCCAATCCTCTGTGACATCATCTGTGACCTTGACATGACCCTTACACTCTGCTCTGATTCATCCAACCTGTCTCATGTGGAAATCTGTGCTTCTGATAGGCTGAACTCCACTGTGTCGGGTACAGTGAGATGCAGAACACCAGTGTCACATTTTGCATAGGGATTTTATTCCAAAGCCGATGTATATCAAGAGATCAGCCTTATGTGGGTAGATAGAAGCAGACATTTATTTAACTGCATATGGGATCATTGAGAGGAAATCCGATTCAGCTGACGCTCTCTGGTGAAAAAGAAATCTAAGGCACTCTTAAAAATGTTGCCAGGACTTAAAATCAATTCTCTCATTAATTTGTACAAAAATGTACAAAAATACTATACCAGCAAGGAAAAATATACAGAAGACAATTCACATAACTTATGCAACAATCACAACACTGAAAAACAGAACATTAGGTTATGATGTCTTAAATTGTTAGTTTTCTACATCTGAGATGTTGGATGGAAGTTGCAGTTTCTATTAAAGTAAATAAGGTTGAAGCACTTTAAGGTTTGAAAGTGTCTTTTCAAGGTGAGAGTCGAAAGTTTTTTGATTTCAGCTTAAGGGCAATTGCTGAAAGCTCCTGAAATTTTAACCTCAAACTTAAGTGTTATAACTATCTGTGTGTACATAAGCACTGAACTGCTGTATGTCAGTTTAATTGTCAAATAGAGTGCAAGTGATGATCCTAATTGGAGCTTTGGTTGAATTTGTAGTGCCAGGACAGCAGTGTAAATAATGGCCATGTGACATGATGTCAAAGACCTATGCTATTAAAACATGAGTTAAAGCAGAGAAATACTTTCTTTAAAACCATGTGTTTGTGCAGACAACCGACGGCAATGTGAATGTAATATGTTAATTTACTTTTATGTGTACAGCTTGTGTTTCTGGAGGACACCGCTAGTGTACACACCAGAGCACTCTGACATTAATTTAAATCGTACAGAACTTTTGGAACCTGCATGTTTGTAAATTATGAACATGAAGTGAATTCTTGGAGGTTGGAACTTTTTTTTATCATGAGCTTGTGAAAGAAAAAAACAACAGTGGTGCAGTTGTAGTTGGTATGCAAGTTTCCTAAATCAATCATTTAAGGTCTGTTAGGTTGTCTTCAAAACTCTGTGCCATAGTGGTTGCTGCTATATGCCTACTGACCCCTGAACCTAACCTGTCCCCATATTGTTGCCCCTTACATGTGAGTATAGTGTCTTGTGGTTGCATAGCTTTAATTTCTGAGGATATGCACGGCACTCAAAGTTCCCTCAGGAATGTGAGGGAGCTGTCATGTGCATATGAATACATAAGATAGATAAGAGCAAAAATTTCACACGCCTGAGAGCAAGCAATCAAAAGGTGTGTCTTGTTATCTACTTTATGTATAATTTAGCACTATGAACAGAGAGCAAGGGTCTGACAATTATTAGTCATTTAAATCAAAATAAATAAATGAATTGAATTAAATGCTAAATTCTAGTAGGTAGGTCAAGGGGTGTTCTAAACAAAGCAAAGCAAAAGGCTAATTTAGCAAAAACAGAACCAATTCAATTTTAAATGCACTAATTCCTACTACATATGGATTTCAGTTCATGGGTTTAACTCAGGTGCTGAGAATTATCAAGTGATCTAACTTGAAATGCCAACTCGCTAAAGCTATTGCTTGCACCTGCTAAATGCACATGATTGTGCAGCCACTGAGCATGGGCAGAGGAGCACTCTCAAAGTTTCTGATGGCACTGCACAGTCCATGTCAACTCGGTGGATCTTATTTTTATCTTATTATTCAGATTTCAACTGAGGGGAACAAAATATTTATCTGAAAGTGTATTGAATTTGCACCCTCGACGATACCCGGAATGGGAAATGCAGTGATTTTAGAGAGTCTCCATAGCTACTTAGTAGCCTGACATGATACTAATCACCGCTACTTAATGCATTCATAAATACACATGCATGCACACCCTCAAAACATGCAATTTTAAGCTGGCCCCAGTCTGCAAAATAATCAGGCAGATTTTGGGTCTGATTCACCCAACCCGACAATCGCGGGGGCCTTACCAACTCCAGACTTGTCGGAACAAATTATCTGCCCTAATGATCATGTAGTGTGAGGGGTTTACAAAAGTGATCTTAATGGTCTGTTGAAGTTAAAGTGTTGGGAAACATTAAAGTATATGCATGCTTTACATGCAAACATATTAGGAAGCATCACTGAAGGCAGGGACACTAATTACACATTTTGTTTTCATCAGTCTTTAGTCTTTTTTTAATTTCAAATTAGTACACATCTGCGGGTAGAAAATTTGGTTCCAGCTATTAATGACTGTGCAAAAACAGATTCATTCTCAGTGTTGTACTGCATGTGACCTTGAGTTGAACCTGACATCATCTTTTTCGATGCTATAAACCCTAGCTGTAACCCCTGTGTCATATTACCAATAGTCTTCCACTAATGGACATCCTGTTCATTGCCTTGAGTCTGTCTATCTTAAATGACCTCTCTCAGTGCATCAGAACACACACAATTGCAAGTGCACACAGTCACACACACACAATGGGGCAAAACAGCATGCATCATTCATTTCTATAATCAGTGCGCCGTCAGGATATTTGTCTAATGATCCATAATGCATTAGCAAGCTTGCAGTTGGGTTTTGGGTGAAGGGACACGAGAGAAATAAATACATTCAGATTCACACACGAGCGTGCATACATTTCGAATATGTTCTAACACCCACACAAACACCAAATCTTACTCAGGTCTGACAGAGAATAATGAGAGAGATACTGATTGTTTGGATGCTCCAGGGCATCTTTGTTACTGCTGTGTTCACCAGCAGCAGTGGAATGAATTAATCATAACTTTAGTCATTCTCCAAACTGCCCGCCTGTGACTAGCGAATAACGGGAGGTAATATGGGGCCACGTTCAACTCGGCAAATTTGTCTTTAGGTCATATTTTTTCTCCATTGTTGCCTTGTGTTGCTCCATTGTTCCTCCTCCTGATATTCTTATATCGTAGGAGGAAGCAAGGAAAGGACAGATGAACAGCATAGGGTAAATTTTGGCACGGCGTTGTTGGAAAGATGGAGGCGAAAAGAGGTCTAAGTTGTACAAGTGGAGTCTAGCAAGAGGGTAAGAGGAGTGATCGGGAGAGGGTGAGAGGTTGATTGAGAAAGAGGAGGGGAGAAGAAACACTCTCACTGTATCCAGCTGCTGCCAAGGAATCACCTAATGAGAACCAAGGGATCCTTAGGAGTCGGGTGAGGAAGAAAGAGAACAGTAGAAATGCTATGAAAAATGGTGAGCTGTCAGGTGAGAACTGGAGAGGGAGCTGGGCTCTAAGTGTTTTGCCCTGACCACAGAGAATGTGTGTGTGTCTCTGTGTGTGCA
This sequence comes from Acanthurus tractus, assembly GCA_029783725.1. Taxonomy (NCBI): domain Eukaryota; kingdom Metazoa; phylum Chordata; class Actinopteri; order Acanthuriformes; family Acanthuridae; genus Acanthurus; species Acanthurus tractus. The sequence continues at coordinate 3,083,382 of JAQNCA010000009.1, forward strand.
CCCATGAAGATATGGGGCTGTGAAGAAAAAGCACAGCTGCATCTGTGCGCACGCGTACACATATGCATGAATATAAGCACGTGTGATACATTTACGGTACATGCACAGATGTAACAATAGCACATGGTTCACTTAAACAGAACCCAGTGAAGTAGAAAGATGACTTTTGTCCTTCTTTATTACAACCTCAGCTTTTCATTTCACTGATCCATCTCAACCCTTTCCCTCGTGTCCTTCCAACACTTTTTACTGTCCTTAAAACCATTTATTGTCCTTTTTTACCCTCAGTGGTGCTTTTTTTGGTTTAATGCATGCAGGTCTGTGCCAGCTGAAGAACACCATATCACTACCACCTCGCTCTAATGTGCTTTGTGTCTGCAGGCGTGCCTCGAGCTGGTAAATTCATTTGATTTGTGTACAGTCAGAACAGAATCTAAAACCCATTAAGACCAGAGATTGGCTGCTTGTTTTACATCCAGTAGCCTGAGCGGGGGTGGGTGGGTGTGTGTGTGTGTGTGTGTGTGTGTGTGTGTGTGTGTGTGTGTGTGTGTGTGTGTGTGTATGTGTATATGTGTGTATTAGCAAGGTCTTTATGCAGCTGCTCATGGGGAGAAGATTTGTCAAGGTGGCGGTTTTGATGGTAATGCAAGCAACTAGGTGACAGATTATTGATACTCATAGTAAGACACTTGAAAGTCAAAAAATAATTAGGTGGTTATATAATTTGGTGATCATAGCATAGTTGTGCACAGAGCTGATGGGTTTCTCGTCAAAAAGGCATCTTAACCACATAGAGGCCACAGGAACAGCTCATGCTTGTTACAGCCCTCTGCTCACAGGGCTGTATATGTGCACATAAAGCCCCCATGCTCTGTTATAAGCATGCTTCTCTGCTTGCAAATACTTGTCTGTGTTGTAGTATCACATTCGCACACCTGGTTTTAATGTGCAGTTATTACAATAACGTTCTTTATTTTGGACTCGTCAGTTCTCTCTAAGGTCAGCACTGTCAGATAGTTTTTGCAATTTGGACAAGGGCCAAAGTTTGTGCGTCAGACTTCACCACAGTTGAAACTCTCCCTGACAGCTCTTCACATTTATACCTTGGCTCCAGGAATGAATGCTGGCAAATCTACCAATTCCACTAATTCTATCGCAGTGCATTGATTTTGGTGTTGTAAATGCTGGTGAAACTGAGCCCTTTTAGTGAGCACAATGAGCAGCAAAGAAATACCCTTCTGACCGTTTAGCAACCTCTTGTCAAAGTTAACCGTTTAAGCCCCTTTCCTTTCCTTTAGGTATTTTCTTTTACATTTTATTTCATCCATATGCTTCATCAGGATCTGCTCTCAGAGATCATTGTGCATTCATCCTTTTCCTTGCTGTCATCCCTCCCTGCCTCATTTTTTTCCTTCACTCTCAGAGGAAACCTGATCCATACGGTCCCTAAAGCTCTATCATCTCACTTGGAGCTTAACATAGCTCCTTTCAGAAGGCAGGGTGCATCAGGCTTTTACAGTATATGTGATCTTCAAGAGATGTTACTAACACAATCCTTACCATATGTAAATATGATAGGCTTGATACTTAACTGTATGTCTCATTCAGATATATGCGTTGGTGAGATCCAAGGGTTATCACATAACTTTATGGTATGCTGAAATAAAAAAAAAAGAAAAACAGAACTTCATACTCTGTCTATATGGAATATAAGAAATGCATGGAACTGTTATTAAACTTTTCCCTCGTCTGTTAAGCTGACAGAAATCCCCTATAGGGTGTTTGCAGAGCTGAAGTCAGTGTTCTGTTAATAGGATCTAATTGGAAATGGCTGGTGTTAAGGAAGTTGCTTGGGTTTTCTGAATTTAATCCTTTGGAAATCCCTAAGAAGTTAATAAGAATATATGTGCTATGTCCTAAATGTGGGACAGTGGTTTGGAAACGTAACTAAGCCTTTGGCCTCGTTGGGTTTAGCAGCTGCCCTGATGTTGAGAATACACTAGTACAATACTCTGTACAAAGGCTCTTTATTAAAAAAAAAAAAAAAAAAAAAACACCTTGAGAATTTTCTTTGAGGTATATCTACTTTTTCACCGTGTCAGGCATAAAATTTGTCACTTCAGGAGTTGTGTCTATTTGCTTGCACTTAAGTAATGCTTTCCCTCTGCCACTGGGGAGATTCAAGAGTTTCAAGGTACATTATGCAAGAATTGGTGTGGCCAACTCAGTACAGATGAAAGTAGCTTGCCCTTGCTCCCAAAATTGCCAAAAGTCTCTAGATGAATATGATATGTTTGAAAAGGTGAATAACCCTGCACCTAGCCCTAGTTTGCAAATTTACAAAACTGCCATTAGCACTGAGTCTCTAATGATCAATTAACTATGTTGGATTGGCTGCACAGGGGTAAAATGTGTGGGTTGTATGTAAAAAAGAAAATGATGCCAAGCTCAAACTCTGCAAAGCAGACCTCAGGAGGTAATATTTGCAAATACAAAGTTAACTGCATTGGTTAATGGAACAACTTGCATACAGTTACACTACTTGTTCATATACTGCAAGATGCTATTGTAGAAATGTTACTTATTTATAATAGAAATGCTGATAGGCCACTTTAGCAAGCCAACTAAGGTTAGCAGCAATGCTAACATGTTCAACAGAAAACAATCAAACTCCATATCCAGAGGATTTGGTGTGATTATTGACTATTGCATGGTTAGCATGTTAACATTGTCTGTTACAGTAAATATGTTTCATTATAAAATGATACATTGGTTAAGATGAATTACAGCTAATTTTAAATCCCTGTCATAGAATAGTAAAACTGCCCACACTGCTCAGTGCAACACAAGAATTGTCTTGTACATGGATCACTAGTAGAACTAAATGTGCTGACTTTTTATCTGGGACCTGTGAGATTAGACGACTTAACAGGCGTAGCAACAGTAACCAAGGAGGGTGTGTTTAGGGAACTATCAGTCAGCTCAGCAATCAGCTAATTTTTGCCAGATAATTATATCAACTAAACTAATGCCATGCAAAAACAAAAGAAGAGATGTCTATTACTGATACAAGTGTGTTTTTACTTTTATCATCTAGTGAAGCTGTTGGTTTAGAGCTAATAAAGGTGAGCAGCAGATTGCTGTGCAGAGACTGTTATCTCTGTGGTCCCTCATTGTTCCCTGATTGCAGTGGTCAGACCAAACCTGTCCTCTCCTGGCCTTGCATGAACTGGCCTTGCTGCTCCGCCCCGTGGGGAATCCTTGGCGAATGTCTGGCCCTAATTAATGCCCTTACTGCAGTCTCTTGTTAGAGAGGGAGATGGAGAGAGGAAGTGGGAAGGAGGGGGAGACAGAGAGAGAGAGAGAGAGTCAGAGAGAGTCGGTAGAGGGGACTATCAAATATTGATTATATTTGCATAAATAGCCGCAGTTGTTAAAAGCCCTGCATGATCCCAGTTGCTAGCTTTGCACTGTCCAGGCATGCGTAAGGAGAAAAAAAGTGAAGAGAGGCTGAGTGAGGAAGAAAAGTAGTGATTAGAATCAAGAGAATGCATGGATCTCCCGCAATGCGACATAGCCTAGGCCTCTCAATCAAGCCATCCCAAGGGCTATGCCACTACTCGTTCACTTTGTAATTTGCACCAATTATTGCCCCATTAGTGTGCCCATTGTGGTAAAGTAGACCGAAGATAATGATGATTTTCTGTTGAGTTGGTCATCAATACAACAAAGCACCTGAGGAGATGAAGCTGTCACTCTTAAGTTGCACTCTCTTTTTCCAAGGTGGCACTTAATAAATGTGGCCTTTGAAACAGAGGGTCAACAGTGTGCAGTCCACAGAGGAAAAAAGGAGAAAATAATTGCTTTTTTCCTCTCTTGCCTTGCTCCTCTTCATCCCAGCTGCTCTTCAGTTTGCATTCCATCAAGCTCTGCATTCTTGGCCCGGAGACCCTCAGTGAGGTGACCCCTGGTGACAGGTGGCTGGACAAATAAAAGTTAGTGTGGAAGTACACAGAGTTAGTTTCAGTGTGCAGGAAACAAACAAACATTTAACTCTTAAAAAAAAAAGTCTATGAGGATATTAAGGATTTATTGTTAACTGAGCTGTAGCCCTCTGCCTCTTTAGAGGTTATACAGAGGAGAACTTTGAGTTCTACAGTTGCTGCCAAAGAACAGAGGGTTCAAAAAAATTTGTTCTTTCAGCCATGCTGAAATAAAAAAAGACAGAAGAGCGAGGACAAACTGCCAAACTCACAGGAAAGCTAAGCAAAAGAAAGATTTTTAGGCATTAACTGGCAACCGAAGGCCTGATCAATCCTGAGAAGCCTCAGTTATTTTGAGTTTTTAGAAAATACCTGAGTCTACGCCGCTTGTCATGCAATATAAAACTGTATTTATACATCATTTTTCCTATACCTAGCTTGATGTAACTGTCACCATTATATTATAAGAAATCTCAAATAATACTGTAAGACATTTAACACTTTTGTAGCCACTACACAACTTTACACCATCAGTAAGCAAGTGAAATCTTGACATTACAGCTACATTTTTTGAGGTGCCTTGATGTATAGCAATATTCCAACATTTTAGTGACACAAGTAGATATGACCACATTTTCCACATTTATTAGAAATGTACATATTAGATAGCAGAATTATTAAATTATTATATATATTATATGGAATATATGATGGCAGTGGTCTCAGATGCTGAGAATTGGTTGTAATTTTCTATTGCAGCCTCAAGTTTTGTTCATACATAATCTAAATGCACTGGCTACTGTAGTCCAAATAAAAGCATACAAATCATGAGAGTATTACACAGGTAGGTAACAGAATTTAAATGTATTTATTCAAAAACATCTCTTCCAGTGTCCATTTTTAATTTAGTTACTGTTTGTCCCTGGGATTTGTATCTATTATATCCCAGTACCCAAAATGGCTTTAAACTAATGCAATTTTTATTCCACAGAGTATTATACTTTCATACTGTCCAAAAAACTAAACACTATCTCTTTAGTCTGGTACTTGTTTTTGGAGAAAGTGAATAAATATGGATTAACTCTGTCTGGCAATATTCTCTTTATCTGTGAGTGATACAGTGTTTTTTTCAGCAGTAGCTTAAAAATGGTGGGCAGATAAAGCCACGAGCAAGTTAGCTTTTCTGATCTCAAACACCCATTGTATGTAGCGTCATCAATGCAGAGACTTTAGTGTGAGTATTTACCTGTAAATGAGACTGTGAGTGCCCGTACATGCACCACACGCATGTGCCATTAGTGTGCAAGTGTGTTTCTCTATGTGTGTCTTTGGAGTAGGAGTTTAACTGCACATTTTGTGTACCAGAGAGCTAGCAAAGCTGATCAGTGTCCATGCTGAGGGCTTTGTCACAGCTGACCTATATTAGATGAAAGCAGCTGGATCAGTGGCCTGCAGGGACAGCAAAAGAGTTGTGTTCTAATTATCTCTGCAGCTAGCTAGCGTCACATCACACCCATGCATACACACACAGGCACACACACGCAGACGCACACACATTCGCTTTTCGGCAAATCAATGGGAGCTTGCGAGAGCATCTGCCATGCTTCGCTTGACGAACGACAGCGGCAGATCCTCGGTGCAGGCGATATAGAATTGGCAGGAATACAGTGCCACATGTCACACAATGCATGTTAAAGCCCCTCTGAAATCACGAGTATGCCCTTCGGTCTTTGAGTGTTACACATCAAAAACATATGTACCAGGTGATACACTGCTAAAATGAAATCAGGCTCTTGTGGCATTAGGGGATTGTAGGAATGCATCCTACAAACAACATGGATGTAATCTGTAAAGTATATTGCCCACCTTTGCCGTGGAACTTCAGCGAGCACGTGCTGAGGGCATGCGTTAGGTGTAATGAGGCACAATATGACAGAAAGAATAAAAGCCCAGGGAGCTAATGCTAAAAGGTAATAGTAATCACTGGACTAATGCTAATGCTCATGGAAGAGTAGTAAAGTGTGCAGAACCATGAGGCATCCTCCATTAGCTTCAGAGTTTTCAGCTTGGTGAGAAACAGCAAAAAGGAATGCACAATGTTTTTCATTTATCTTAATGTCTTCATAAGAACACTGGCGCACGCACATGTTCTCACATCAAATGACTCACTTACTATTTTTATTTTTGTGTAAGCCTTGTCTGTCTTTTTTGCTTTGCTGAAGTCGGACTGATTTTACACATCCTGCTACCTTTAGGAGGTAATTGGACACCGCACACACTCAATTAAGCTGTTAGCCTTTAAGTCATCCCCTCCACTCTCTCTCTCTCTTTTTTGTCTTTTTTGTCTTTTCATTCTTTCCATTTCTTATATGTCAATCGCTAATTGTGCTCTCTCTCTCTCCCTCCCTACTTGTCCCTTGCTCTTCCCTCCTCGCATCCTCCCGTCGTTCCTCTATTTGTGGATTCAGGGCCTAGTGCTCCAAGCAGGGGAGCTGTAGCATTAGCCAGGCAGTTAGGGAGCTTCTTGTTTCGAGACCAACAGGAACAGCCGCACATTTTCCACCACACTGCATCTTCAGGCACCGCCAGGGATTATTTTACAGGTCGGAGCTTATGGGGAGGGGTGCTTTTCCCGAGATAGAGAGAGGTACACACAGTAGAGAAATGAAAGAGAACCACAGCTAAACGCTTCCTGCCAGGTACAATATGGGTTTGCACAAATCAGCTCATCTGAGCTTTTTGCAGTTGGAGCTTCCCTGATGTTTTTTCTTGTTTTCTTTGTCTTTTCCTCTCTGCAGAGTGATTGGAGCGAGTTTATTCAGCTGCTGCTTTTTCTACCTGAAGACATGGAGCACTATTTTCTGATGGGACTCTGGTAAGTGGAGAGTATGCAAGTGCACACACACGCACTCAAGTAAGTGTAAATCCTGTGGCTACTTGTCACCTTCATCCTCACATTCAAATCCCACTCCTGACTTGTGTGTCCTTGAAATCCGTCCCTTGTAGGAGAGCATGAGGGTTCCCAGTGGAACCTCTCAAGGATTAACCAACGTCAGTGAAGCAGCTCTAAGAAAGTGGGGATCAGAAGCATGCCACTCACTCTGTTCTTTCTCCATGGCCTCTCGTGTCTCGTGTTTGATCTCACGTGTGAAGCAGTATTGATTGAGTTAGATATAGTTAGAGTTAGATATTCTGCTTTTGAAGCGGCAATCCTTATTCATGGCATACAACAGTTTTGAGTTGTACCTACCATGCATGGGTTTGCAGTTCAGCTCTTTCGAGGCAACACAATGCACCGATTGTTGCCTTGAAATGTTGATGTCAACGAGACAAAATTGGCCTCACATTTCTAAAAAATGACAGATAGAGGGAATGATTCAGAAAGGCAGGAGAGAAAGATGTCAGACGAATGTTGACTGGCACAGTAGTAAAGTAAAAAATAGCAGGCAGGGCCGACCGATTGTGCTGGCCTGAGGTTGTACTACTATTCTTAGCCTCGGTCCCCTCCTTTCCTCACTCTCTTGTCCCTCTCCTCTCTCTCCTTTTCTCTTGAGTCTTTTGTTACTGCTGTGACGCCAGCATTCTTCAGTCCATCTGGTGTCTGGAATCACTCTGGATCTACTCTTCCTCTCTAATTTGCTCAAACCACTTAACTGTCTTCTATCTACCTCCCATCCATTTGTCATTTAATTTATTTATCCTCCCTGTTTACCGACTAGTTCACCACCACCTAAGATGCTCTTGTTCATGTGTATAATGAGGGAAAAAAACAAGTGGTGTCATTTGCAGTACTTGGAGGTTATTAACTGTTTGAGATGGGTCTGTGCATGCTTGATTAGGTTTGTATTACACAGATAGGTAAGTGATATTGATGAATTGGGTCCAGCATGTGTGAAATGAATCTATTTATTGTTGTTTTTTTTAAAATATTGTCTTTGTGTGATGATGAAGAGTAAAATCACAAACGTTGGCGTGAGAACTGAAAACCTCTCTGTATTCAGCATGGGTTTGTACTGTTGCCACGGTGATGTACCATACATGTCATTGCTGTCAGGGGAAGTGCGGGGCAATTCACTTCTGACAAGTGTGTGTTATTGAAGCGATAGCACATGATGAGCTGTCCTAATATACGAAAATAATTGACTCAGAGGTGACAAATTAGTTGCTCTCTTCCATGTCTGACAGTTTCTGTATTAAAAATATCAGTTTTCTAAGGAAATCATCCTGCTAACACTATAGCCTCCTAGACTGTAGTCAGTTCAACTCATGGTTTGATCAGATTTTATCAGGAAAGCACAAGTATTGTTGCTTGAAATTATAATGTATTTTTCTTTACCTTGTAAGTTACTAAATGGTAAATCTCAGGGGTCAATGATTGATTGGTTCTCCTCTTTGAATTTGCACTCTCATCTTTCAAATCAAATCAATGTTCATTGCTCTAGGCAACCTCAGTATGATGTACCTGCAACCAGCTGACCACAGCAAGGCAGGCAACCATCTCATCAAATTGACACAAGTGCTTTTCAGTGCTGGTAAACGACAACATTTTCCTTGTGAAATCAGACAGTGTAAAGCAGTGTAAAGCAGTGTAAAGCGCGGTGTAAAGCTGGTTTAGCAGCAAAAATGCTCTTATCATTGAACACTTGAAGTC
>JAQNCA010000009.1:3099814-3110694 GCA_029783725.1 Acanthurus tractus
TTAGTTAAACTGTATCACACACACACACACACACACAAACACACACACAAACACACACACACACACACACACACACACACACACACAACAAGGGTTCTGTGAAATGATAATGACATTTGATTAAACAGTGTGACTAATGTGATGTCATCTTTCCGATGAAACCACAAACCTGTGACAGAGTGTTGAAGGAAAATGGGACAAAGAGAGAGATAAGAACAGAATGGGTAAAGTGTAAGGCATGAGAAAAAAAAACAAAAGGTACACCATCAGCCAAAATCACCTTAGAGTGGCAGAGAAATGTCAAGAGTTGATGTTCCACTCCTTTCCACCGCTCTCAATCTGTTTTCTCCCTGTCATTCTTTCCCTCCATCAACTTCTCCCCATCTGTTTTCTCTTTTTTTCCATTTGTCCTAAAGTCACTCTCTCCATTGCTCTGATTTATCCCACCACCCCACACCCTCCTCTGTCTATACTCTCTGTCTCTTCACTCTGATGTTGGCCTCTCAGATTTCTGCTATAACTACTTTAGTGCAAGGGATAATGGTTTGTAATTCACTCCCAGCTCCTCTCTGCTGGGCAGGAGGCCCACTCATGTACAGGCAGAGAAAAGTGTAATGTGTGTGCGTTTGTGTGTGCTTCTGTGTTTGTGTGAGTCGCTGGTCCTGTAGATTTTGAATCACTTTGTCAGCATGTGTACGCTTCTCTCTTTCTGATTTCATTTAATATTTGCATGTGTTTGCATTTTGTGTGTCGTGTGAATTTTCTAAACTACATGTACATAGACAGCCTTTCAACCACACCTCCTGTATGTGTGCCTGGGTGTGTGTGTGTGTGTGTTTGTGCGCGCGTGCATTCGGGTGTGTGTGCATTTGTATGCGTGTGTTGGTTCATTACGCTGTATGGGGATCGTCTGATATGTTGTGTAACAGTGTCAAAATTAAATGCCTCTATCGTCCAGAAATAATGAACGCACGCACACACATTAATGTGTGCTCTGCAGAGACTCAGAAGCAACACCCCCTCTGCCCCCCTCCCACTGTGGCACCATGGTGCAATACTCCACCGCCCTGGAGTATGAATAATAGAGGGATCCCATATGTGTCCGCTTGTAAAACTAGATCACCAACTGTGGGCCTGAGGAAACGTTGATAGGCCCAGAGGTGCCCCAGGGCAGCCTAGGTGGGAGGGGTTGAGGCCCAAGAGGACCAGGCAGACTGTCCATTCTGCCTCAAGCTCAGGGCAACAAACACACAGTGAGGAGTGGAACGGCAAAGGCAGGCCAGTAGCATTTTAAGCTACACTGCCCATTTCCCCATCGTTATTCTTGTTGAGTGTGACTGGATTGAAATTTTGTTATTGTGTGTCTTTTGTGTGTATTTTTGGGGAAGTCATGCAAACATCGCAGCTTATTTCATTAAACTAAAGATCGAAAAATTTCCCTTAGGATAAAAAACCGAGTTGAAATTAAAATGAATCTTGGACTTAAATTTGCCTAGTTGACAGGGACATTAATGCTTGTAAATGCTAATGTTGTGTAATAATCAGTCAACTGCATGCTAACTCAATTTGTGATAACATGTCACTGTGGTGTTCCCATGTTTATGTGGCTAAGACATTAGTAAATGCAGGCTTAATTTTCAAATTAATATATATTTATATAACATTAAATTTAATGCAAAATTGCTTGTGTGAGATATTTTTACAGTACATAAACACTGATAGCCTCCTGCGGTGAGCTTTTCCCCCGAGGAGCCATTAAAACTCTTCAACCTTATTCGTTGTAATCTTTGATTACTTAAGATAGAACAATAAGGCTGTTCTCCATGATGCATTTCTTGCATAGTGGAGGTGCACATTTGTGCTACGTGGGCTTTTTCTGTACTTCAGTCATTAGATTTCAACCTGCATGTGTCAGACAGGCTGTCTGTCACTAAAAGTTCAGTGCCTCTCAGATTAATTTAAATGATTTTCCAATATACTCAGAGAGAAAATGACACTGCTTATGAGTGCAGAAGTGCCCTCCTCATTCTGAATGGTTTGGCTTTGCCGATTCATCTTGGTCACAATTAAACTGATTGTATTGCTTACATAGCTAGCCTTTGTGAAGTTAGTGACAAATTACAAAAAAAGAAGCTTTAAAAAATACATCGGAACATTTTAAGCAATTGTTTCTGCGGCTGAAGTAACCTGTTACTGGCTGCAAGTTAGCTCTGTCAGGTGTGAAGCTATCACAGGAGGATGGATGTGGATCGCCTTAAGGAAAGGTTTTTCATGTCCAGTGTGGAGGGGAGCCCAGGAACGAGATAAGAATCAAGATTTTTTTTTTTGAACTATCAGTGAACCAATCTACATTTTTCCACACTCACCACTTGGAGGACCAAATTTCAGGGAGTATTCTAGAGCACAGACCCACGAATAGTAATACAGTGCACCACCAGCTTCCACCTCATTGGTCCCTTCAGCTGCTCCACTGCACTTTTGATTTAAGACCTCGGGCTGGCTTATTGTATTCCAACAGTTACTGAACTTATCAGGCTCTGACATGGGTGTGTTGTTGCTGTCATGCCGCTGGTCATTCCTTCTGTACCCAGCAAGGTTGGAGAGTTGCTTTGTTTGTTGAGATGTTCTCAGCAATTCAATTTCACAGCTCTGTCTTAGATGAGAGCTGAAGGAGCATAAGAAGGGAGGGGACAGTAATTGAAAGGCAGTGGAGCTCATCCTATGTCCTCTTCTTCTTTTATTTCTTTTGTGTGCATCCCTCCCATATCTCTTGTATATCATTTGTTTTTGCTCTCTTTAATGTCAGTGTCATTATTTCTGCAGTGGTCTGTAGTTATGCACAAAAGGATGCATTATAAATACAGCTAACATGGTGCTATCCCTCCCTTTGTCCCTGCTTTTGTTGACAGTAGACAGCTGTTCTAAATTTTTCCAAAAATATGTTTTTGATCTACAAATCTGCTTTGAGTCAAAGCCCTTTACTTTAATCAATAATTGAATTACCTGTGTGACCGTTAAATAATAATTTTGGCCAAATGGAACGACTAAATTTTACATGCAAAGGTAGAGTGTGATCCCAGTGATTTTACTCTTTAAATTGGATTTGGAGTTTGTCTTAAAATTGAAAGGGATGTTTAAACTTGAATTGTTAGATCAAAATTAAAATAAAAAGATTCTTTGTATTTGTATTCAGTGTTGGGAATGGCACTGTGAACTGTTAGAAAAATTTGATATGAGCGTGTAATTACAGTGCAAAAGATGAGACAAGAGGAACAGGTTTGTCTCCAATTCAAGTGTATTTCTGCTTTTGGCAAATTAAATATTTAATTGTGCCAAAATGAAGATAATTGGACATTTTCTATTATTCTTAAAATATTTCTGGTTAATTTTTGTTCATCAGCTCTCTGTCACTGTGCCACAAGAGTGTAAACCAACAAGGTCTTTTAGTGAGTAAAAACTAGGTCTGAATGAATGTTTTGGCTGTGATTTTGGCCAGTGAAGAGAGGTGGGGAGAGAGAGACAGAGAGAGAGAGAGAGAAAGGGAGAGTCACACTGCATAATTCAGAGGGGATGGAAGATTATGCGCCATCTGTGTCCATATCCCAGTGGCCCTGTCAGAATTGATCCACAACCCTTGACCTTTTCAGAGACTCTGTGTTTTCAACCTGCTCTGTCGTGCGCAGTGAGTTAGCATGCAGACATGTGGGTGTTTTTGCATTCTTATGTGTTTTGGGTATGAGTCAGCCTGCTGCTCGCTAACCTTTCCACTGGATTACACAGCACAGGTCAGATACACACAGAGAGTTTTTTTTGTCTTTATTTTGTTGTCACTCAAATCAAAGGTCAAACTTTTTTGCCAGAATATGTGACATAACTGGCACTCAATACACCACTTAAATAGATGATCAGAATTAAGCAAACAACAGTCTGTAAAATTTGTTCATATATTTTTGCCAATATCAATGTTTATGTACTTTCTCCTCAAGGGCTGGGATGAGAAGATTGATGCCTGTGTACTACAGCAGGCAGTTATACAAGAATAATGAATAAAGCCTGAAAGAAGGGTGAAGTGCTGGCTTTGCTGAGTCTTGTGGTCTTGTTGTCTGGTTGCCTGACAAGCAGCGGAAATTGACTTTGAATAGATTGAATAGCAAAGATATGACATGTAAAATAGTTAGCTTTGCTGAGAGAGCTTTTAAACAGATGTGGGCCAGCTGACCATGTAGCAACCCCTGTCAACCTTTAAATGATATTTAAAGCAATAGAGTGGTAATATGAGAAATCTGCATATTTGCCTTCTTGCTGAGGGTTAAATGAGAAGATCAACACCATTATTATTCGTATATGGTAAGCAGTTACTTATTATTAGTTTATTATCAGCTAATTGTTGTTTTTACGCTCCCTTTATATACTTTAAACACACGTGGTGTGATTTGATGCTGGTACGTAGATTTTGATACCGAAGGACAGTTCAATATTTATTATAAACTAAACTAAGCTAATCTGACTGTCTGCCAGTTTAATCTTTTTATTTTATGTAGCCTACGGACACAAGACGGGTATTGATCTCTTGTTTTAGTTTTGGCAGGAAAGAGAAAGTGCAGGATATTTGCCAAAACTGTCAAACCATTCATTACATAATGTACTACTTAATGTGACAGATCTCCAGATAGAATGAAGCATTACTGGATAGGTGGCCCACAACAAAGAGAGAGTGAGAGGATTGTGTGTGTGTGTGTGTGTGTGTGTGTGTGTTTTTTTTTTTAATTAAGAATTGTTATGTCACAGACAAGCAGGAGAGGAGCTCTTCAGATGATTTGGTAACAGCTGATTTTCTAACTCAAGAGTTCTCATCTGTTGTGTTAGGGCTCTTTACAATGTCGAGACTCCATAAAGGTGTTCTGCAATGTCTTTGTGTCAGCTGTGAATTTCCAACCATCGTGTGTTTGGGCCGTTAAAGCCCTTTATGTATCCCAGTCTATTCAGAGTGAACAGTTATAGTGGAAGCGTATGGCACTGAATAGAGTGATGGCTGCAGTGAATGAATGGCTAAGTGTAGCCTACAGAACATCAACACAGCAAGTCCTAGTCTTGCACAATAGCTACTATGAGAAAGGCGGCTTCGTCAAGGAAAATGTGACCTTCAGGTGGCTGTTAGATGTTACTAAATCCAATATTTTCTGCATTTCAGTATATTAGAAAGATTTTTAAAGAATTGCCGCAGCAAAACAATCTGTCCAGTGTTTTAAGATGGAGAGATCACCACAAATATCAGTATCATGTTCCTCCTGCAGATCGGGACGAGCCAATCAGAAGCGTACCTCTCAGAGCTAATAACAGCTTCATGATTTAATATCATTGTTGCAATCTGAAGCTCTTGAACATCAGTCGAGAGCTGTTAACAGAACAAACGCTGACCTTTGAATACCACTTTTGCTTTATATTAAATCTATGAGCTCAGACAAAGATGTACCTTTGGCTCAGGAAAGCACTGCATACCCTTTAAACTCTGTCCACTTCTGTACACGGATGTGACATAGTGGATTAAAGGGCAAAATAAACTATTTTTGTATTTCTGAGTACTGGTGAGTGTACTGTGTTCAGGGCACTGTAGTAAAAGAACTGAGTATCATATCATTTCAGCGTTGTTGTACTAATCCTAAAATGATAGTTTCGTGATATTTTTCTCCTGTGTTTCCTTTCCTTATTTTGTGCAGTGAAATACAGCTTGAAGCCCTTTGTCAGAGTGGGCGCAGCCTTAACATAAGCACAGTCGAACGCCTCTGAAGAAGCAAATCGGCTGTGTGATGAGCTTGAACTAAATGACTATCTTACTGTAATTCTCGCCAGGGTTGGGATGCCTGAATACAAAGTACGACATGAAAGGCTAGGAGCCTCATCTCTTACACAGCACACATCAAAGAGCAGACAGGCGAATGACACCAAGCTTTCCTCTGATCCTCAAGGAGTCAAGAATGGAAACGAATGGTTGACAGCGCTCCTTAAATCGCTCCCTCTCCCCAGCCGAGTGAATCTCCCGCTTCTGCCCCCCCCACACCCCACACCCTCTCTGTCTCAGCTTTTGTGATTTAATCTTTACTTTGATTGACTCTATGTTTTTTTTTTCCCCCACCCCTCCTCGTCACAGCTGGCTGAGAAGTTAAGGCCGTTAAGGGTTAGTGTGGGTGTGATGAGCCCAAATCGTTCCGCTTTTATGGTGCCCTTGGAACAGTGAGGTTGCACCGCAGATGCCTGTACACATCCAAGAGTACACTTAGGGGAACAAAAACCCACCAATAGCCAGCCAGACAAAGTTATAGCATGCTTATGTGTGGATGTGGATGTGGATGTGTGAATATGTGAATATGTGGGATGTGTAGGTAGTTCTAATGTGTTGTAGATTTCTGTCTGATTGTGATTAATTAGATGATGAGAAGTGTGCACTGACAAGCTGCTTATTCTGATTAGGGAGATCAGCTTCCTGTGAGAGGCAGAACTAATGATGCTCATGAACCTCCACACCAAGCTTCCTTAACACATCTGCACCTTGTCTGAGCTCTCCTCCCACCGATTTAGTTTACTGTCAACCCCCTTTGCTCCATAAGTCAGCGACTCCCTGCTGCTTGCTCATAAAAAATTGCTCTACTTCTGATACAAACGATAAGTTTAATTCATAGGCAATAAAACACACTTTTGCTTACCCGCCAAGTTGATAGTAATTAATGGTGGATAATGTTAGCGTCAAAGTTACCATTTATTTGTTATCTACCAGACTTGTAATTTAACAGACTACACAGCTGACTGTGGCTGACTCTTACATCTCTTTATTTAGGTCAATGTCACACATGTTTCTGCCAGTCACTGTTAAATATTTTGTTTTTTAGTCACATAAGTAAGCACAATGTTTCTCACTGGGAAACATGCATGCTTGGGGCCACAGATCAGGCTTAAACTACAACATCTGACTCTTCTGTGACTGGTTGTCGTATGTTGTATAAATTGGCCTTGAGATAAATGAGTTATTTGTGGCTTGATTCATGGTTACCAGCAGACATGAAGCATCTGAATTGATTAGTGTTTAATTTCCAGCCACCTGACAAAAGTAAGTCCATAATCCTCTCACCGTTTAGCTCTGTTTTGGTTTCCACCAACTTTTGTGAGAAATTTATAGCTATTTTTGCATGGTTGACACTTGACTATGATCACTGCTACTTGCCACTCTCTTCTGTCTTCTGTTTGGTGCTTAGCATTCAGTTTATGGTGGGTTTGTCTCAGCTACAGGTGGAAATCAAGCTAATGAATGTTTTACTGAGCTAGAAAGCCAGAAAGGGAAGCAACAGAGTTAGCTGTTAGCCTCAAGAGGATTTATCATTACTAGTAAGATTACATACACGTTCACACACATATGAGATCTTTTGTTAATATAGAAAGTCTTGATAGTGCAGCTTAGAAATGACAAAAGGAAATTTAGATTTATGAAACATACAATGGAGTGTTACCACTATTTTCTAATACCTACATCAAGCAGAGCTATAACAGTGCAACACTTCACTTTGTGCCAAACAGCACCTCTTAGCTTCTTTAAAAGCACTGCAGAGTACAGTGAGAGTGGTTTACTGGATAAAAATGAAGGTCTGTGCAATACTAGAAGTTCAAGTGAGAAAAATATTGCCCGTTCCTTTGAAAAGCTCTGACATCTCTTTGCATTCCCTTAAAATATGACACTGTAGACTGAACAGTGCTTCGCAGAATCACTTCTATTAAAATATTCGACTACTTCAACCTCTAAATGAATCTCTACTATTCCAACACTTGAGAGTGGTTCCATGTACCACCATGTTAAAATTAAATTGCTTTGTGGCTCTGGGGTTCAGCAGAGGGATTATATGAAGAAGGCTTACAAGTGGATAAAATATTGATGGAAATAAACATTGATTGGTATCATGCTTAAACCTGCAACTGCTCTTTCAGTACAAATAAGAAATATATGTTGGAAAATCTCTGTACAGTACTTAATAGGAGTGAGGCATGTTCGAACAAAGTACAAAATACTGTTTTGTCACTTTTTTCCCCCTTGTTTCGATCTGCACCCTCTTCCATCCCTCTTTATTGCCTTTGACCAAAGTATAGGTATACAGCTTGTTTCCCGGCCAAGGATGTGGGGAAAATTAAAAGGCAGCTTAACTACAAGCGATAAAAATCAATTTCAATATCCAGGTAGACAGAACATCATTACTTTGCCCTTGGAATGGGCTCCTGTAAACTCCTTCCTTTTGGTTTTGGTTATCTTTTGAGCTCAGTGCTCGAGCACCAATGCACAAAATACATTTTATTTTTTAAATCTGAAAAGATCGGACTTCCTGATTAACAGAGAAAATATTGAAGCTTTCCTGAAGAAAAAAACAACTCCATTATAAAGATATCTACAATAGATGAGCAGCCTCCTCTGAAAGTGTGGAAATTTGACTTTAGGTGGATTTAGCCTCCTTGTTTGCAGAATATAGCTTCTCCCTCTGTGTAGGAATGCTTTCTCAGCTGTAGGTGTCTAGCTCATCTGTTTCCCACAGATGGCTTGTCATTCATTCAGTTTCCAACTCACCAGAGATCCAAAATTCCTCTGAAAGTTTTGCCAAACGTCTCCCTCTGAGTCATCTCGGCCGTGTGTTTCTCTCTGATTATGGATATTTCTCTGAGGGCTCATGAGTGCCTTTATTGTCTCTGCTGATGGATGATGGACAGGCCACCCTCATTTGCTCAGTGACACATGCAAATACACACACATACACATATTTGCATGCCTGTGAAGTTGTGTGACATTAGAAGAATTTAAAGGCCCCTAGCATGCAAACATGGCTCACCCAGATAGAAATAAAAAAACACAGTTGTTGCAAAGGGAGACTGATGTGGCACAGAGTGTGTGTACTGCACATAAACTCACATAGGCAGTGCAATTTAACTGTTGGAAAAACATTAATCATTGGTGTATTGTCTTCCATTACTGCGAGGCGGACAGGTAATCAAGTGGTTGTTTCCATGAGCTCTCTCCTCATTAGCACTCGTTAGCTTTTCCTCTGTACTCCACTACTTCCACGATCCTCGTTATCTGTGGATCTGAAGTTGGCTCTACAAGAACAGAGACATCTCAGAGAAGCAGCACTAAATCTCATTTATCAAGTCAGCATGCAGCCATAATTTCATCATTACACTCAGCCTGTTTTTCCTGAGATAATTAGCACTTATCCCTTGGATTTCTTTTAATTCTAAATGAAGTATCCACTGCATTAAGCACTGTAACCCCTTGACCTTGCAAACTCATTTTTATTCAAGTCGGGAAAGACTTGCAGAGTCACATTTAAGGGATCCTATACTACTGTGAATTCAGTCCAAGTGACTGGGGACACAATCTGCATACTTGCTCTGTGCAAAAATGTTAATAAAAGTTAACAAAGTTTCTTTAAGGTTTTGCCGATCTGAGCTGGACAAATAGAAAAGGTTTTCTTCAGTGTTCCTTGCTGATCTACAGTGGAGCATTAATGACACAAAGATGGAGTATTGCACTGAAACTTAGTAACTCCAGTGAATAGGTAGCTTTTTGTTTTAACCTAGCCAATCAACTGAAGGATCTCATTAACTCATCTCATTGTGACTGCAGTGTGAAATTCAATTTTGTAACAAATTTTGTAACAAAATTTATTTTTTCTTAACCCCTCAACTGAATTGCTTAAGGAACCAGCCACTAGAAAAAATACAGTAACCAATAAACCTTTCAATATGCATATGAACATGATATTTTTTGTTTTAAAACAGATTTATAGAAGTAATACTGTGATCATATAGATGAAACTTAAAAAAATCTTGTTAGAACTTACATTAAAGCATCACTTTTTGTTTGCAACACATTTTTCAAGTCCAAAGCACATTACAAGATATCTACCTAATACCTAAAAAAAACCTGCTTTTGGGATTTACTGATGTTCAGTTTCATTTTCTCTTTTTATTGTTCTCCTCATGTGTAAGCTTGTGCACACTGTCAGCCTTTGCCTAAGATGGCAGCTGACTTCTTAGATTTCAATTTGCATATAATTTTACCTGCTGGGTGCCTCATATCTTCATAAAACTTATAATCAACAAGAGTCTGCTTTGAAAAGAATGACTTGCCCCTTTTTCATTGCAATCAAATGTGCAGATGATATAAGTTTGTATAGACAATGTAGCAAATGGCCTTAGAAAAATATAGATGGTGTAATTGTGGGTATTGTTCACTAATATATATGTAAGCCAGCCCGAAAAGAGATGGGAATAAGTTTAAATATTGATATATATATATACACACAGTGCTTAACAAATTTATTAGACCACCTGTCTCAGAGACCATCCAGCATCATGAAGTGCTTTAACACAGACTCTTTTATTTTCAGTAAGCTCTCAACGTTTTACCATTTTGAACAGGAATGAGGAATTTCAAACTGAAATCACCTTTTTATACCCAAATTGACTGCCGGCTCACTGGGCTTCTCTGAGAAGTCAGAAATTAATCAAGCATAACATTGAACCACTAAAACGATTTTTTCTGTTCAGGAATACAAGTAAATAACTATAATTTGATGTATTAATCAAGAAATAATAGTGTGCTTTACTTTAACCAATAAATTTGAAAATTCATGGATAACAACAATAATTATATTTCAGCATTAAAATATCATTTGAGCATTGGTAATTACCCATGCTGTAAATTTAGGGCAGCTGTGGCATAAACCTTACTTTGGGTGGTGGTCTAATAACTGTATAATCACTGTGTGTATATATATATATATATATATATATGTATATATATATATATATATATATATATATATATTTGTGCTGTCTGACATATATAT
>JAQNCA010000009.1:3114556-3130585 GCA_029783725.1 Acanthurus tractus
ACACACACACACACACACACACACACACACACACACACACACACACACATACAATATGCAAATGCACATATACATTTTGCATGTATACCTCATTTGCAATTCAAACAAGCTTCCATTTGTATTTCAAACATATTTAAGTAAACATGCACAAATACATCCTAATTTTTTTGCAGTGTTGACACGGCTGCGCCCACAAAAGATGAGCTTGGGCTAATCACAATCACTGATCCCAATAGACAGATATTCTCTCTATTCTCTCTCTCCCTCTCTCTCTCTCTCTCTTTAATGGTGTATGCACACCCAAGTGAGATTTATGCAAAGATGTTCTACATGTAGTAGCCTAGTTCACCAAGTAACCTAGCAACACTACAGTCAGCTGGTTAGAAGTATGTGTGTGTGCGTCCATCCCACTGCCTGTCTGTGATTTGCATCGGTGGACACAGTTGCAGCCGGCATCCATGTAAGTGCAGCATTTGTAGGAGTTTACAGTGAGTGTGCTGGGGATCCGTCTACAAACTGGTAAAGTTTGAATTACAGAGTCATCCATCACACTACATGAGGTTAATGAGTGAGTTATGTCTTTTTTCTAATTTTTCTTTGCTCTTAAGTACAGTGTGTATTGTATTTCATTTGGGCCAAGTTAATCTTTGAGTCCAAAGCTTTGAATTTACAGGAAAGTCCTGCCCAAATGAAAATATGCTATAAAAACATTTTTTGGAAACAAAAATTGGTGGAAGTTGGAGGTGTTTAGCTCGTTGTTGGCAACTCGTCCTCTGGAAGCTCAGTGTCACATCCCATAGAACAATTCAATTTTAGAAAACCCAGCACACTTATGTTTGAATATTGTCTATTCCAACATTTGAAAATTTAAAAACATAGTCCAGTGGGTGTAGATCCCTTCTTGAAGCAGTGGGTGTCGTGGACCTCCAGATTACAGTCAACAGCAGCATTGATGTCACTATCACGTTCAGAACGGTGACCACTGAACTCTGTCTTTATGATGTAGAGGTAGCAGTCTGCAGATGGCAAATCAGGTCAATACAGCTATTATGGACCTTTTGTGCATTCGTGAACGACTGTTCAAGGGCCATGTCCATTTTCTCCGTCGAGTAACTGAGCTGCTCTTTCGTGTGTGTGCCTGTACGTGCAGGTGTATGTGTCTTGATTCTCCTATACGTTGTGGTTTTCAGCATCTACCTTTTCTTTTCTGTCAGGGGAGTTTGCAATACAAAACAGCATGAGTGAGTAGAGAAACAGAGGGAGAAAAAAGCAGAGGTGACGCTTAGAGAGAGAGTGGAGAATAAGGGGCCAGAGGTAGAAGCAGAGAGGGAAAGAGAGTTATGAAGTGATAAGATAAGCACAGGAGGAGAGGATGGGAATGAAGGAGGAGAATAGGAATCGAGGGTATAAGAGGGACACAAAAATGAAGAGGCCAAAAGTGAGACAATGGAAGAGAGTGAGAAATGAAAGAAATGGTTCATATGAGGCTGAAAGGGAGAAGGAGGGAGGGACCCTGACGGAGACACAAGTGCTGACCTGACATGACTTGGTTGAACACAACACAGCAGGGACTTGCATTTCCATTAAAACAGGGCTACCTGCATTGAGGTGTGTCTGTAACTAATGACTGATGATATTTTTGCTGTGTGTTTTTTCATCATGCCTGTTGAAGATAAACTGTTAGCAGAGGTGCAATCAGAGCCTGTTCTTCTAACATCTCACTACGGCTGAACATGCTTGTCTTCTTCTTTCCCACATTTTAATAGATGTGTTTTTAATTAAATCTAAACACTAACAAAGCCGTCTAAATTTGGTATTGAACAAGTTTTTTCTATAGATTCTCTACAATTGAAGTCTCCTTTATTTCAGTGTGTTTAAAAGCTTTCGTTATAGTGAAGCAAAAAATAGAAAATGTTGGGTTTTCATCAGCAATCAATTGTACAAGTCCTGTACCACAAAAAGCAAACATATTAAAACAGTAAAATAAAGCTGATAAGTGAAAGTACCAACAGGGACACTGAAGAGAAACTAAACTTCAAGCTGACAGATTCAGTTAGAAACCGACTATTAAGAGTTAAGAGCACACAGAGACTTTAAAAAACACTATTCCCTCGATTTTTTTCATACAGACATGAGTTGAGTCCTGTGTGTGTATGTGTGGGTGTGCACGTGTGTGCGTGCTTGTGCGGGTGTGTATGTGTATGTGTGTGTGTGTAATGACAAGTGCTCTCCTGCAGAAGGTTAAGACCTAAAGTCTAACAACTGACTCTGTAAATGGACCTGTTACGCTGTTCTCTCATTGCCTTTGATCCCTCTTTACCCCTGTCTAATATTGTGTCCCCATCAACGTCCTCTCATGTTATCCGAGGTAAGAGGGGATTCGCAGGCCGATTACGAGCTGGCAGCGCTCCGCTAAGTGGTGTTGGTATTTTCCTCCTCATTAAATCACAGTTAGGGGCCTTCTCAGGCTGTTTCCTGTGGCGTAAACATAGAGCCTTATGCTTAATGTTTTTCTTTATTATGATCGCCAGCTTCATGTTTGCTGTTTTTGAAAAGAAGGAATGCATTTTAATTTAATCGGTTTAATTTAATGATAAATATTGTTGGTCACAAGCGATTCAGAGGAGGATAGATGAGTAAATTTCTTCAAACTAATTTTCAGATGAGGAAATGTACTCAAACTGCCTAAAACTTGCACCATCAGTGCCCCTCTTGCTTTTATTTTGATAGCAAACAATATTGTTCACTCTTTATCCCCATGATAATGAAGCTGTTTTTTACCACAGTACACAAAGCCTACACAAAGCTCTGTGGAGCTGGTTTAAGTCCTGAGACGTCCTGCATGTACATTTGACCTCCACAAAATCTGTCTTCTTATATTTTTAAGATGACACCAGTGGTTATGTGGTGAAACATTTGTCAGAAATGCTCAGTGTGAACACTTTCTTGTTGAGCGACCTCTTTTACTGGTAAATAATACCTATTTCATCCAAGACATGAAAGCATATGAAGTGTGAAGCTGCTAAAGTGCCACATAACACCTTAGGGAGACGAAAGCAGTCAGAAGTTGAATAAAGTTTTGTGTACAGAGTTTTTGATTCTGGCATTGGAGACAGCAATGCATCCATTTTCTTTTCAGAGTTTGTTTAATGTGATGACTGCAAGTCTTGAAAAGTCTTATAAAGCAATAAGTTAAGTTTCCTCTTAAATTTAATTTACAAACATCTTAATTATTTTCTCTTGCATATATATTCACCATAATTCATTGAATTAATTTGTTTTATATGTTAGGACCTTGTAAGGATTGTTGCTATGATACACTGAGAGTTCAGGAGGCCTGTCAGTCTGTGTTATAGATTTAATCTGCACCAACAAATTAACACTTTCACTACTGCTGCTTACAGTAGCAATGAAGCTACCATCTAATAATGACAACCAGTTACTGCAAAATAAGACATGTTTTTTTTCTCACCCTTGCCAAGTGGTTTTGTAGACTAAACATATTAAGACACACCATTGTACCATAAAACTGAAAATTTGTAATGTGAAGAAAGTAAAGTTCTAATTTAGACAAATTAAGTTTTAACATATCCATTGTTTACAGAAATGTACAATGCCAACATTTGCTCTAGTGAGTGGGTGGGTGGTTTTTTTTGCTTGTATTTATTTGCCTTTACCTTAAGCAAAATGCCTAATGAAAAATAAAGCTCCATAAAATGGTGTTGTGCTGACCCTGCGTGTCCTGTAATCAGAGAGCTTAGTGGTTCAGTTCCCGGGGGTTGCCAAGTGTCTAAAACCTGCTGTGCAGTTCATCTAACGTGTGTTGTAAGAGGAGTAAAGTGAAAGAATGGAAGATAGAAGGTGAAGGACAAGATGTGGAAGAAGAAAAAGGTTGTGTTGGAGAGTATTGGAAGGATGAGAAATGGGAAAACAGGGCAAGTGGGGGAGGAGACTAGGAGAGCAAAATAGAGGAATTGCCCCCCAGGCACTCTTCAATTTTGCCCTTATGATGGGAGCATATTTCCCCTGTGCTACAGCCATCATCTCTGTCTCTCACACATTCGCTCTCACACTCTCTCCACCTCCCACTCCAGCATTCCCTCTCTATCTCGCTTGCTGCATTTCTGTGATATTTCCCTCCTCTCTCACTCCTCTCTGCTCCTTATGGGCATCTCAGTATATTGTCAGCCACATTCACTAACACCTGTTTTTATGTCCAGAGTGTGCTTGTGAAGGGCATATGCATGTGAACATGCGAGTCCAGTGTACTCATCTTGCCAGCTCTTCCTGCCAAGTCTCACATGAAAGTCCTCAGCTCTGTTTGTCAAGAATGGATGTGAAAGCCTGTATTCCCGACTAAGAACCATTATTTTGTCGTCTTTTCTCCATATTTCTCTTCACTTATTCTACATTGGCCTCCCTCTCTGTATGCGCAGAGCTCATGAGCTGCAGCTGCCTAACCTGGCACCGCCGTCACATTTTACGGGTCCTCTTCCACATGTCACCCTTGAAAAGTTCCATCGTTCCCATCATCCCTGATTCTTTCTGGATGCTGATGGGTTAGTTACGGCAGTCATCTGGCTGCCAGAAAAGGGCGCGCGGTGTGTGTATGTGCTTGTGTGTCTGTCTGCATGTGAGAAAAGGGAGTGGAAAAATGAAAATAGATCATTCATGGCTAAAAGCTGAAAGGAGCAAATCAGTCCCTCTGCCAGTTTCCCAGCATGCATGTCTCTCTGGCTGGTGAAGAAGGAAGTGCACGCCAACACACAGATGAGCCAATCCTCTATTGTTTCCATTCCCATATTTATACATTTTGCTATTGTCTGCCCTACTCTCCATTATGGCTGTGCAGAGCTCCAGTGGTTAATAGCTTATTTGAAGTCTACTGTATTGGCACATATGGACGAATACCAGACTAATGAAAACTTTCTCATTCTTTGACTACAGTTCTATAAGGGCTCTGTGCACTTTTTAGTTTTCTGAAATGAGTCGACATATCTAGCCCTGACCACGCTGTAGCTGCATTCATTGTATCTGCTGTCAGACAAAGCCAGTATTCAGGCAGACAATACCCACCGCCTTGCAGCGTTAGCCCATTTCAATGAAGCCAAAACACTAGCTGCCTCGTCCAAATGATTGTCTGCAAGTGTTTCCTGTTTTGGTAGAAATTAAAATGTATTTAAAGCCCTAAATCATGGCATTTTACATATATAATAAGTAATATATGTTATATACATAACCTTTTTTTGCTTTTTGCTGA
Organism: Acanthurus tractus; assembly: GCA_029783725.1. NCBI lineage: Eukaryota > Metazoa > Chordata > Actinopteri > Acanthuriformes > Acanthuridae > Acanthurus > Acanthurus tractus. Next base: position 3,119,817 of record JAQNCA010000009.1, read on the forward strand.
GTTAGATAAGGCTGTGATAAATGTCATTACGTGACATTCTCAGCTTCTTTGAAGGGCTTCATGCTAAGATTAGAATGTAAGGCGTCATATAACATTATGAACACATGAATTACATGCCAGGATTATTACTTTTCTGGCCACAGTAACTTTCTGACATTTCTGTTGGTTACCTGTCTACTCTATAGTAAAGTCTCTTTATGACTCTCTTTGTTATAACTCTTTATAGTGCCATAACATGGTTTTCATTATTTTTAAAGTTGTTTTAAAATGATCTAGCTAACAGAGTTATGAATTGAGCTATAAAAACAGTCGGTGTCATGTAACTTTGTGAAAATGTTCAACTTTAAACTTTATTTTGAGGAGAAGTAATCAAACCTGATGACTGGTTTTCAGCTAGATTTAAATGTTAAATCTATATATATAGTTTCTATGTATTGGTATCCATTTAAGGTGAAGTCAAAGTCCTCATCCATTCTAATAGGAACCAGACTTTGTTAGCCTAAATTTACTGCCTTTTGGGCATTGCTGAGATGGCTGCTGAGTGGCAGGACTTCCCTTGAAGGCATTTGGTATTAATCAATAAACAAATTCCCCTTTGTGTGGAAAATATTCATTTAAAGCCAATTTTGCTTTGCCCGCTGACAAAACATTAGGTCATGAAATATTCAGATGTTTTTTCTCTGGAAGTGATGCCTTTTTTCAGCTGGTTCATATTTCCTTCCCATTCACTGGTTTACAGGCAGGTGAAGTTCGGCTTGCTAGTCACGTCCAATCATATTCATTCAGGTGTATAGTAGAACCATTTCAGTGTTACCCCAGCTCCCTTTCATGTTATTCTAACTTTGATATAGTTGTTTTAACCTTAAGATTTGCTCAACTTTATCAGCATTGAAGGATTTTGACACAGGAGTCTTAATTTGTAAGTACTTGTCATGTTCTCATGATGGGATTTTCACTTACCATCTAAAGCCAGTAAAATTTTCATGGGCTCAAGGTGTTTCTCTCCCCCAAGCTTCATTAAGACATTTTTTAGCTATTTTGATTCCAGGAAAAATTGTTTCCTCTGAGTGAGGAAAAATATTTGAAAAGAAATTGTGTCATTACTGGTATATCAGCTGTTAAATTTCAGCGAAACACCGTTTGACCCACAACTCACTGAGATGGCAGAGAGCGGGAAGACTCAGCTGTTAGCAAAGTGGGTCAGAGCAGCTGGCATGATCGCATGAATATTTAAAATGAAACATCTCCAGACTGAAGCCTCTGTAACAATCATGTTGATGCCTAGCAGTGTTAAACAATGACAGCGTGTTGTACAGCTTCAACTCCCTGCTGAGCTGCTTCTAAAAAACTTCCTGCCTTCATAGAGATGAGGAGAGAAGTTGTCCAAGAGGAATGGAAACAAAAAGATTTAACATGCAAAAAGGAGGAATGTAGATTGGGTCAAATCTAACAATGGCAGTGTGTTCAGATTCTTTGCATATTTGCTTTACCAAATGTGTGCTGTAATGCCATAGCACCTCCGTTATGTAACAACAAATAAAGAGGAGAGAGCGCTGGTGGGTGATAGGTCAGTAGAGGCCAATAAATGCAGCGTGTGAACAAACTTTGAATTTAACTCAACACGGGAAAAGTGTTGACAGGCAGAGAGCCAGGCGGAGTGACAGGTTTAAAAAAAAAACCAAAAAAAAAACAAGGGAGGAGAGCGGATAGGGAGGGAAGACATGACTGGAGGATGGATAGAAGTAGGTCAGGAGGAGAGACTGAGAAGAGAGGGAGACGTGTGGAGGGATGGATAGAGAGAAGGAAATAAATGAAAGAGACAGCCAGCATTTGGCTCATCTCGTCTACCTCTCTGTCTTTTGTCTGTCTGCACACGGGGGTCTTTTTAATGTGTGTGCGCGCAGCCACACATTCCGGGCCATGTGTGTGCGTGTCACTGTGATTGACAGCTCCTAGCCAGCAGTCTGCTCCAAGACTTTATAATAAACAGAACATGGTTTAATTTACTCCTCCAGGCAGAGCAGCGCTGCTCCTTTGCTGTCTGTTCATGCGCAGGAACACATGCGAGTGTTGCACGCCGCAAAAAAATATCCATCTCACCAAATTATTTAATATATTTTTATGTTGCTTTCTTTTTTATTGATAACTGCTTTTCTAATAAATTAATAGAATTTAACTGAAATTTGTGTTCTACTAGCTTTTTTTTGTGACACACTATAATCTTTGGTGTGCCTCTAGCTTAAGTGGCCCCGGCCCTGTAAAGACTACTAACTAGAGGCGGTCCCCATGCACGCAGCTTCCACGGCTGTCTGAAATCTGTCCACGGTGGGATGTTGACTTGGAAAGGCCCGTCGTCACGGCTACACAAATGACATGGCTGGATGTGGGTGAGCTTCCTGGGTGGCAGCTCTCATTCAGCCAATCAAGGGAAACAGGCCATGCTCTATTTAATGATTATCTCAGCATCTGTCCCCTATCTCTCATCTCTGTGTGAAAGCCGGCAAGCACGAGGACAGACACACTCGCAGGAGCTGAGCGATTCCCAGCCAGCCAAACCGCTCGATTCCCGTTCTCATTAAGTGATTTCATCTAGAAATGACAGGAAATGGCATGCATGGTAAACAGGCCCCTGCATGTATGTGCGGCCCTGTTTTATTATATAGCTAGTGGATAGTTTTGTTAATCAAGGATATGAGGAAAGCAGCAGCAGTTAATACCAGACAAACAAAATACATGATTACCAAATTTGGAGTGTAATCTCTGTCGGAAAAAAAAAAGGCAATACAAATAGAGGCTTTATCGTTTTTTCTTTCTGTTTACTTTTACTTGCTGCAACCTGAGTGTTTGTGTGATAAGGTTTACATTTTGCCACATTGTTGCTACAACTCAACAAGATGTATTGATTTCATTTCCTGCGTTTGTTTTGTGAAGAAGATCTCATCCTCCACAGTTTTATCCTTCTGTGGCAACGGGAGGGTTGTTTTTCTGCCTAGTCACCTGGATATTGTGAATCATATTATTGTTCAGCTGGTACTCAAACAGTGAATCCACAGTGTAATTGATAGCACAGATGTTTGTGAATATGCCTGGATGCTTGCCGTCGCTCTCTATCTCCCCTGCATTAGGGTTCAGGTAATCAATAAACGCACTGTTTTCCTCAGCAGTAAATCACGTGAATGCTCAGAGACTCCCTGCAGGCATGGATGGAGGGAAAAAGAGACAGACAACAACAAGGAGTGCTGAGCTGATAAATATGACGATAAACTGGAGAGAGGCACAGGATGTGCTAAATAGGAAAGCAAGCCAGAAGCTCTGGAGAGAAAGAAAGGCTAATATTCTTGATTTATCAGCGAGACAGCCTTTGAGATGAATGAGAAAAAGAAAGCTGTCTGTGGACGCTTAATAATCCTCACTATTGCACTGCTTGTCTTTGGTTAAAAAAAAAAAAGTTCAAAACCAATAAAAATGTTAATTGTTCAAGAAAAAAACATATTTTACCCTCAATTTATCAAGGCCTCTTGATAAAAACAATCTGTGTTTCAGTCTACAAACTCCATTTCTTTTTCTTAAGATTCATTTGTAAGTCATGCCATGAATTATAGTCCATTGCACTCAGTGTTTCTCACAAGACATATAGAGTGGAAAAACATCAAATAAGTTATTTCTACATGTACTTACTCTGAATCATATAAAAGATTATATCAGAGCGTGTTACAGCCCTCCTTGCAAATCAAGTGTAGCAGTTAGATAACAGTAGACTGATGATTGCAGTGATCAGCGACACCTACTCATCATCTAACAATTATTCTGTGTAATGAGACAGAAAAATATTTCTGATTGCAAGACTGAACGCTAGATTTAATTATTTGATACGATAAAATATTGCTATTCATAAACACAGTGCTTTCACTGCTGTCTTTGGAGATACAACATATAAACTGTGACTCTTGTTGTCCTTCCAGGTGAGACCAGTGCAGCCCTGTCACGCCCACAGCGCCCCCTTTCGGCCCGGACGGCCCACCACGCCCCGGCGCCTGTGAAAGGGTACCATGTCAGCCGTAGCATGTCCCAGCATTCCTCCGGTGGTGGCGGAGGAGGCCCATGCCACTGCACACCTGAGGACTGTGATGGCCCTGGCAGAGACTACTACCAGGGTCACAGCGATGGCCATTATTATCCTCCAGGAGGTCCAGCTGAGGCTCTGGCGCTGGAGAGGCACCACTCCCACCCCCACTCACACTCCCATAGCCACTCTGGAGGGGGAACCTTTCCCCGTTCTCACCCAAGCCAGCACCCACCTCTCCAGTCATTTGACTCTTGCGAGGAGTGCCTGTCCTCTGGCCATGGAGGGAAGATGCACCGCATTCCCCCTAATCTGATAGATCAGTTTGAGAAGCAGGTACCATTTCATCCTGATGGCTTCCACACACTGCAGTACCAGCGAACCACTAGTGGGGGCGCTGAGCAGCGTAGCGAGAGTCCCTCACGCATTCGCCACCTGGTCAACTCTGTGCAGCGCCTCTTTGCCAAGTCCCATTCCCTGGAGGCACCATCCAAACGGGAATACAACGGCACAAGAGGAGGCAGTGACTACCGCGGTGAGAGAGGAGGAGGACACCGGAGTGGAGGGGAGGACAGCGGAGGCCACTATTCGGGCCACCAGCCTCGCTCTACCAGGAGGAACAAGTCTCGAGAGCGCAGCAAGAGCGGAGACTCGCGGCATGAGTCAGGCAGACGCCATCGCAGCAGGACAGCAGGCTGGTGGAGCTCTGACGACAACCTGGACAGTGACAGCAGCTTCCTGGTCAGCGGGGGCAGACGGGGATATCCCAGCGGACACGAGAGCCTGGATGCAGCCATCCAGGAGCTCACCATGAAGAGACCCAAAGAGCGTGGCGGGGGGCCGGGGCCGGGGCAGGGGCCTGGGCCTGGGGAATGCATGGCCTGTACCACAATGGCTTTGGCTGGGAATGAAGGAGGGGGACACCATGGGCACCATGGCCACTCCCTGAAAAGGAGCACCTGGTCAGCCATGACAGTGAGTCAGGCCAGGGAGGTGTATCCTTCTGCCAGGGGAGGAGCCTATGACAAAGCACTAGTGCCTGTGGAGAATAAGCTAAAAGAGAGGACCTTCCACTACCTGCAGGTGAGTGTGCGCCTGCTTATCAACCAGTGTGTAACTGTGTGTTTATGTGTACAGACGGGTTAGAGTATTTTGGTGACTTTGTTTGCTAGTCACAGCTGACATGCAGAAAAAAGGAACAATATTTTGTTTCTATTTATAAGGCAATCTGCGTCAGCCTATTAAGATTGCTGTGTTCTCACTTGAAAAAAAGGTGGCCCTTGGACTGAGTCTGATGCAGGTTGACTCTCAGGCTCAGTTGACACATTTTGCAAGACAAATTTCACTTTCCTTCATGCCAGAACTTAATCCAACCCAAGTACATGTTGTTCTTTTCCTTGATAGCAGTTTTTCCAGTGTTTAACTTTCATGAATGATTTCGATCATTCGATAATTGCAAAATCATTTTAAAACAGTTTTCTCTGTCACTTAACACCAACCCAATATATACCAGATGGATTTTTTTTTCTGTCGGAAATAATCCATTTAAAGCTGCTGTACATCCATGGTTACTGTACTAGCAGGAAGTGCTAGCAGCTATTAGGACTTCATGACCCAGATTGATAAATGTAAACACTAACAGTTTGCATCTAAGCATGATGGGAACTGTGAATAGGTCCATAAAGATATTCTCATTACATTTTACACTACACTACACTAGTACATGTTTCGTCAAGGCTGTGTCCCATTAAGATGATTCATATATCCCAGGGACACTGAGGCTCTCCTTTATATGTGCATATACAGGTATTTTTTTATCTTTACTCTGTGTGAAAGGGGTTTTTACACAGAGTAAGAAGTCCAACAATTGTATTAATTTTCTTCTCTATAAAAATTAAAAAAAATATGGTATAAAATTTGTTTACCTAAGAGACCCTATGGACTGTCTTGGTTTTTTTTTACTGTGAGCTAGAAAGTTGCAATTGTCATCCATTCAGAGATTATTTAATGCATCTTTAAACGGTGAGACTCCCAGTTTCTGCAGCCACAATTGGTCTCCCTGCTCAACACATTAAAATTTCCCTTTCCCCCTCACTGTCATTTTGTATACATGACTTCCTTGAAATTGAAAGCTAATGGCTGTAACTACAAAGTCAGCTGAAAGAGCACACGCACATACAAACACCCAAACAAGCACGCAAAAAACTCCAGCTGTGCTGAGGTAGAGCTGCCATGCAGGCTGTGTTTCTACGGAAACAGCGGGTAGCCACAGGAGTCCCTGGTGTTTTTCCAACTCTCATCCTTTAGACACAGCTGAGCTCTGCTGATAGAACAGACAGAGAGCGAGCAAGGTTGTGTGCATTAGTGTTTTCAAAGAACAAACCCAACACAATTGGCCTCTGTGCCTCCGGCTACCATCACATTCACACCTCAGGACACGCGAGGAAACTCCCCACTGCAGCTTTTCTCATATCTCCAGGTGTCACTTGCAGTTTTGTGAGCTGCAAAGGGGGGAGTGTGAGGAATAAAAAAATTTTATGCTAAGCTTAGATGTGCTAAAGTCAGCCAGATTGATTCGTGGCTTTAGAGTAGACAGAAGAGCTGTAGATTTGCAGTTTTCAGGTCTACCCCACCAGCACTAGACCTTAAGACAAACAGCAGCTCAGCAGGTGCCATTTTGAAGAAACACCTCCTAAAAGACACATTGTTCTCTGGAAGCAAAACTGACTGTTTGCTGCCAGACAGGTGCAGAGAGTGTGTGTAAAGACTAGATATTACACAGTCAACAACTTTAAACTTTAAAGCCTCCATAAATATTTTTATGCTAACATTAACACTAACACCTGCAGATATGGTTAACGACTAGCTCATGGACATGTGTGGAATGTTTAGCAGCTTGGGATACAGATTTTTACCTCAAGGGTTAGTGGCAGCAAAAACAGAGCTAAAAGAGACCGACCATTAAGCTCAAATTCATCAATGATCAGAAACATTCTTGGTGACTGCTATATGTAACAATGCCAATAAAACACAATGTCAATTTATATCAGAAGGTGATTTATAGTTTCTCATTTATGTGTTCAACTTTCATTTTTGCTGCTCTGCTGCTGCCTTAACTTGTAACTTAAAACAATTCTCTTCTTTTCTGTGCCTTAAAAAAAAAAAATTAAAAATTAAAACTTGGCTATTAGCAATTTGAGATCCATCACCTGACAGAAGGGTCATGTTGGCATAGTTCTCATTCCCCTCACACATGTAGTTTAAAAAGGAGCCAAATACTCACAGTAAAACACAAGTGAAGAAAAACAATCGAGTAGTTAATCTCTGCATACTCCTAAGTTTATCCATGTTTAACAGATAAAGTCTGTTCTCATTTGTGATCCTGTTCAGTCAAGGAATTAAAAAAAGTTCAGCCAAGGCAATAACGCAACAAATAATGATCTAAGAGACTGATAATGATATCATTATATATAATAATGTTACCAGATTTGTTGGTCTGACTAACCATGGATTATTACTATTACCACTTTATTTCCACTAAAAAAAAATGGTGATCACACAGTAATAAATATAAGAGTCTCAATGTGATTGTTTTTGTAGCACAGGGAAAATATTTTGCTCTCTTTCAGAAAGAGACCAAGTTGTTGTACTCCTAAACTACTAACATGCATTGTCTTAAATCTGTGTACCGACTTATTCTGACAAGTCCACACTCTGTCTTCACTCAAGTTCATCACACAAAAGCAAGAAAAAATTGAAGACCCTTGAAGTGTAAACTCAAGAAACAAAATTGAATGAATCTTCCCAAGTCTGAATTATCATGGTCGGAGGCAAAGGGACATGTGCAAGATTTTCTCTCATGGTGTCAACAGCAATCAAGATGTGCGGTATCAGAACCGGTGCTCTCCATTCCCTAAGCCTCTCCCTTCCCCTCGGTCTGTGTCTGATAGATAAGGAGTGATAAAAACAAGAATATGGAGGAAGAGTGAAATGAAGACAGAAACACCCGGGGAGGGAGAGAGACAGAGATCGAGCGGGGAAAAGAGCAAGGTAGAGGGATGAAGAGATAGCAAAGCAAGCACAGGGATAGAGAGGAGATAAAGGAGGTGATGGTAGCCAAGGGGCAAAGCGAGAGGAGGAGAGAAAGAGCAGGATGAGAAAATGAGAGAGATAGTGAAAGGCCAAGGGGATCGGGAGATTAGGCTGAATCATCTTTTAAGCGATGACCTTAAAAACACACACTCAACTGGATGCTGAACCCTGGGGCTTTGACTCTGTGTGTGTACGCAAGTCCGTGTGCGTCAATGTGTGTAGGTGTTTTCATTTGTTTTATTTGCTTGTGTGAGACTACACACCTCACAGCGTTTGCAAAAAAAAAAAAAAAAACCCGAAAGACCGAGGGGTCTCTCAGCACAAGCAGCTGCTGTTGCTTCCTGTCGGATGGTGTAAAGCTTTCATAACACTGGAAAAGAGGTAGGATCAAATGGTACCCACACACACGTATTTACATATCCGACTGAGTAGTCCTCTGCAATAACAAAATTCACTGTAAATGGCTAATAGTTCTGCTTATCTGAACAACGCTATTTAAAGCTGCACTTGGCAGTATTTTTTTGCATTACCAATGGATCAGACGACTATGTATTATGGTGAAAGACGTCACGACATACAAAAAATGGACACCTTTTCTGCACTTCCTGTTAGCTCTACAGGTTTTTTTTATTTGTGGGCCACAGACTCTGGTTACATCAAATCCATTTGTGTTCGGCGAGAACAAACAAATAAAAGGTCAGGTGAAACAACAATGCGCTACCTGCTTAGCGCTAATCCACATGAGCAGACAAAGTTAGCAGCTGGCTGGTTAAGAACCCGACGTAACTTATTTGTGTGAAAGCACGTACTGTGGCTTCTTAGCCAGCTCAGTACGCTTCATCTGTGCTGGTGTGATAACTGAACCCTGACTCTGTTCAAGAAGCAATCTGTATTAATGTAACCTGTTTGTGCAAGCATTTGGTAAACATAATAAAGTGTTTGCATTCTTAAGCGTATTTCCTAACTGATAATAAAATGTAGTTTAGTAGCTCAGACAAAAACTGTTTAAATTAACATTCCATAAGATCTTGAGTTAAAGCGATGTGAATGCTGTCCTATTAATGGAGATATATATATTTTTTGCTTTTTGAACAGATATTTTTATTCTTGAGCAGATATTGACAGGACTGATGGTTCTGACATGTTAGTATTAGTCAGGTTAGAAGTGAAAGTGAAAGAGATAACATTATGAAGCATGTGTGATGGCAGCACATGTGGTTGGATGTGGGGAGGGGTGAGGAGAGGGTCTTGATGATAATCCAAAAGAAACCAATGTTACATGTCAGTCTATATAACTTTTATTCTCTTCTTTGTTAATTTATGAGAGTTTGAACAGGAACAAGAGCAGAGGGTTGCACTTGACACTAGATTTGACCTACTCAGATTCAACTTGTTATGATGGAAACAGTGAAAACACTAATAGAGATAAAAGTAGTAAAATTAATGTAATTATTTGACAATTTTACAAGAACAAACCTACAAGCCTAGAGCAGCTACAAGCCAACCATGATGATAAACATCTCAGAGCAGTTTAGATTGTACAATAACTTGCCAACGGCCAATTTATGCACCCTTTGTAATGTGGATTGATGGTAAGTTAATAGTAAGTTTTACCGACTCCTGAAGTTACCTGGATGAGCAAGTAACCTCACTTTGTAGGATAGTCCTCTGATTTAAAGTGCAGTGCATTGTTAGATTTATTTTTTCTTTTGATCAGGAGTAAATGAACCGAACTAAAGGTGTGAAAGCTCTGTCACAGCCAGAAACATAACTCCTAAACATTGCTAATGTTGTTTAAAATTTGTTAAGTTGTTGTTCACACGGGGTATTTGACTCAGTCCGAACTTAAATCATGGAGTATGACAAAAATTTAGCAAATAAAATTACTCATATGCAGATGCCATAAAATATTACAGAACTTCTTTCATTGCATTAGACTTTGCCTCAAGCTATTTTTCTTCTTTTTGAAGAACTTCAGCAGACCAGAAAGGAGTCATTTTTTATAGAATCTTGGAAGCATTCTGACTTAGTTATGAAAAATAATCCTTTTCATATGACCACCACAGTGGGAACCTGACAGTTTTTTTTTTCCCATTTAATTGCTTCTTATCAATTATCTGTGTGTGATTCTTTACCTTAGTTTCTTGCTTTGACGATGTACCAGTCTGTGAGCTTTTCACATTATTTTCTCACGCTCACGTCCGTATGCTGCTCTGTCCCTCTGCTTTCTGCAAGCTTTATTCTCGGCGTCTATGTTTCCTGTTTTGTCACCCTGTGCATGTGTCCGTCTCTCTATCTGCCACCTCTTCTGTCTGCCTACACCTCGTCTGTCCACTTTGCTTGACTACTTGCCTTTTTTGTATTTGGGTTTATTTGCTTTCAGTCTGTTGGCTTCTGGCTCAAGCTCTTTTTCTTCTCTGTGTCAGTGTTTCTCCAGCTGTCAGAGTTTTTCTCTCTCTGTAAGTCCCTTTGTCTCTTTCTCTTTTTCTTTAGCTTCATCTCTCATGTATGCATACATGTGCATGGATGTTCATTTGTGTGTGTGTGTGTGTGTGTGTGTGTGTGTGTGTGTGTGTGTGTGTGCTCTCATAGTGTGAGAAATCAAGATAGAGCT
>JAQNCA010000009.1:3147348-3176038 GCA_029783725.1 Acanthurus tractus
TGTCTCCTTTGTCTTTCTTTTGTGTTGGTTTTCTGACTCATTGAGAAGGAAGAATCTTTATTCAGTAACTAAATCAAACCTTCCCCTGAAAACTTGGTCTCAAACCTTAAGCATCTCTTCATTATAACAGTTTTATAAAAGTTTTTGGTTAAAAAAAAAGTTGCTTAACTGTGATTGCTAGACAGAAATACATATATGTGTTACTACATTTCTTCCAGTTGGATTGTCACTCGCTTTTAACCAACAGGAAAATAAAAAGCTGTTAAACTATTTGAGGGCAAAAATTTTACATTTTTGAAAATATGGTTTGTAGCTTTTTGATACTTTCCTCTCACCTGCAAACAGAGCCAAACTAGCTGTTCCCACCTTTACTTCCAATGCTAAGCTAAGCTAACCAAGTGTTAGTTGTAGTTTCTTTCTTAATAACAGATATGAGAGTGGTATTGACCCTCTCTCCAACACAAAGTTAATTAGCAAAATTCCCAAATTGTCTAACTATTCCTTTCACAGATAATGGTGTTTCTACTGCACTCCATTGCTTTTAGTGACAAGCTAACTGAGAAAATGGATTCTTATGGATTTTATAACAGCGTCTTTCAATGACATTTCATGTCTGATTTTACTGTATTTAATGTATTGGGTCTTATAAACTACTGTATTAGGGTTATGTCATTCCAATAATGTTAAAATCATTTAAGAATGAATCCAAGATTTAATGACAGTAAACAGACCTTTCGCAGTGCACAAATACTAACATGGGCAACAACCATTAAAAATGCAAAGCAGGGGCAGGGGCAGAAGCATTTTCCACACAGAATTTTCTATTTTTTCCCTGCTTATCCTGTCTCTTTCTGTCCGTCTCTTTCTGTCTCTCTCATTCCCTCTATCTCTGCCTCTTTCTCCCTCAGTTCCTTTAGGAATTTGCAATGCAAATACAAAGCAGGTTAAAAGAGAAGACAGATAACAATTTAGCACTGGCATTCTGAGTCAAATGCTCCATCCCCTTAGGCATCATCTCTCCTGTCAGGTCTAAACACAGGCTGACTTTTACGGGGATATTTTTGTCCACTCACACAATTGCTGCGATAAAAAACTACACTCAGGAAAATAGCCTGCTGCTACTGAATATAAAGTGTTCACCTGAGATTTAAGAACATGTAGCAGTAGCCTCGGGGTATGACAAGCAGGCTACAACCAAAGCTCAGGAGTTAGTCAAGTATGAAAGTGTGGGAGGAGAATTCATAATGCCCTCCTGAGGCACTTGGTGGGTTTGCTTAAAATAAAAGTGCTAACAAGTGCTGCACAGAACATCAAGAAATCCAAAACATACCCACCTCATCTTATTCCCAATCATGACTGTGCAATGTTGTAGAGGTCAGTATAGCAGTGCTGAGGGGTGTTTGAGGTCCCGTTAGAAACACTGGGACAACTTTGTTTCCTGACCTTGCTTTAAGGGCATTCAGTGTCAACCATAACCCTAAAGACTAAGGATACTGCATGAGAAATGTGAAGAGTGAACAACAAACAACAGCAGTTTAATATATCTGTAAGATCCTGTCAACTTGTGTGTTTTTTGTGTGTGTACGTCCCCTGAAATGTCAGACCTTCTCTATATTGACTTGTATCTGTGCAGTTCGTCACTGAGGTTTTTTTTCACACTCCTCTAGTGAAAGGGAGATGTCTCTGCACTTCTGTAAAGTCTAAAATATAAATATAACCTAGTAAAACTTCAGTGTAAGCTGTAGTGGTGGGCAAAACACACGGACTGAACAGAATTTTTAAATTAGGAAGAAAAAAAGATGTGCTTCACTTTCAGTGTAGAAATTCACTGTTTATCTAAATATTAATCACAAGGGTATGTTTACATACTTTAAAGACGGTTCTAGAGAGGGACTTGGACATTTATACCAAGTTCTTAACGGAACTACTTTTCCCAGATTTTAAGAACAGCACAAAGTTCAAATAAATCCTATAAACAACCATTCATGGGTTAAATGTAATCATGTTTTATTCAAACATTTTATAAGCATACAGTAAAAAAAAATAAAAAGCGCTTTGTATGTACACTGTTCATTTTCAAGCGAACCCTTTGAAATAATTAATCATTTCTAAAACAGTCATTAGAAATCTGAGAAGGAAGCCTTACGCTCTGAACTGCTCATTCCCCCTTTCATCCATAATCATTCAGTGATTATAAAAAGAGCACAATTAAGAGGCAGTGAATATTCAAAATGTTACACAAGCCCCATCCCTTCATCTGGATTGCATTAGTCCCCTTTAAGCTACAAACTCATGAAAACCTGGAATGAACAACTTCTACATATTCACATTGTAGAGGTGGAGCAGTTTTGGGTTCAACCCACAGTTTCCACCAGGCACGGCCGTGACCTGTGACATATCAAGCCAAACACAGAAATGGCACAGAGAATCTGATCAGTTTTCAAAATAAAACCCCTGTGCAAACACCCAAACAGTATCAACCCCATAGCAGACCAAAAAAAATTATAGATTTCCTTATGTATAAAAAAACCCCGTAAAAATGACCTGAAAAAGTAAATCTGAGTAAGACAGCAAATAAAACGCTCTGATTCTAAACACTCCCAGATAAGTATGAAGGAAGAGAAACCAGACATGTGACAGTGCAGTGCCTGCTGGAACCTCAGACTCACTGGATCCCCTCCAGTCTGAGAGTCCAGGCTTCACCTGCAGAATAGGGCAGTTCAGGAAGGAGGACAGTAATGCCTCCACCAGGGTTAAGTGGGGACCAGGATAAGGGCTCTGAGCTCCCCAGCAAGGTCACCTGGACAAACGACAAAAATAAATCAATTAATCTGTTTCATTAAATGAAGAGGAGCCATATTCCCACTGTGAGATATTAGCCACTAAGCTGGTTGCAGAGGACAACTTGTAGTTCAGCCCCATAAGAAGAAAACCTTTCTAGGTTCTTAACAAGCAAGGCTTAACTAAAAAAAAAACAAACATACACAACATTGTTTCAGGCTCCTTACCTTGGTGGCTGCTGATAATTTAGGAGCTAAAAGTTGCACTATGGGCTTTGGGGGTTTGGCTGTCATGATGGCATAGACGGTTGCTTCATTAGATGTATACCTAGAAATGAAGACATTGCATCAACTCAATTCAATTGAAAACACCTGATTTCTTCCTGTGAGGCAACTGCAGGGCAAGAGAGCAAAATGAAATACCAACACCATTTATTTACCCATAAAAAATATTTTAACAATTGGCCAAGAATATTCAGTCTGACTGCAAACAAAAACCAGAACACACCTGATGTCCAAATCCTGTTATTCATAAGTAGATATCTGTTCATCACAGTACACACAATGATCACACAATGAGTGAACACATCATGATACAAAGCTTAAAGCTCCTGTATAGATTTTAGGGCTGTACCAAATGTCATTTTTTGACATTTGAAGCTTGTACTGAGATTTTTGAACTTAGTTTTTAATGTTTGTTGTCATATTTAAGATTTTAAGATATTTGCTCTGCTGGTCAACACAGCACTCACAGCCTAGCAATTAATGCAGAAGCCTATGTGATCCATTGTTGAATTTGAGTGTCAGCGTTCAGAGCAAAGCCTTAAACTGTTCTGTAAAGCCCTAACAGCTTTCTAAGATTTTTTGTTCACATTAATAAAACAAGAGCCGAAAGACTAGCATTCTTCAGACTGCATCTGCTTCCCATGATTCAGCTCTCTTTCTGCTTCTTACCAGACTGGCACCGTCATGTTCTCTGTCTGGATTCTCCATGGTTTGGAGGCATAGATGGCCTCCCCGTTGATCTGTAACCAGGCTCCAATACCCCTGAGCCTCTCCTCAAACACCACAGGTATCATCCCATCAGGTGTTGGACCTACATTCAGTAAGTAGTTCCCTCCCAGAGCCACAGTCTGAACCAGATCCTGCGAGGAAAAAAAAGCAGGAAGAGGAGGACAGCCAGTCAGAGATGTGACTGCTCACAGTTATTTTACACACATCTAAAAGCCACGAAAAATAAGCTGACTGACACATCACATGCTTGACATATTTTTTTTAATTAGTAGTCTCTTGACAATGATGAGGAAATCAAGGCACAAGCAAATTATGGATCAACAAATTGACTGATTATAAATGCAACACTTCCATCATTAGATTAGATTCATTCCTGTGGGGATGCTAGCTGTTATAACAGATTGATGAGTGAGGGATAAACAGCCACAAGCAACACACTGTCCATGACAGCTGTGTTTAAGAATAGAAATGAGTTGAATTCTACTTGTATGAAAACCATATAAAAATGAGAAATGAAGACATGGATATCAACTATAGAGTGATAATATTATTAAAACATATTCTAACCTTTATGACAGTTGGTAAGTCCATCAGTTCCCGCATCATCATGTTTCGACGGTAACCCCAGGAAAACGTGTCCACAGATGTGCACTTCTCCCACTTGTGCTGTTGCAGCTTGCCTGGAGTATATTTGTCATGGCAGTTATAGTAACCACCATGTTTGCACGCGCAGCCAGCTCCCCATCTGTCATTGGTCACAATGGTGTCCTAAGACAAGATTCATGCAACCATGTGTGAAATTAAAGGGCTGAATTTCTTGGTATTCCAAAAAAAAGCCTGAAAACACTCTGTCTACCTGTAATGGAAACACCTACTTTGACAGGGCTGTCATTGTAGAGCCAGGCCAGGAATTCAGTGGAGTTCCAGTAGGTGTCAGGTGCTTCCCAGTCCCCATCAGACCAGATCAGCTCAGGTTTGTACCTGCGAAACGACAGAATGACTAAGGATTAAACAAATGGCTGCACTGACAGGTTTACATCTCTCACACATATATATATCAAATACAAATAAGTCTTGGATTGTAACATGCAGTTGCAATAAGCATGTTTGTAATACAGTCAGCTGACTTAGTAACGGAAGTTGAGTAAATGCTTCTTACCTTACAACCATGTTATAAAGCTCTGGTAGAAGTTTGTGCATCACAAATTCCTGTGTTTTGAAGTGATTCTTCTTGTCTAGCAGGTAGAGAGGGTTGAACCACTCATACAAGGAGTTGTAGAGTCCATAGTGCATTGACCTAAATGCATTAAAATAAAACTTTACAGTCAGTTATTCGGGTCAATCTGAATCCATAAAAAAATCAAGGGGCTAAAACATTAAAAAAAAAAACATATTGACATTGAAAATGTTTCCTTTATGTGACTTATCAGATAGATGTGTCCAACAAAGTGATCACGTTTACACAAAAAAATACTGATAATAAACCAGATTGCATATTGACCAAACAGTGCCTTGACAGGAAATGACTCATGAACAAGACAAGATGAAAATCATTCTTCTGTTCACTTCCTTCTTGTGGTCTTTATATTAGAATATTTATTAAGCATCAGCAAAAAAGAAAAAACAACTTCCCATGGTTTGGTAACTTGGCACATTGACGCACGCACCTGTTGCGCACGGCCTCTGCCAGCTCTCCCACCAGGTCCCTGTGAGGACCAGTATCCACTGAGTTCCAGTTCCAGGAGCTCGGAGACGCCCAGTTGGTGAATCCCTCGTGGTGTTTGGCAGTCAGGACGATATACCTGTGGTGACGATAGTGTGTAAACTTGAAATGTGCTTTGCATGACATGGCAAACAAACAGCAGGTGCGGAACAAATAAAAGCTCGGAGTTGAAGCTGTCTGTCGCGCTCTTTGATGAATTTGAAGTCAGCTGCAAAAAATAGATAGATAAATAAATAAACACACTCACTTTGCACCAGAAGCCTTGAATATGTCCGCCCACTCCACCGGGTCGAAGAACTGAGCGTGAAACTTGGGAGCAAACTCCGCGTAAGTGAACCCGGGCGGGTAGTTCTTCTTCATGTAACTCACACACTTCTGGTCGGGGGGGTTTTGCCCCTGCCAGTGCCACCAAAACCACTCACTGTCGAAGCCCGGGACAGAAAACACACCCCAGTGGATAAAAATCCCAAACTTGGCTTCGTCGTACCATGAAGGCAGCGGTCTGGAGTCCAAACTGTCCCAGTTCGGAGTGTACCGAGCCGCAGCTGGAGGAAGCAAAGCAACCAGAAAAACCAGTACGGCCAGCATGACTGAAACAGGTAAGCTCCGACCAAACCGCTGAAGCTGTGCGCTCAGGACGAAGCTGCTGCCCAGCGACGACAAACACTTCACCGTTGTTTTGCTTCAAGCGGCCGATAAAGTAACAAGTTTACGGAAACTTCAAGCTTCACCGTGTTTGGCTGCATTGGACGGAGATCTTTGTGGCTGAAGACTCACGGGTAAACCGCTTCCTATCATATGCCTGTGATCACATGACTTGTCATATGACGATTCGAGCTGTTTTGTTTTTTTTAACCTAAACTTTATTTAAATCCACTGCCGTAACTGTGACATCATAGTGTATTCGACAATAACAACTTGTTACTTACGTAGGCTATAGATAAAATTGCACGATTCATTTGCAAAAATTAAATTAGTGCAATTTTGTTGAATTTGTTAACAAATACTGGGTAGATGTAAATAGAGAATGATCCATCTACAACATTGTAAACTGTACTGAAGTTTGTTTTTTTTAAACACAATTGTACACGTTTTTCAAATGTATTAATAATAGAAATAAAAGCATTATTCGACTCAACCCTAACCCTTCGGTAAGATTTACCAAGATCTACCTGCTAAGTCATATAGCCTCGCACATCAGGCTTGACAGGCACATTATAGGGCGAAAGATTAAAGTAAATACCTACATTTTGTTGGGTATATTTTCACATATATATATATTTTATTTTATCCACATTATTTTATTAAAATAAACCATTTTTTGCATTTTCCAGTACTTTTATCATGTACAGGCTGGATTCTGTTTAGACATAATTCTGTGAGTACATATAATACTGTTAATAAAGATAAATGCGCCATGCGGGGAGCTTTCTTTAAGGATGCTGGACGTCGGTATTTTATGATTATTTAGGTCTTATTGCACCCATGGGTCGGGGTCTTTCTCGCTGCTGCACACAAGGTCTGTGGAGATCTGAACTTTTGGATCAGAGTCATTCTCCGTGGAGGTGTCCGTGGAGGTGTCCAGCTGTTGTGGACAGGAAGCGTACACAGCCAGAGCATCCAGTCCGGCCAGGACGAGCGAGCCTCGCCGCTGAGCCCTGCGGCAGTACCCGAGCCGCTTTAAGGTCCGCCGGGTGGTCCGCAGGGAGATGGGCTTCTCCTGCCCGCTGCTGTTGTACAGAGCCTGAATCTGCACACTTGTAGCGTGGTTATTCGCCTCCACCACGCTCTCCATCCTCCTCTCGCCGCTGTCATCGACGAGGCGTTTTCTCCCACAGGACCCCCGGTGACTGGAGGTTTTCTGCTTCTCACACCATTCCCTGTAAACTCGAGAAACGCTGGTCTTTGAAAATCCCAGCCGCTTCACTGTTTCTGAGATGCTGCAGCCGGCACGCCTGGCTCCGACTATCATGCCGCGCTGAAACTCACTCAAATCCCGCGACTTCCCCATATGTCACCGTTTAGTCCTGCAGGTACTTTAAAGGAGCACTGCAGATACTTGCTTTCTGCTAAAAAACAAAACAAAGTCGTAAATAATAATTGTTCTTCCTCGGTGGTGTCTGGCACAGGCTAAACTTTGTCGCCCTCCTCAGTTGGCTTCACAAATTCCTTTTCTTTTCTAAATCCTCTCACAGCAGCCCTTTGACCTGAGCTGGGTAAAAACGGGTAAAGGCTATTAACAGACCCTTAACTAATGTGATTTGTAACGCTTAGTACTAGTTCATGTCAAAACGACTCCCCTGAAATATAATTTGTGCTTTTATTTTAGCAAGAATGTAGAGTAAGAGGAGTAACAGCCTTAACTGCATGTATTGATTTAAAAAAAGGTATATTTAAATAAATGAAGGCTGGATGCAGCATCCATCTCCCGATCTCTTCACCTCTGCCTGGCAGCTGCAGCCTGATTTCCCACCAGGTCACAGCAGGGGCCCTCATCCAGTTAGTTTTATTTCAAAGAGCCTGCTGAAGGCCCTTATGGTATCTGGATGTGAATACTACATGCCTGAAAAAGCATGTGTGTATAATGCATTCCCATATTTCTTTGAAAAAGGAAGTGAAAAGGTATTTTATTTATGTGCTCTGATAATTATATAATAAATAAAGTAGGATGATTGTACTCTGATTATTGTTCCCCAGACTGCCTGCTGTAATGAGCAAACAGACTACAGAAGAGATTTGCTGTAATCAAAAAACTAACTCAGACACAAACAGGCTTACAGCATGTTAATGCACATTTTTACAGCAGATGATCACACCTGGCGCCAGACACTGTGATCAGGAATTTAAAAATTCTGCAAGAAACTTGAGCGCAAAATCTGTGTATTTAAAGGCTGATATTTTTGTATAAACTTAAAATCTCTGCTCTCTTTGGTACCAGTACCAAGACAATTTTGGGCAGAGGCAAACTGTGTGGTCGCCCTCTGGTGGTACAATTCCTACATACAAGAAAAAAATTAGCTCAAACTGTTATGTCCATCCCACTTAGAGTGTACTTCAGTTATACTGATTTGACAGTTGAAAATTGTCTGAAATTAAAAAACATAAAAGAAATTTAATTAAACTCTACAAAAAACATCTTTCTTTATGATAGGGCTCAACCACTAGAGGGTGTCAAGTGATACTTTTTGCATCATATTTCAGGTTTATTGGCTGATGCAAATCTGTGACAAGCAGCAGAGAAACTTGCATGTATCAACAGATTGAAAAGTATCTCTTTACAGGAAAGGACATGAATATACAAAATGAGATAAAAAATAAAAGGTTCACATTGCACAACACTTTTTATTGCAACAACGCTCACAATGACCCATTATATCCAGAGCTCATTTTAATGTGAACTGTAATCATCTTGACTAAAAACATGAAATATGAAAAAGTTCAGCAAACTCTTTTCTTCAAAAATACTGTTGACATGTGGTTAAAAGCACATCAGTATATTAAAGATTCTCCTTCAATTTCCGGCATCTCCCCCATATGACCTGGGGGATATCTTTGTTTTGGAGAAAAATTAATACTCCTTTAATACATGTTGGTGAAGGAAATAGTATCTTAAAATGGGAGAATTGACTTACATAACCAGTGGAAGAAAAGGAAAGTTAGAAGAAGAGTGAAAACCATAACTGGAATTTCTTGGACTTTAAGGTGCATTCATTTTAACATAGCTGTGCGTTGCTAAATGTTCCTACATTGTAGTTGTTACATCTGATGTGTGTTTTTATTGTTGTTTAATAAGTAATTACATGAAATATTATGTTTCCATTTCTTTGATGATTATGAAAACAATACATACATTTAAATGTATAAAAAATATTGTACTGTCTATTTGTATGTGTGAAATATATGTAAAACCCCATTAAAATGTTGTAAAAACAACAACAAAAAAGACATACAGACAAACAAAAAAGTAACCCACTGAATCTACTTGCTACTTGGCAAATCACTGAAGAACAATATCTCCAACACTCAAGTGGATATTTTCTGACTGAAAATGAGTCAATAGATAAGGTCATCTTACAGTAATAAGTTAACATCAATACATTATGGCCACAGTTAACCCAAACAGTAGAACAGTTCAAGGAATGCTTTCCTCCAAACACAGTGGGCTCCAGCTTCACAGTGTGTGTCCTACATCAGGACAGACAACCATCTGCCTCTCAAGCATCTGTTTCTCTACCAAGTCTTCCACCCTGCCAACCTCCACCTCATCCACATCGTCCATAAAACTGGACCAATCCGTACCTCCGTCTGAGCGTTCCATAGGCTCTGGTTGGCTGGTGGGGTGAACAGGGGCGTTTTCATCATGAGTGGTGGTCACGCAGTTGCAGCTGTCACAGATGCCAAAGCGTCTGAGTCCTGGTGAAACACTGGATCCAGTGAAGGTTCGCCTGCAGCTCTTGCACGTCACTGGCCAGTAGTGCCTGTGGACCTGTCGACAGTCAACAGGGGAAGAGAGACAGCAGGATTTCACTTAGTTTACAAAGGCAACCAATGTTTAGATTGTTCACAAGTGAAGAATAACAATATAGGTACCAAAAGATTTGCTGCTCTAATTATGTTCCCTTCACTGCACACAAAACACAAGCTGCAGGAAAAAAGAACATAATTTCACAACACTAACAGCACGCACTTAATGAGTGAGGAGGCTAATTACTGTTTACAATTAACTGCTGGCAATTACTACTTCACTGAAACAAAATACAACAATTAATCTGTAAGCTACAAGAGACAGAAAACTTTCCACAGTGTGATAACCCACTCTTAAAGCACTCCATCAAAATTAAGACCAGTTCTCTTTCTATAATACAGTTGACAACATGGAGCTGACCATGAAATTATTCACTTCCCCAATAGTCTAAAATTATAATAACTTGCCATTTAAAACCACTTGATTTTTGTCCCTGCTTGATTAAGTAGACAGGTTTTGAGGAAAAACAGGAAAACGTCATAAACAGAAACTCAAAAAGCAGAAGCAAGACAAAGCTATGAGTTTCAGTTGAACATACTTAATAAAAAGAGCTCACTACTGATCATCACTAAAAAAAAGCAAACTTTTTTATTGAGTACTTGTATAATCCTTCTTTAATTATGCTCTGTATAAGAACCACTTTAGATGGCCAAGAATTCTGTAGTCACACTGAGTTCTTACACTGAGGGCATGGCTACGAAGGTGCTCCTGTCTTGTAAACCTCTTGCCACACATTGGACAGGGGAAGGGCCTCTCTCCCGTATGACACCGGATGTGTCTCTTCATGATTCCCTTCTGTTTGGCTGTGTATGGGCAAAATGGGCACTTGTGGAGTTTCACTGGCACTACCAAAACATCACCTGTAGGGGGTGGAAGAGGCCAACTGTTCTTATATACCTCAATGGGACAGCAGTAGTAAATGTGCAGTCTTAATCTTTGACAATGTAACACTTGAAACACAATAATAGTTTCAGGATATTTCTAAAATTTATAAAAGAAAAATATCAACTTAGACCATTTGCAGCAGCTTGATCTTGTGAATTACCTGCGTCCTCTCCAAGCCAGTCAGTTTGGATCTCCATGCTAGATGATCCAACAAACCCTAATCCTTCATCCATTCGGCCTCCTCCTGTGCTGCTACCTAGTCCTTGGTTAAAGCGCTGGCCCACTCTGTCCCCCAGGGGACTCGGACCCTCACCTCTCGCCAAAATCTCCATCAGCTGCCTGCCATTAAAGGAAGGGCTGTATCCCAGAGGAGAGCGCTCATTAGGAGATGGACTTGGAGGAAGTAGCCTGTTATGATGGGAGTTATGCAGCGAAGGTCCAGGGTATGAGGCCAGGTCTTTGGTGTCAGGGGACTCTATAAGCTCCTCATCGGGGTCATACTCTATCTTGGGGTTCACTAGCTCTGGGGTCAAGGTAGACGATGAAGAGGATGAGAGATTAGTCTGATCTATGTGTCCCTTCTGTCCTTCACCTGCAGATTCAAATTGTTCCCGAGAATGGTAGTTACTGCCCATGTCCCTGCTGGTGCCTGGAGATGTGGTAACAGGGATAGACAAGGAGGCTCTGCCTGAGGTCACAGCATCCAGACCTAAACCAGACACTCTATCTGCCTCTGCAACCTGTGAGTGAGGCTCTGCAGCCTCCGTACCGCTGGAAATAGCAGCAGGGGTGCCGCTGTCTGCTGGACCTATTCCTCCATCCTGTGCCTGTTCCTCCTTCTCTGCATTCCTCTCCTTCTCCTTGTTGCAAATTTCCAGAGAAGAGCGTATGTATCCCTTGCAGAAGTTTACCAAGTCAGACATCTGCAAGTAGCTGGCTGCTGACATTACCTCGATGACATTGCTTCTGTTCAGGGCCAAGCGGCCAGAGTACAGGAAGTCCAGGATGAGAGAGAAGGCATCAGCTGTCACAATGTCCAATGATGCTGTGCTGTAGCGCTGTCCGCTGTCCTGTAAAAACATGCATTGAAAAGTTCAGGACAATTTAGAACTTTATTTTAAAAAATCTGAATCCTTTTTCCCTTTTTTGATTATTTTTAATCTTGCAAAGTTCAAAGTTTTCTAACCATAATAAGATTAGAAGGATAATTTGTGCACTCACACCGGACTGCATGACTTCACAGACTGGCAACTTAATGTATTAGTAATGTATTTTTGAGGGACACTGGATACCCTACTTTGACAAATCAGCAGTGTGTGGGCCGCAAGAGCAATCAACAGTCATCTTATACTGTCTCCCAACTACCAACATCCACCAAAAGAAAGGCATTTACTTATTTAATTTTTCTAAGCTGACATCATAGAGAGCTACCTGCTTTGTTTTTTTATGTTAAAGTAGGTATGCAAATTAGTTGTAGTTAATGACATTATAATAAATACCCTGGGTGAAATCAATACATCTGTTGCTAAAAAGCTGTGCTCATTACTTATGTACTACTCCTGTTTTAAAACAAAAAAGGTACATCACAATTACCAGTTCTCCTCACCTGCAGATAGTGAACCAAGAGAGCCCGGAAATATCCGCTCCCTGCAAACAACACATTTCGATGGGCCTTAAAGACACGGCCTTCCACAAGGATGCTGCAATCACAGAAGAAGTCCCGCTTGCGTTGCTCATTGAGCTCAAACAGCAGTTTGGACAAGTAGCAAGGCACTTCCATGTTTACACGTCAGTGAGCCCTGACAGGGAAAGGCAAGACGGAGGAACAACCATGTAGGAGAGACAACCAAACAGAAAACGGTGGGGATTAAACTTTTTGGTTCTATAGTGCCAAACATCAGATTGAAAATTATCTAGACACTTTGTGCTCGTGTGTGGCACTTCACACTAGATTTTTTTCGTTGAGAAGACCGTGAGTATATACACAGTGCAACGCAGAATTCCCTACACAACAGCAAGGCTTAAACGTTACACCAGGTTAAAAAGAGGGAGTAAAAAAGGAAACGAACTGTCAAATGGCTCTTTGTGTTTGCTTACAAGCTAATTGTGTTGCTAGCGTCGAGTAGCAGGTTGTTGGTACTTTATTCAACAAAACAGCAAACTAACACCGACTGAAGCACGTTTGCACACCCTGAAATTAAATGACACTTAATATGGCCTTACCTGTACATTAATGTGACCGAACGTGTACAAAACTTTGTCATAATTCAAAGACTGGCATTAGCCAGGTTCTTTCGTATGCCAACAACTTCCGCCTTCAACAACCCGTGACGTTTTTCGTTTAGCCAATCAGTGGCCGACGGAGGTGTGGCCAGGACAGACTGAGTGTTGTCAACTTGAATGTTGGTTTTTTAGTGACTTTGACGTTTTGAAGGATCCTTAATTAGTGGGGTTAGAAATTAATTTGTCATTTCAAAAGACAGGTTGGCAAAAATTAGGCAGACAATTTTAGGCAGACAGACACATTTATTGGACTTAATCTAATTCAGGGTTTATATAATTTAAGATGACAATGGGGCATTCCAGTACAGCAGGATTGTCAAGTAGCGATAACATTGATTCTTGTATGATAAAATATATTTATCTATGTATTGAAACTCATTCAGTTTTCAATTGAATTAGATATCACATAGTTAAGTGTTTTAACAGAGAAGTCTGTATTTCATCTACATTTTGTCTCCTTTGAAATCATGGCACAATTGTGAACCAAATAAACAAAATAATTATTTAAATTTTTAAACGGAGCTTTGGCTCACCATCATGTTGCTAGGAGCATCTCATTTCTCTCTAATGCTCCTATTTATAGACACTCTGGTCCCTGTACGCAGCTGTAGTACAGTTAATATAATTTAACTGAATTACGTGGGTTTTTTATAATACAAACCCATGCTCTGATGTAATCCCTCTGTGCAACTCCAAATTACAGACAAAACTGACCTCCAAAATATCCTTTAACTGACCTCTTACCTACAGGACTTAACAAAAATGAAATCACACTACTGACATGGATAAACTGGCTAATAAGAGAAGATAAGAGACTACAGAGTAGCACTTAAATCATGGCACCATAAACAGGCTTATTAAGCAAACTTGAAAAAACGGTATTGATAAGTCACTTATTCACAAAACTGTATTACTTTTCATCAAGGGAGAGAAAACTGTTTTAACATTAAGCAGTTTAAACTACAAATGACAGAATCTCTGTTAGACACATTCTGATAAATACCTGATTTCAGCAGGAAAATATTCACTTCTTTTGTATGTATGTTTTTTATGTATTTTACGTACTCCTTCCTGTATGGCGGAAACTCACCGATAGTGCCGATGACAATGATGATGGTGATGATGTTGTGGGGAAGAACCTCAAAGTGTTAAACCCCCCAAGTCCAGCATGCCGCTGTGCGACCGCAGGCGGCTCTGGCCTGCCAGCGTTGTCTGCTCAAGAATACTTGTTTATTTGCCTTCCATTTTGGAGCGAAAATAAATCCTTTTTATATTTTCGGACACGGCAAGAGTAAACAAGTAGTTCCTTTAGCACTGTGCCACACCCTCTCAGCACAATCCACAGTTCTTAGAAGTGTTTTTACACTGATGGGTGCCTACCAAGCGACTTATTTGTTTCAGATATTTTCCCATGGCAAACAGGGTGAATACAAAGGCTTCGTGGTGGCCTGGGGAAACCACAGGGTAGGCGTACATGAGCCTCCGTACTCACCCTCTTTTAAAAATGAAATTTATAGCACCTCTTAAAAACGCTATTCATGCTTATAAGCACTAAATATAAAGCAGTATAAACCAGCAGGATTTGACTCAGTCCTTGTAAACCAGACCTGATGGAGCATTGTGTCCGGCTGAAGGCAGGCCAACCTTAAGCTGACCCGGCTGCCCCGGCCCTAACACGAGTCTGTCCCAAAGCAAAGCTGCAAGGGGCTGAACTCAGGGGTGGCTCTGGTTGCTGACCTTCTCCTTGCTCTGACTCAGGGAAACACTAGGCCTTTGTTTTGGTCTTTTGTTGACATAAGGGCAGGAAACTCCCTCTCCACAGACGTTTCACAGCCAAGCAATCGCACTGAAGTTTGTGCAATAGTGGCCTATCTGTGTGGCAGCTTAAAAAGCTAGTTTACACCCAGCAACCCCTGAGGACTAAATGATATTCTTGATCTATGATTGGGTTTCGGCTTTCGACTGTGATTATGATGGTGTATTTTTTACTGATCAAAGCTCAGTCTAAAAAGTAAATAGACATAGCAATGGCTGTTAAGTCAGGCTACATCCAGATTTGGGACCTCACTCATTGTGTGTGCTAGCCGCTGTGAGACCCACGGCTGGCACTGAGGGCTCCAGCAGCACCCCTCTGGGTCCCTGTGGTCTGCGCCTCAGCACATAACAGCCACTTAGGCCGGCATTTTCCCAGGCTGAGACAACACACCACGGTGGCAGCTTGGCCACAGGGAGGGCCTGATTAAAGAGTAGGGACAATGGCGGGAGAGAGACCGTGGTGGCATTTTCCATCACCGCCGCTGTCTCCTGGGGGGACCAAGTATGTGCTGTGAAACGTTTGAATTATCCCAGAATCTCTGGAATTCAGACACAGGCACCGCGGAGAGGACCCTCGACCGAGGATCAAAGAGCTTTGAGAGGAGTGCGGTGGACTGGTGGTGAAGTCGAGTACATAGGGGAGTATGAGTGCGTGTGTATGTGTGTGTTTGTGTGCATGCTTGTGTGTTTAAGAAAGCTGACTTAAAACAGATAAAGACAATGTTTGAGTTTGAGTTCTATTTTTAATGTGTGCATGTCTAAAGATGTTTAAAAAAAAACATGTTTGACTTCTAAGGAGGCAGTGAACATTGAGCAATGCAATTCAGGCGTGGTGTGTGTGTGTGTGTGTGTGTGTGTATGTTTGTGTGCAATACTGTCCTTTTATCCCTCATGGGATCAGATAATGCAATCATAGCCAATCATTGGGAGTCTAATACAGCGGGCGCCCCTCTTTAGTTTGGAGACGTCGCTCTCCTCTGTGGTGGCAGAGGAAGAGGAAGAGAAAAGCCAGAGGGGGAAACCTCGTCCCTCTCTTTCTATCTCTCTCTGTAATTATCACTTAATGTTGTTCGTGATCTGGAGACGTCTGTCTCTCGCTGCTCTTTCTTCCCTTGCTGGAGAGGAAATGTATCACAGTCTGAAATAAATCTGCCAGCCTTTTTATTATTGTATATTTAGCACCAGAAGAGAGTGGTAAATGGAGCTGTCCCAGACCACAAGCTTCCGGTAGTGCAGGACCTCAGCACTGGCTGGCTGGCTGTCTTTGCCGCAGCCAAGTCCAAAGATCAAAGCCTCTTGCACTATATACAGTTAGCTAGTCGTCCTCAAGCACAGTTTTCATGTCTGAGAACGACGGCATGTGTTTGTTCATGAGCTACATGCCGGGTGTATAGAATTAGTTCACTGCACAAGTATGTCTTTTAGCCAGCCACTTCTGCATGAACATCTGTTGTGCATAGGCTGCTTTTCTGAGTTTGTGTAAGAGCTTTCGTGTCTGTCTGCATCAATGTTTCTATGTGCTCTAGGCTCAAGTCAAGCTTTGTCATGGCATTGTCTTGTGTTTGTTTTATGTCAATATGACAACTTTTTGCTTACACAGGAAAAAATGCTGTGAGAAGTGGTGGCCTGGGAATTGTCTCAGACATCAACAGGCAAAACTGGCATCATGTAAAATCTGATATATCTACGAGTCCAACACAGTGGTTCCTGTTCCTCAGAGTTACCGATTCTGTTTCCAGTCAGTACAAGGGAAAATCATTCAAAATTCTCCCTCATGTTTGTGTTAAGAAACAAAATAAACTGCCTTATATGAAAACAAATAGGTGTGATATGGATCCTTGGTAAAATAACAATAATCAACACTGGTGGCAGCCAAGTACTTTTACTTAACTGCTAAACTTAAGTTCAAATTTAGTGTTTCCGTTTTATGCAAATTTATACTTCTACTCCATCACATCTCAGAGGCATATAATGTACTCTTTACCCCTCTTTATTTGTTCTATAGCTTTAGTTACTGTTTACTTTTTAAATTTATTTTTTATACCCTTCTTGTTCATTAAAAAAGTATTAATTCAGCCTTAAACATTAAAAGCAATAACAAGAAAAATACATATTATCCAGCAGAAGTATTAATGCAAATACATATATAATAGTGAAAAGCATAAAGGGACCACTTTTTCTCAAAATGAATACTTTTATTTTGGATATAAATATTTTTGTAACAAGTAAATGCTGGTATTATATAAGTACATATCTAGATTTTTTTACTAAAGTTTCTAAATGCAAGACTTTTACTCATAGTGGACTATTTCCCACTGTGGTATGAGTATTTTTTACTTAAGTAAAGCATCTGAATACTTCTTCCACATATTATAACCAGTGAGCTGCCCATCAAAATCAGGTATAACACACTACACAATTATACAGTAACCACTAGGAGCATGTTGGCTAGCATAAAGAGCTAGATAAATATAATGAATAAACAAATTATTAGCAAAAGTAGGTAATAAATAACAATTGCAATATTTAGCTTAAAGAAATGAATAAATAGTTAAAATTGTGACGAAGAGTAATTTAATATCAATTTAATAGTAATAACAGCGAGTTTAAATACTTAGATTTAATTGAAGACCAGTTAAAAGTAATTAGCTAAGAATAAATAAATATCCTGCTCTAAGAGGCTGCAAACTCGACCAAAGCAACATACACGCAGTTCAATGAAATGAAAAACTCATATAGTGGACCTGGACTTACATTCAATTATTGGGGTTAAATGAAAAAAATATTAATATATAAGAACACATTTGAAAGATAAAAGGGTCCAGTGTAAGTTTATCTGACTGCTCACACAAGATAAAAAGAATGGAAGCTACAGACGTATCTGTAGAAGATTGCCTTTTTCACCCTGTCACGCAGAGTAATTTTATGCTTGTTTATAGATGATCTAATCCATTAGTTTTAATAAATGATTCAGACTTAGTTTTGAGACAGTAGAAAAAAGAATGCAGACAGAATTCAGATTTAAAGCTAAGTATGGCCATTATTTAAGCAATATAAGTAATTTTTAATTATAAAAGCAAGTTACTAAAAGAAGGACCAGCTCCCTCAGGACAGGAAAGTAATATTTATCATCAACCTCATCTTTTTTCCATCATAATCTTCCTGTCTTTTTTTGCAACCTCACTGTAATCCATTTCCTGGAACACTAAAAATTACCCAGCAGTGTGACGGCAGCAAGTTTTTATGCTGGTTTTTAGGGGCTTATGCCTGCTCTTCTGAGCTGCCGTCAGAACAAGGTGTCCTCTGGATGCCTCAGTGATAAGGCCGTAATCTGAGGTGTAAAGTTATATGAGGGATTTGGGGAAGTGAGAGGCTGTCAGAGAGCAGCAGCCAAGTGTGTCTGGGGTGGTGTAAAACAAGGATGGAGCACTAGCTTGCGGGTTTATAGGAGCTCTTCTGAACCAACCTGGTATCCCGCTAATTCAAACGCTAAATTCAAGCTAACCGAAAACAGATGCATACAGTTTCCTTTCAGAATTACAACCCTTTACACTGAACGCCTTTTCTCCAGACACCAATGAAAATAGAAGGCTAAAAGAGGAACTGAGCATCACATGACTCAAGCAATAAAAATTACTCTCCTTCATAAACATGAATGATAGTCAGCTTCTCTGTCAAAACGCTTGGGCTCAACTAGTTTTACAGGGGCTAATATTAGCTGTGTCTTAACCTCCCCCCCCCCCAGGCCAGCACGAGCACCACCGCCGCTGCCGCCGCCATCAAATCAGGCACAGTTGCATGCATGGCTGAGGGGACACAGAGGATTAGCTCTGAACTCTTTCATTTTTCACTTTCCCCTCTTCCTCCTCCGCCTCTTTCTCTGTGGCTCATAAAAGATTGTGTGTCCTGTGTGTGATGTGGCGGAGGAGTGCAGTCAGAATGAACTGATTACGGACGAGAGCCGGCGTGCCTTTGAGTCATGGCACCGAACGACATTCTTTAAGTACTTAAAAATAGTAACAGTTGGCTTTTTTCAGGTTTGTTTTTCTCATCGAAGAACTTTAGAGCATCCTCTCTCGGCTTTTTTGGAGACTGAAATCATAACCAGATTTTTTTTGCCCCCCCACCCACCCTTTTCTTTCATTTTGGAGTTTGTTTAATCTTGTGAAGAAAATTGGCTTAGCGTGGGAAAGGCGGAATTCTTTTAGGGGAAAGGTTTTGTTGTTTTAGAGTTGTGTGCATTGTTTGTTATTTTTTTGTTTTTTTTTTGCTGTGCAGTAAGAAAAAAGTGGAAGTTTGTGCCAAAACCTCATGAAGTATAGATAAAAAGGGGCTGAGTGAGAGGGAGGCCACAACACCACGACAAAGATATGGGCTGTCCAAGCAAAGAGCTTTACAAATGACGATCTCCAGGGGGAAAAGGGGGGAGACAAAATAAGCGAGGACCGGAGTGGGAGAGGAGGAGGAGGGAGGAAAAGAGGAGAAACAAATGTGGATGGATTGGTGGGAGGAGGAGGAAGATGGGTACTGGGGGGAAATAATGCAGAGCAGCGAGGAGGGAGGGTGGGATATGAGAGGGGAAACATTCCCCCTTGCCCACATTAAAGACATAAAAAAGAAAACAAACAGAAAAACATGTCTGACATAAAGAGGCTGGTTTCCGCGGCGACAGCACAATGGCTGCCTGTGGCTCTCGGGGCCCTCGCCGTCCCGTCTGGGGCCCGGCACCAGCGAAAGTCACCGCAGTCACAGGGCCTGTGAGCGTGTGTGTATATGTGTGTGTGTGTGTGAAATGTGGTGAATGTCATCACGGGCCTAGTACTGTGGGAACCGCCATGAAAGAGACCCCACTCGGAAGCCACAAAAGTTCCTTTTTGCTTCTCCTCTCCGGCTTTTAGCCTCTTTATTTATCTGTGTGTACGGGAGCCGGATGAGGAGGGAGGACTCTCTCTCTCTCTCTCTCTGTCTGGTCTCTCTCTATGTCTCTCACTCTGACAGGCATAACTCATCAATGCAGTGCTCCTCACCTCCTGACTTCTTCAAATCAAAGCAGCTACTATCTCAAACGCATATACTGACTGTGTCTAACCCACTTCTCTGTAGCTTTATTCACACCTCATATCAGCTCAGTCAGATCATTAAAAACACAAAGAAGCTATTTGGAAGCATCCCATTGGAACAAATCTTGTGTTCCCAAGAAATGCCTCATATATCCAGGTTATTCTGAGTGAATCGTGGAGACGGCCAGACAGGCGGTGCCACAGGTCCCAGGCATTCCTTATGTGTCTGAAGGGCAGATAATTCCCTCATGGGTCCAGCCTGGACAGTGCCAAGCTACTTCAGTGCCAGTTCCCATGCCAATCCAATGTTGATCCCAGCGACTGAGCGCCCAGCCACAGGCTGATTGCTATAAAGACCTCATACCAATAAGAAATCAAACATTCTTTTTTTTGAGGAGTTAATGTCAATAGCACTTGCATACAGCAGGGCACCATGCAGAGCTCCTTTGACCACAAGTGGCCTGTCACATATTCTCAGCAGGAGCTCTAGACAGTAAACCAACATTTAATTTTGACTAATGTTATTTGAATAAATCTGAGGTCTTATTTTAGGCTTTTTTTATACATTATTTAAAAGACACATATACCATTCTGATAAACATCTAATAAATATAACACTTCTTAAAACTATCATGATTTTGAAGTGCTTTAAAGGGGTAAAAAACAAATTAAAAAAAAGAAAAAGAAAAACAAGCACTCAAAGCATTTTAGTTATAAATTAAGTCATAGTTTTAGTATTTCAATACTGCATGACCGAGAGCTTGCTTATCATTTGAACTTGTCAAACAGCATCAACAAAAGACATTTCGTGACTGTCAAGTTAAAAGCATGTATTTCCATTTTAGTGTTATGGTAAACTCAAAAATGATCTTGTTTTCTGTATGTTTCTTATGAGGCAAAAAAACTAACAAAACTTAAAACAAAAAAATTAAAATAGAGCCAAATTCATTTTACTTTTTACAAAATCTTGAAGCTTTAATGATTCTTATGAAAGTTAAAAATAAATAGTGAAGTTGTGATTACTATGATGTGTTTCGCCCAATATTGACTTTCTATGTATTGTAAAAATCCCATATATGTATTTTTAAATGATCATGTCTTTCTTGTCATGTTTAAATCATTGTTGTATTTGTATTTTTTACAAATTACTTTAAAGTCCTTTGTTGTTTAAAGGCGTTATGCAGTTGCCTTTAGAATATTTGCCTTTGCAAATGTTTAAACAGAAAGGGATTCTGACATGTTTGTCAGATTTTAAAGACAAACAAAATGCATTTTGATTTGTGAGAAAACTCCACAGGACAACAAACACTCTTAAAATTTTACTTTGCTCAGCAGCTTTTAAATGATCATGAACTCTCATCCATGTCCCGGGCCTATATGGCATCAACACAAACTTAACTGTAAGTCTGACTTTGTGTTAAGTTGCAAAGAAACTGAATCACTTAAAATCATTGTAAATAACAATTCTAGTTGTTTTGCTATTTTCACACACAACTAAAGCATAAAAATATAGCAAATAAAATCATACTACACTCTAGCTACTTGTAAAGTGTTTTTTCCATCCAATTGTTTTGCCTATACAGTTGAAAGTGTGTTGTAAATCACTGTAAATATTAGAGACATAAATATGCACATTCATCTGTTTCCCAGCTTGTTCTTGCATGATATATAAAGCAATTTATGTTACTATAAATAAACATCTTGAGCGTGTTTACATATGTATGGACAGACAGTTGAAATAAAAAGGTACTAAAACACATTACAAAGACTGGCACTCGTATCGTCCTGATGTTTAATCCTTTACTATGAGTTTACTTCTCTCTTTCAACAGGTTGCAATCTTTCAAATGTCTTTTAGCGCTGGAGTGTCAACGTTTGGGGGAAAAAATGTTGCTGAAATTTGGTTTTCTGCTGCTATAAAACAGAGTACAAATAATCAAAGTGAACCACGCAGTGAGACATATCTGATCAGTTATTCAGTTTGACATGAACGCAGAGGAAAAAGTCACAAACAAAATATCCTGCTGAGTTGGTTCCATTTCAGAGACTTTCAAACAATAGCAATAGTCATGCATCAGAAACAATAATTGCAGCTGAGTGTTTGTGCCTTATAAATTGCGGGTATGCACCGTCCACATTCGTGTGAAGGAGTTGAGTGGGTGTGTGTATGTGCGTATGCTGGTATAAATCAGTTTTTTTCCTCTGTGTATATGAGCGTGTGTCCCTGAGTGTCGGCACATTCATATTCCAGTTGTGAATGTGCGTGTGTGTGCAAATTGTCAAAGCATGAGCTTGTTAATTTCAATAAGGGACGTCGCTTTGTTGTGGTTTGGAGGGATGGAAGGGAAAGGACTTGAAGTGGCCGACCAAGATCGCCAGAAATCTCCCAGAATTCCATTTCACCACCACTTGCCAGCTCACTGTTTTCTCTCTGATGTTTCTCTCCGTCACCCACCCTTCACAGACAGACACCAGGAAACCATTTTCATAATTAATTAATTAATTTATTCATTCATCGTCTTATTTTCTTTCTACTCTGTGCATGTTTTTTTATGCAACTCATCTTGGAACAACTCATAGGTGTGGTCAGCCAAATCGATGAGTGAAACCAGAGGGATTTCATTCTTTTTTTGAAAGAAAAAAGAAAAAAGAAAGGGCTTGTGATACACAGAAGAAAGCATCTTTGAAGATGGGTGGTTGAGTTGATAAAATTAAAACCGAGACTGAAGCCTGACTTAAGAGATGTCTTTTTTCTTTCAGACGCTTTCTTCCCTGTTGTCTGACATTGAAATTAGATTCAGATCTGAATCAAGGAATGATTGGTAATGAAAGGATTTCTGAGGGGGAGGGTTGTTTGGAGGGAAGGTGGAAGGGAGACAGAGGGATTTCTCTTTTTCTTTTAGTCCTGACTCATACTCACCACATAATAATCCCCCCTGGTGATGGTCATACTGATTACTGACACTTGGGTCTTACACAAACACACACACATGCACATGTTTTAGGTTAGTTTATTACTTTGTACACATACAAGATGATAAAATGCAGGCAACCAGACTACACCCTATGCAAGTGAGATAAACATAAAAAGATTGCCAAAAAGACGTTATTTTATCCTAGAAAAGGAAAGGAAAACACCAAAGGGAGGAGACATTCCTAAAATTATTCCAAATACATTAATTTATTTACAAAGAGCTCATTAAAGCTTACAGGCCTGAACTAAGTACAGAAAAGACACTTATCTTGGTCAAAAAACATGCACAAAGGTCTTACACTCATGCATTGTAGTATGTTTAAACTAACACACCCTTCCAGTCTGCCAGGCAGGAAGAAACACACTCAGCTGGGCATTGTGTGGAAGGGGGCATGCCACTTGGCCTCTCTCCGTCTTTCACACACACACATGCACACACTGCTGGGTCAGTCAGGCATCGCTCCCAACAACGGGCGCCTGGGCTTCGTGTTTCCATGGCAATCTGCACCAGCAATCTTCCCACGGTGGCAGCGGAACCAAACGCTAAGTGCTGAACTGTGTGTGTGTGTGTGTGTGGGTGTGTGTGTTTGTTCGTGTGAGAGCATACAGAGAATACTATCTTGTCCAGTGAAGAGCCCAGATGTTCAGACACTCAATGGCTGATTCCTCTCTTGACCCTTCAGTACCTGACCTCATCTCTGCACACACGGACAAACGCAAATGGGATATAAAAGCTGCCGGAAGATGTTGGGTTGAAAATTCTGCATCTGGGCTCTGATCTGCCGGGATTACTTGATGTCTATATTTCAAAGAAAACCAATGCCTAATCTGTGTTGCATTAAAAAATAAAAAATTAGCATGTACATGGTTGGTAAATCCTTCTCAGATGGTCCCATTTCCTGAGTCACAGAGTCATTTATATGCTTTTAAATAGTAGTACACTTTTTGGATGCTTTTTGAGAGATTGGTTTTCTTTTTACTGTTAGCTAGGAAAGTTAAGGTTAAGTCGTAACACCAAACTATGAATTACATTTGAGGAAGGAACTGATATGCAATAGCTGGATTAATAAAAAAAAATCTACAATCAGTCAAATATTTATTTTCTGCATAAGTAATGTCAAAGTCACCAAGTCCTTCATCAATATTTTTCAATACTTTCTGAGTTTTTGTCCTAACTTGAGAGGCACACCACATGAAAGTGCTATAATTCTGTAAATCCAAACCAAGTAGGCTTACTTTTAGCAAGTACTAGTTAGCTAGCCATAAAAGTAATGATTAAACACTTACAGTTATCTGTAAGTAATGCATAAAGGGTTGTGGCTAACTAAAAACAGCTAGCTAATGCATAAAAAGTTGAAATAGTTGTTGTCAGAAAAAAGTAAACAATGACACAAACAGTTTCTTTGGTTCATTTACCTGTTAATATTATTTTGTAAATATTTTTAGTTTACTAAAAGTCAATGTTAATATATCTTCTTGCTGCTCCAAGTGTTAGCAGCATGTACAGCAATTTGTCCAATTCAACATTAAGCCTACATCAACAATTGGATTTTGTGGAAAAGTATTGCAACAATAATCACTTTCATTTACAAAAACAATGCTAAAAAACAGAAATTTCAAGGAGCAAATATAGAGCAGATGGTTTTGATGATGGGAAAGGCCTACTTGAGCTGATCTGACGGGACTGTAGGGGAACGCCTGACCAATTAGGAATCACTTCAAAGAATAATTTTCCATCGTGGTAAGCACATATTAGAGCAATGAAAATTTTTTTTGAGGATGAAGGAAAAAATGTGCTTAATATTCTGATTTATCTCTACATCAGCTAATCACAAACTGTTGCAGAGATCTTAGCCAGCTCTTCATTTCACTGGCGTTTTCTCTCTCTGCGGTTTGGTAGCTCAGTAACACCATTCACCTGTGTGAGTGTGTGAGAGTACGTCTCTTTGCACTGTCACACACTTCCTGACAGATGATGGAGTGTTTTCACAGTCCATCATTCCCACACTCCTCACTTTTCTCCTTCCCTCCCTCCTGCTGCCATTGTTCTACAGAGCAGTATAATTAAAGGAGTGGAAAGAGACAGAGAGGAGGATAGTAAGAAGGAAGGAAGAAGGAAGGAGAGCAAAATGAGGTTGGAGGCTAATTGACTGAGGATGACTGAGCAAAGGGGTGGAAATATGGCGTGCAGCGGAGGGAGGGAAGAAGGGTGACAAGCTCGGGACGACCAGATTAAAGGGAGGGAGGAGGGACAGGGAGAGGAGGCAGGGGAGCCAAAACTGGCAACCCTGCCCCAACTGCCAAAGTCCTATTTTGTCATTGGGTGGCTGAGAAAGAGAGGGAGCCAAGAGAGAAACAACACACACACACACACACACACACACACACACAGGGAAAGGGAGAGAGAGAGAGAGAGAGAGGGAGAGAGATTATGATTGGATGCCAGTGGTAGAGTAAAAGACTAAGCAGCTTGTGCATTTTCTTAGTTGCCATGGGCCCTTGGGGGTCGATCAAGTGGCACTGCTGACTCACAGAGGAAGGGAGAGAAGACACCTGAAGAAACAACAACAACAAAAAAAAGCCCCCCCAAAGTAATCACAAGTGACAAGAAGTAACCCAGGACAACAAAGCTTTTTATAAGAACCAGCACAAGAGAAACCGAGTGAGGGGCACGCAGAGGCGAGCTGCTAGAGGGGAGACGGCTGTCAGCGCGTTGCCTCCACGTAGCAGCGAGGGCCGCCGGCAGGATCACCTGAATCCATCAGTTCGTCAAACATCCGTCAGTCCAGCAAGTGAGGAAGAGGCAGAGACATGAAGAGACCTCACGACTACAGCTCCCCAGACTCGGACACGGACGAGTTCATTGACGTGGGACAAGAGGACAGCTTTTGGTGAGCATCCGCCAACCACACCTGAGGCCGTAACACACGCCTGACACTGAGACTTTAAAGGAAAATTACAGAGTACACGGCTGCAATTAGTAGCTGAGGGCATGATCTCAACATATTTGGCAGTGATCTGCGGGCTTTCTAAACATTTTGACACATGCTGCAATGCATGAAATTGCAAACAAGTTGAAAGAGGACAGGGAATGTTTTGGTTTTTAAGACTCAGAAGCTGATGTGGTGTATAAAAGAGAAATTCAAAATGAGTGATTCAACCCCTTAAAGTTTTCTGTATTCAACTAGAAAACATTTTAAGTTGGCTTGTTTTTGACAATCATATTTAAATAGTTTAACAACACTGCAACATTTTGTACACACACTTCAAATTTAGGTTCAGGCCTCTGGCAGCAAATCTCCAATATTTGATCAAATACATTGTCATCGCATCCCCCTCCTCAAAGTAAAACTGTGTCATGTTTGTTCCTCTTCCTTGTCCGTGTGAGCGTAAACACAGGTCTGTAATAGTCAACGCATGCATGATGCATCACAGTGCGCGCAGGTTATGGAAGGTCTGTCATGTCTGAAGCAGGGAAGCATGAGATTAAGTCCCCAAAGTCTTGAAATTCATGATTCAAAATTTAATTATTCAAAAAATATTTTTGGGACAAGTTTATCATTAAAATATTGTTATGTAGCTGTAGATATTTTAAATCCTTTTCAGTTCAGAGACTGCTTCATGTATCATAAAACGGAAAAAACTCTACAGTAAATTAACACTGTAGAAACAGAAAAAAGAGACAACACCAGACCATTCATTTTTTACATGAACTTTTAAGAAATGCTCTACATGTGTTAAATAAAATGTTTGTTTTTTTTGAGGGATTTATTACACTGTCAAAAATACTGTTACTTTGAGAGGCCATCATCATTTTTATTATAATTATTATTATTTTCAGCTTTACTGCATTATAGTAATAATCTCTCAGGAAACTTGATATAAATTTAATATAAATTGTTCATTATTCACATACACTAATATATGCAACTATAGAGGGAAAAAGCTGGAAAATGTAAACTATGAAGGTAAAATTTAAGGTGTAAAGTAAAATTCTCAAAAAAAGACCTTCAAATGCAAGCAAGCAAGACTTAGAGGCAAGCTCTCCAACTGCAGTAATTGCTTTGTTTTTCTGAACTTTTCCAACTTGTCTGATAAGAAAATAAATTCAGTATCACTTCACAAAGGCTTTACATGTCATCATACCATACTTTTAAGTTAAAGTGGTCACATTACTTGTCTGGAATTATTAAAACGCAGATTAAAGAGAATAGTTTTAACAATTTATTCGTGTCAGTTCATCATGTACAAACAAAAATACACGCATAGCAACACTGGTTACATCACAGGCACTGAGCGAGCCAATAACACTAAAGATGATTTGGATAAATCAAATTGCCATGTGACACGCAAACAGAAGACAGTGCTGCCTTCCCACGTCAGCCCCATCGCACATAAACCTAAACAAAAACACACAGCTAAACTGGCAGCCTTCATGTTAAAATCTAATAGAAACTCAATAAGTCTCTGCTGAGGCAGTTTGAAAGGAACTCCAAGCTGACAGGCTCTTTCAGGCCCGTAAGATGAGACTTCACAAACAAACACAATCCGTACTGAGTGACTGTACTCAGATCCAATGCTGATCCCATGCGAGCGAAGCATCACCCGAGGCCATATAATCATCTCTCTAAAAGTGCTTTCGCTCAGATGGAAAGGAGAACAGCATGCCATTTCACTGAGACTAATGTCCAGAAACGCATTAAACCAAAAACAAGCTCTTCTTCCCTGCTCTCCCGGGCACTCGTACGCCGTTCCCTGCCCAAAAAACAAATTAGATTGAAGGGAGTTGATGTGCCATCCTGCCTCTGTGTCATATTAAGTAGGATAATAATAACAATATGCAGGAGAATCAAAGTCACCATGTTTCTTTCTGTGCCAATACATCCCCCCCCATCTCCCTCATTTCCCTCACTTTCTCTGTTTCTCTCACTCTCTCTCTGCCTCTCACTTTCCCCTCTCTCTCTCTCTCTCTCTCTCCGTCTCTGCCTGTCTCCATGCTGCAGCCCAGTCACAGGGTCCATGTCTCCTGGCAGTGCCTCGCAGATTCTGGCCCGAAAGAAGAGAAGAGGGGTGAGTGAATTACAGCTTTGGGTCTTGATCTTTTCAGTCTTGTCATCTTTGGTTCTCCCTGACAGTCCCTCTGCTCTCCTTGTTGAGTAGATCATAGAGAAGAGGCGCAGGGATCGGATCAACCACAGCCTGTCAGAGCTCAGGAGGCTGGTGCCCAGCGCTTTTGAGAAACAGGTAATTGCTCCTGTTGCAACTACTGTTACTTTGTTTTAATTATTAAAGCTCTAACACTACTTGAGTGGCAGAAATAATGAATCAGCCTCATAGGAATCTGAAGCAAATGAGAAAAAATGTACTTATTTTTCCTTCAGGGTTCATCTAAGCTGGAGAAAGCAGAGATCCTGCAGATGACTGTGGACCACCTCAAACTCCTGCATGCCATGGGAGGAAAAGGTGAGACCCCTGAGTGTTTTACTCACATTATTGCATTTCTAACTTCTACTGTATCCATCTAACTCATTTTTTATTCTCTGTGGTCACAAAAAGGCCTTTAACCTCCTGAGACCCTGCGCACTCATATGAGGACATTACATTTTTGCCTTTCTGCACCATGTTACTTTAT
>JAQNCA010000009.1:3198216-3208363 GCA_029783725.1 Acanthurus tractus
TCCCCCCCCCCAACCCCCTTTTCATTTGTTTTACAATAAAAATCTTTTCATAATTTTCTTTTTTTAAAAATTTTTTTTTTTTTTTTTTTTTTTTTTAAGTTTAAATTTTTGGCCCCCCCCCCCCCCCCCCCAAAACACTCAGAGAAACCTAGGTCAAGCACAGTCATTCAAATTAAACACTCAAATCTCTAGTGAATGTTAAACAAACCACCAAACAGCTAAGTTAAACACTCTTTATTTACATTTAACACAATTTGCAGTCTCTTTTTTCTATTTCTTAGAGTCGGCCCCTGAGCTCTCTGCAAAGTGCACCTGAGTACATGCAAATATATTAACAGTGCGGTGAACTATAGTAAAACACATTCACTATTGGTTCAAGTTATTGAAAAGTTGGACAAAAGATTTCATATAACATGTGAAAAGTCTTCTTCTAGGAAATTTTTTCCCTTGTCATATAATTTTGTTTTCACTACCTGTTGCTTATATACAACTAGTTTTACCACTGGATGTTGTTGGCTGTGAGATAAGGTTCTGCTCTACATGCACAACTTGAAACATTTATCAATTATTTTATATAATGTTTTGATGACGACTTGCCCTGTGTACACAGTGCAGCCATACAAAAGAGACTGCTCCCACTGATACTGTATTTATAACTAAAGGCTGAATGAGTGGAGGACACGACATTCAAGCTGTAGTTCACTTTTTGAATGTAGAGGCTATCTTTGATCATTCAAAGATATTGACAGGTTAATATTTCTTGCTGGTTGTTCTACCAGATGGAGCTGTGTTCAAACTCATCAAGGGAGGATTCTACAAGTTCAGCTAAGGATTGTGGGAACCCAGCAAGTATAGAAATTATATCCAACTGTAAGGACTTGTTTGCACATGATATGACTCGTTTTTTGGAATATGCAGTTGGGCTTGTTGGCTGATTGTCTGCATGTGATCTTCAACATTTAGCATCTGTCATGAAGAGCAAGATCTGTGGCAGCAGATGTTTTGCACAGGTTGACTGATGCGTGAAGAGTCTATCAATTTTTAACTCTGCAGGAGCTGCCAGGAGTCAGACTGGCTTCCAGGAAGTGCTCTTATGGATAATGAGGGTAAATAAGATTAAATGAGATAAATGGTTTAAAATTATTTGATCGAAGGCATATTCCCTATATTTTGAACCCCCACTTTGAAATATACACAGCATTGCTCATGTTACACAAGTAGCATATTTGGTGGGTGAACCCCATGATCCAGTTTTTGAATAGAATATCAGTTGTTTCTGTGGCCATCAGCTGATTAGGAAAAGCCAATGCAAAGCTTGGACCAGAGAAAGGCCACAACACTTAAAAGGGAGTGTCAGAAAAAACAGCCACAGAATTTCCTTTTGCACAAGTCATCCAGTGTTACTTTACTCTGTACAACTATGTGCACTGCTGTTTACCTTTTCTGTGTGCAGGATCTGAAGTAATCCCTATAAAAATGAAAAATGCCACTTCATAACAGATGCACAAACCTGTTTTCTTCATCTGAGTGATACAGATCAGTATAAAGTACAGTACCGGCTGTGAGAATTATCTAAAAATGCTGTGCATTTACATTTAATGTAAAACTTGTAAACTGGATACATTTCTTTAATGCAATGTCATGATTATACAGGCAATCTCACTTATCTTTGCGGAAAGCAAACCAGTTTTGACACCGCCTTTCAGACGTTACAACCATTGGTTACAACAAGCAGGTCACATTTTTAAAGGCTCCGCCTCCACCTTTTTTTTTAGACCTAAGATAAAGAAAAGTTTATTTGACAGATGACCTGAATGTTGTGTTTGTGTAATGTTGTATTCATCACTGATGTGACCTTCAATCAAGCTTCACACAAACAACTTCCAAGTCCAAACTTGAATGCATCTGTAGCTCTCTAGCTCTGTGGCAGTTGTGATCTTTGTATGAAAACATATAACAACCCAGAGTTTAAATGGGGAATTACAGGAAAAACAACCGGCTCAAATGTCGATGTGATAACAAAGACAGCTGAGGAGGAGAAACAGCAGCAGTGTTCTATTAAAGTAAAGTGACCCCTGCTGTCAAAACTGTGAAGTACAAAAAGAAAGAATGTTGTTCTGACCTCACCAGTTTGATACAAAAATTGCAACCAAGATCAGATTTGATGCCTTTTCTCTCTGTTACAAAACCCTTTGTAAAACATCTGTCAAAGATAAGCTTAAAGAGGGCACTACTGAGTCTCAAATAAAGAAAGAAAGTAAAGCTCAAAGTCAGTTTTAATTGCATTTATTTCCAGCACAGAGAAAGTCACTTGCAGTTGAATTCACAAAGTCTGTTATTTCTTTTATTTTTTTTTATTAATCACAGTTAAATCATACATTTATTTCAAGAGCTGACAAAAAAGTGCAAAATAAGGAGTGATTAGGAATTAAACAAAAACAATAGTTTCAGTGTGCAGGCATCTTAAATGTCCTTCAGAACGTCTCCTCCCTTTGGTTTCTCCTGCCAGGCAGAAGGCCAGGAGGCTTTGATGCTGGGTCTGTCCTTCAGAGAGTCATAGTAAGCTGCCAGCTTAGGATAACGCTCTCTAGACAACCTGCAGAACAGAGAAGAGATGGTGTGAATTTTGAATCAAAATTGTATTGTTCTCTGGCAATCCACATATTTATTTTGCTGAGCAGCAAAAAGTTCATTTTTGTCATTAAATCACATACCCATAATAGAAGAGAAAAGCAATGATTGGATAAAAAACCACATCAGCCAGTGTAAAGGATTTTCCTGCCAGGTAACAATCTGGTGCCTTAAGGACACAAAAGAAATGAAGTTCACATTGATGTGCTGGAGGGCAAATTTGTCAAATCAACAACAACAAAGCAAACAACACACAATAGTTTATTTTATTTATTACAGGAGGTGTTCCTGGTTAAACCTTGAAAAGGGCTAAATTTGGCAAATGGGTCTTGTTTCGGGCAACACTGCTTCACATAAATAGCTTTACATATGGGAAATAAAGTAACAGATATTCCTGAAGAGTCAAGCCAGCTGTTTCCAAAGTTTACTCGTGTTTATACAATACTTTACTCTAACCTAAGTTTCCAGGTGCCTGTGGTAGCTTCATCCTTTACAAGACAGACATGACAATGACATTAATCCTCTTTTTGAACACACAGAAATACAGAAAATTAATGTTTCTCTCAAAATGCTTCTGTGACTGAAGTTTTACAGAACAGCAGTCTTTACAACCAACATTAATTGAAGTGATAGTTGCACAAACTCAGTTCAAGTGTCACTTTAGCTAAAATCTGTCCACTGCAGCTCTGTACTTTTTGTCCTTTTATTCTGTTTCGTTTTTTTATCTCAAGGTTCTATCATCTGTTTACCTTCTGCAGGTATCCCTCCCACAGTTTGACCTCAGCAGTCAAAGCCTCTTTGTCCCTCTTCACAGCAGAATCGTGTCTCTCTCCCTCTGGAACTTTCCAGGTGTAGTAAATAACTTTACCTGAAAGAGTAAAACAGGCTTTAAGTCACGGTGACTGCTCCTGCAGGAATTAATATAACGAGTGTTATTAATAGTGTTTATCTAAACTTTGTAAAACATTAACCCTTAAATAAGACTTTTATTATAGTTCAATAGCAGTGGAGGGCGGGGGTCAGTCTGGACATCCATCACAGAGGACAGTAAAACTGGATCAGGCAAAGTTTGATTAAGTGCAGCGATTTCTTTACTGTATGTCCAATATGCAGAAGTTGATTGCTATTTAATTAGGAATGCAGCTCACCAGAAACTAATAACATGTCTCATGATTCAAGCAATGTATTGCAAGCTAGTCAGCATGTCATCCTTGTGGGATGCAGGATTACCATATGGCCTTGGCTGCCTTTTTCTCAAAGGTGGCAGTTTGATGTATGGTGGTGCAGAGAGCAATAAAGATAAAATTCCTAGAATGAGGAGCTTCATTTGACAACATAAGCAATACTGGAAACTATTACCAAGGCTTTAGACTTCATC
Organism: Acanthurus tractus; assembly: GCA_029783725.1. NCBI lineage: Eukaryota > Metazoa > Chordata > Actinopteri > Acanthuriformes > Acanthuridae > Acanthurus > Acanthurus tractus. Next base: position 3,202,226 of record JAQNCA010000009.1, read on the forward strand.
CATGTTTTCAAACATTACGGTATTCATTAATATGTTCTGCATGTCAGGGTAAACATACCTCCTTTCTCACTGAGTGTGATGCTCTCAAACAGCCGCTGATACATCACTGCTTGCTGATTTGGGCAGTCGGGCATCAGCTTGTTTCCCTGGGTCTTAAATTGGTTCTGTTGTTGCAGATATTAAGAGCATTTATTACTAATAGCTGCAAAGAGCACCAGTTTCTGGTCGTCTGTTTACTTATGAGGCATTGTTGAACACACAAAGCACAAACAAACTTTCTAATTATTAACTTCTTTGTGGCATTTGGCAGCAAATTCTTACTTCCAGGTAAAGGCAGGCACCGTAGGACTCATTCAGGATTCTGGCTCCATGTTTGAAGGCAGGCAGCTGTAAGAGTATAGAATAAAATTAAAAATTTCAGTTCAGTTATTTTGTGTATTCTTGATATAAGCTATTTATCTGTGAATGTTCGAAAGAAACAGGCTGAATATTCGATCATCGGGCTTAAATTTTTTATTATTTTAAGGCAATGGTCTTACCTGTCCCCTGGGATTAATGTCCATGACTTCTTTGGACTTGTGCTCCAATTTCTCAAACCTTAGCTGTTGATTCTTGTAGTCCTGCAGGTGTTTCTCCTCCAGAGCGATCATCACCCTCCAGCAGTTGGGAGAGCCGGAGCCCCACAGCAGAGTCATTTCCTTGGCCATGGTTTTAGAGTGCAGCTGAAATTGGGGATTTGGCAGATGTGAGGTGTGAAGCTGGGATGTGGGGATGCCACATTTTATAGCCAGCTCCAACCCCTTTGCAACGAGACTCACTCAAGGAAGTTTCCAAAGGTCACGTCCTTACCATGCCTCCCCCCTCCCTCCAGTTGACTAGGGTCACCATAACGTCATCGCTAAGGATTGAATGTTTATTATTCTGGCATCATTATGCCTCTGACAGAGCACTTTTTACTCCCCCAGCACACTTAAATAAAACAAGGTCAAGCACAGTCATTCAAATTAAACACTAAATTCTAATGAATGTGAAACAAACAATTTATTTAATTCTTGGCATTTAAGGTGGAACTGAATAGGCAGGCACCCTGAAATTACATTTTATAGGTACAGTTTGCCTCTTTTTGTTCCTCAAAACAACGTGCACCTCAGTAGGTACCAATACAGTTGTGAAAGTGAAGTAAACCATGTGTGGAAAAACACCATCAGTATTATTTTGGGTTTCTTGGTAGTTGGAAAGAAGAATGTCACATTGCAGAGAAGTGTTGTGTGTTTTGGTGCACCAGAAATCTTTAGTGTCTTGTATCACTGAAGGAAGTCTTTGTTGTCATCAGCATGTAGATTATATCTTTAATCATTATTAAACAACTATTTCTTCCTACTGGATGTTGTTGGATATGAGATAAGGTTCTGCTCTACATGCACAACTTGAAACATTTATCAATCATTTTATATAATGTTTTGACGGCACCACTTGCCCTGTGTACACAGCGCAGCCATACAAAAGAGACTGCTCCCACTGATACTGTATTTATAACTAAAGGCTGAAAGAGTGAAGGACACAACATTCAAGCTGTAGCTCCCTTGTTGAATGTAGAGGCTCTGTGGCAATTGTGATCTTTGGTAAATAAACAGAAACATATTTAAAACCAGTTTCAAACACATAGTGCTAAGTGGCATTACCAGATGGAGCCGCGTTCTCTCTCATTAAGGGGGGATCTACTCACAGCTAAGGATTATGGGAACCTAGCAAGGATCTGTTGCTGATCCAGATGGGCCATGTCATGGACAAGCCTGCCATTCTAGTTGACATGCGCAACTGTAAGGACTTGTTTGCACAGGCCAGATGTTTGTGAAGTCACATTTGGATCTATTTCCTCATGTTATGGCTTGTAGAATACACATTTGTTCTTGTCGACTGTTTGTTAGCATGTGATCTTTAACATCTGTCATGAAGAGCAAGACGAGACAACAGATGTTTTGCACAGGCTGACTGATGCATCAAGAATTTATCAGTAACTATGCAGGTCCTGCCAGGAGTCAGACTGGCTTCTAGAAAGTGCTTTTAGGAATAGAGGGCAAATATGATGATGCTTTTGATCAGATAAATAGTTTTATAGTTCTTACATAAGACCATGTATTCATTGAATATTACATATCCCTTGAACTGCCACTGGGAAGCATACACAGCATTGCTCATGTTGCACAAGTAGCACTATTTGTTTGTGAGCCCCATGATACAGTTTTTATCTCTCCTGAATAAAACACCAGCTGCTCCTGTGACCATCAGCTGATCAGGAAATGCCAGCACACAGCTTGGGCCAGACAGAGATCAGTTAAAACAGCCACAGGATTTCCCTTTGCACAAGTCTACTCCTGTTACTTTACTCTGTACAACTATGTGTGCTGCTCTTCTGTTTGTGTGTCAAGGATCTGAAGTTGTTCTGATCAACATGTAAAATGCCTCTTCACAGCAGATGCAGTCTATTTTCTTCATCTGAGTGATACAGATCAGTATAAAATACAGTGCAGGCTGTGGAGATTATCTAAAAATGCTCATCATTTTTGCATTAAATGTAAAATTTGTGCACTGGATAAATTTCTTTAATGCAATGTCATGATTATGCAAGCAATCTCACTTATCTTTGTGGACAGCAGCTAGTTTTGGCACTGCCTTTCAAACATTACAACAATCAGGTCACGTCCTCAAAAACACTGCCCACTGTTTTTATTGACAAAAGTGATCGTATAAATTTATGTGTCCTCTAACCTGAATGTTGTGGTCATGTAATGTTGTCTCCCCCTTTTATACAACCTTTAAATAAGCTCTTCACAAGCAACTCAGCATCTCTACCTCTCAGACTTTGTTTCTGCCTTCAGCAGCAGCATCTTTGCTTTATTTCTTCTTTACTACAGTGCAATTGGAGAGCCAGCATAGTGGATTACAGTGACATTTACGGAAATGCAGGTTATGTGGTACAGTGAATCAGTTGAAACTTATTAATCTGAAATAACTGAAAGACTATAAAAATTGAAAACTGCAGTAATAGTAGCTTGAACATGTGTTAGTTGACTGAGATAACGATTACATTTCCGGGCCGTGTGCAAACATCATAGCAATCTCACATTTTCCTGTTAATCTGTAAACACTTCAAGCTGCACAGTTTAACAATGCAAATATTTACCAACTGATTTTGTCAATGATTTCACAGGAACATTCCAGTGATTAACACTTTGTTTCATGTTAAGTGCAACAAAATTGAAAGAGCTCTTTTTCAACTTGAAAAACTGAGACAAATCTTTGTCTAACAAAAAGCAAAAGCATTTCTATTCTTCTTCGCAGACTGGCATGACCACGAAGTGTGTGAGAATCTCAGATGTCTTTGAGAGCGTCTCCTGCACTGGGGTTCTCCAGCCAAGAAGAGGGCCAGATGGCTTTGATGCTGGGTCGTTCCTTCAACAGGTTGTAATACTCTTCCAGTTTTGGGTAACGCTCAGCAGACAAACTACAGAACAAAATGTAGAAGACATTTGAGCTGTGATGTGAAGTCATACACCAACAGATTTTAACATATTTTTGTTTGTGAAACATCTAGAAAATGCAGCTTTCTTTAGCACTGACCCAAATCTGAAGAGAAGAATGACAGTTGGAAAGACAGTCACGTCTGCCAGCGAGAAGGACGGTCCTGCCAGGTAAGGGCCAAGCTTTGGAGGATAATTTAAAAAAGACACCATGTTTAAAAATGTAGATTGCATGTTTAGATTGTCTGTGTTTGTGTAATTTAATAGTACATTCATTACCTTCTGCAGGTAACCCTCCCACAGCTTGAGTTCAGTGGTCAGAGCTTCATTGTTTCTTTTTTTAGCTGAGTCATGCCTCTCTCCCTCTGGGACATAATACTCATAATAGAGTATAATAACTAGAAAAAAAGAAAAAACACATAATGAATTTGCCAGATAGATGGCTTCATTGGATGAATCATTCTTGAGTGTAAAAGCAGCATTTGGGGGGGCACTGGAAGAGTGTATGCGGAAAAAGGAGACTGCAACTGGCCCTACCCTTTGAGTGATATTTCCTGATGATAAAATTGATAAATAATTTTCCTGGTGCATAAGGATCTTGTATCTATGAAGTCTTTACAACTGTGGCAATAAATTAAATTCTCAGGATTGACAGAGAGGTGATATTCTTGTTAAGCTGGTGTTTCCTGATTGAAAGATTTAAAATGATTTTTCTTACCGGATTTTTCATAGAGGTTGAGTCCCTCAAACATGCGCTGGTACATCAGGGCTTGTTCTGCTGGGTTGTCTGGGATCAGTTTGGTCCCCTGAGACTTGAACCGACTCTGTCATTAAGAGAGAGGACAAATCACATTCAATGTTCAATAAATTAAGTGTGTAAAATTGTTGGGATTTAGTCCTATTAGTGGATGTCATGTGCTCTCACCTCCAGGTAAAAGCAGGCGCCGTAGGATTCATTCACAATGTTGTCTCCATGTTTGAAAGTGGGAAGCTTCAAACAAACAGGTTACAATATGAGCAAGACAGATTATTCAAGGGTTAACAAACAGCTTTATTGTCATATATATATAAACCTTATCATAATGAAACTGGCAGATAGTCAAGACAAACTGCTGAGCTGTTCAAGTACTGTGTGTTGGGTATTCAAAGGCATGTCCGTTCAAATTAAGGGCAGCAGCGCGCTTGAGTTGTCACAGGAATCAGACGGTCAGGGATCCATGAGCGCGCAGTTGACTCATATACTGCAAAAACCCCTTTCAAATGTCGTCATTTAAGTCTAACTTCGTTTTCTCGAATAAATAAACGCCTCATAGCCCATCACAGTCGATTTATTAAAAGATACCTAAGTATTTATTCGTGTTTCGGCAAACGCAGTTTTGTCGGTAAGCAAACAAACAACGTATGAAACAAATATTACACGTCAGTTACGTTAATAAAACGAGCTGTTGCGCTTAAGTTACCACTACAAAATTAGAAGGAGCGTAAATATCAGTATGATAGTCTAACATTATCAGACTATGTCTTTTTTTTCCTTTTTTTTGGGATTTATTGCAACTCAATGCCTACCTGTCCCCTGGGATTTATATCTAAAACTTCTTGGGACTTGTGCTCCATTTTGTCAAAGGAGAGCAGTTTTTGGTTATAACCCTGCGGGTTTTTTTCCTCCAGAGCGATCATCACCCTCCAGCACGGAGGAGAGTCGGGGTTCCACAGCAGAGTCATGTCTTTGGCCATGGTTTCGGTTCTGCAGCCAGGCGTGCACACCCTTACCCTTACTTGGTGGAGAATGCGACTGAAGTGACAAGCAAATTTCCAAATTATAAGAGTGGCGTCTTCTTGGTAATCTTCCTTAGTATTTAATGACGGTCGGTAGTTCAGGTTATACCGCCATCACCTGGACTGGAGGACGATATCAAAAAAATCAAACGTAATATCTTTATCACATAGTGAAATTGATTTCTTAAACGAATGCTCTTTTATTGTATATTCTGTCTGCCGTGTTCCCCAAGAAACCAGATAATTTAAAGGTAGTTGTTAATAAAAAAAAAAAGGGGGGGGGGGGTTGTTGCTATCACTCTATCTCACAGTGCACTGACTCTAATTTGCGATGATGTGTGTGTTTTCCGGTTGCTTGCTTGCCTGTGTTATATAATGAAGGGTGGGTGAGACCTGCGGGACTTAAATCAGCTCTGACATCCACTTCTCTTCATTTCCATCCGGCCATCCTCTCGCCATGAACATGTCCTTGTCCTAAAAATGTCTCTCACTTGTGTTATGATGTGTGATGCAACATGCTTTGCTGAATGTTATTTATTTAACTAAGATGAAGTTGTATTTGAACCCCTCCTGGGAAGCTGCAGCAGTGGCATCAATGTCATTGCTGCTTTCCGTTAAGGAACAATATAAACTGATTACAGATTTAAAATTTCCCGCTTGAGAAAAAGTGCTGCAAACTTTACTCTAAAAAATGAAATATTCTGAGCGCCTGAGGCTTTTTTCAGTCATCCTATATGCTCAGCTGTGTTTGTCAACAAGACAGCGAGAAGTGAAAGTGCTGAACGGAAATGTTAGCATATTTAAAGCCCACTTCCTCCTGTGAGAGACTGGTCATAAAGGA
>JAQNCA010000009.1:3222425-3277185 GCA_029783725.1 Acanthurus tractus
CCCCCCCCCCCCCCCCCCCCCCCCCCCCCCCCCCCCCCCCCCCCCCCCCCCCCCCCCCCCCCCCCCCCCCCGACAGCTGGCAGCAGTGGTGGTGGAGCTATCAAGCACACATTTAGCTAATTAACAGACCTGTGTACGTTTTTGATCACCTCTCTAAAGTATGGTGAAACTCAAAGGACCATAAAAGTGGTTGGCTTTTTTCTATCTCTTAAAAAGAGAAAAGAGAGAAAAAAGCATTTGTTTTCAAAAGCAGTCTGGTGAGTTGCTAACAGGAAAAAACAAATTACATAAAGACTGACAGTTGCTCCACCCATTCAAAGTCCATCTACAGCGGCAGGGCATGAATGTTTATTAGAGTGCCGAACTTAAATGGATGGCACACAAGGTAAAAAGGATTTTCTTGATGTGAAACGTTTGTTTGACAGAAAAAAGAAAAGAACTCCTGTAATAAATTTTAACATGGTGGCAATCTCAACACTTTATGTCCTCTTCTGTGCAAAAAAAATGAGCCATTTAATATTTGAAAAACAACAGGCTTAAACTACATCAATCAAAATAAAAACGCATTTTAATAGAAAATAATTAAAAACAATACAGAATTGAGTGACTGTAAACTGTGTGATAATCTCAGGCATCTTTGAGGGTGTCATGTCCTTTGGGGTTTTCATGCCAGTGAGGAGGCCAGCTGGCTTTGACACTGGGTCGTTCCTTCAGCAGAGCATAATACTCTCCCAGTTTAGGGTAACGCTCAGCGGACAACCTACAGAACAGAAAGCAGCAGAAGTTAAAAGCAATGTCAAGTCATACATCTACTGATTATCAGTTATTTTGTTTGCATAACTTTGAGTAAATGCAGCAGCCATCTCTCACTGACCCAAATCTGAAGAGATAAGCAACAGTCGGAAACACAGTCACGTCTGCCAGCGAGAAGGACGGTCCTGCCAGGTAAGGGCCCACCCCCGGCTTTAGAGTTAAAAAAGATGGCATGTTTAAATATGTTAATGCATGTTAAAATTGATTGTGTTCATGTTTTTATGCATTCACCACCTTCTGCAGGTAACCCTCCCACAGCTTGAGTTCAGTGACCAGAGCTTCTCTGTTTCTCTTAAGTGCTGAGTCGTGCCTCTCTTCTTCCGGGACAAACATCTCATAATAGACTACTGAATCTGGAAAAAGGGAACAGAACATTAGCATGTTTGATAGATACTGTCGTCACTGAGTGAATGTTTCATTAGCATAAGTTTAGCATTTTGAAGCATTACTTCATTTACTTTTAAAGCTTTTATTTATTTATTTTACAAAAAATTAACTCAATTTAACAATTCTCATAAAAATAAAGGGAAAAAATCCCTATAAAAATGGGCTGAGAGATCATTTGTTTTTTGTGACATCATAATATTAAATACCTAATTTTCATACAGTTTTCTTACTGAATATGTCATAGAAGGTGAGTCCTTCAAACATGCGCTGGTGCATCAGGGCTTGCTCTGCAGGGTTGTCTGGGATCAGTTTGGTTCCCTGAGACTTGAACTGACTCTGTCATTGAGAGAGAGAAGATCACATTTAATGTTGAATAAAATAGAGTCTGTAAAATTGCTCATCGATATTTAGTATTTTTGGTTGATGTGAATTCTCTCTCACCTCTAGGTAAAAGCAGGCGGCATAAGATTCATTTACAATGTTGTCTCCATGTTTGAAAGAGGGGACCTGAAAATTCAGATTACAATGTGAGCAATATAGACCGTTAAGGTTCAACTGCAGTGAGTACTGACCTCATATATTCAGACTTAATGATAATGACACTTGTTGACAGTCAAGACAACTTGCTGAGCTGAAACGGTCAGCTAACTGTCAGTAATCAGTGTGCATGGAGTTTCCAAAGCACAGCTATCAAAATATCTGCTGCAAATTTAGGGCAGAGGCGCACTTGAGCTTTCACAGGAAACCACATGGTTCTGAATCACAGAGCGTGCAGTGCACACGTCCGCAAAAAGATCCAGTCACTTAAATATCATCTTTTTATATTTAATCTCTGAAATTAGACCTATAGAAGACATTTAAGCATTCAGTCAGTAGGTAGCCAGTTTATGTTGGGGTAATACAATAGTGGTGTTTGCGTTGTGTATGTTATTAAAACGAGCTGAAGGAGGGTAAATATATGATTAGACTATTTCATCGGTTACTATAGATCTCTTACTTCATGCCTACCTGTCCCCTGGGATTTATATCTAAAACTTCTTGGGACTTGTGTTCCTTTTTGTCAAAGGAGAGCAGTTTTTGGTTATAACCCTGCAGGTTCTTCTCCTCCAGAGCGATCATGAGTCTCCAGCACGGAGGAGAGCCGGAGATCCAAAACAGAGTCATTGCTTTGGCCATGGTTTCGGTCCACAGCCCGCAGACGGACGTGTCAGCCCTGTTATAGATAATGTTCCGTAGTGGCGAACGATAAGTGGCTGAGTAAGGTATCTTCTTCCTATTATTCTTGGGTTTTCAATTGCAGCCGGCAAACCAGCTTAGAGTGACTCTACTGCCATCAAGTGGACTGGAGTGAGAAACGAGAGCAAATCTTTAAAAAAAAGTAAAAGCAAATCAGCTAAATCAGTCTCTTTTCTGAGATATCGTCAATGTACACCCTGTCAGATGTTGCCCTGTTGCTCCCCCAGATACGTGATATTTACATGGTAATATCAAACAAACCAAGATGCTTTCTATGGCAGCACAACTTCCACCGTCTCTGCAGCAGGCTTCATGTGTTGTCCGGTTTGTTGCTTTTCCGTTTGGTGTGACGGAGACCTGTAGGATCTTGATGGCATCCCTTCCCTTCGTCTCCATCCCACAAGCCTTCCAGTCAGTGATATGCATTAAAAATGTTAATAAGAAAGGACAGGGGTGGCATCAAAACGTTTGTGTAAGCTGCTGTAATGTTCACTGTAGGACTGTCATATATTCCGTTATTAACCTTGAATATTTTTTTCAGGCAATAAATCAAACATTTGGATTCCCGATGAATGGTCAGATTATTCAATTCATATTTTAGTTTCTCACTGAGGACGCTGCTGCATTTAACAGCCTACTAGGTTACTTTAAAGGAGGAGGTAACACAGTTAATCCAAAAGATTAATGTTTCACCTGAAAAAAAAAAGTACCTTAATAAATTGACAAAAGACTGCGGTAAAAAATCACTGCAGGTTTCAGAGACAGACACTGATGCAAGTTGTTTGTTTTGTGTAGCTCACAAACAAGGATAAACTATTGTTCGTTCTACGGGAGATGGGGATCTCAAGTTATTATATAGACGATTATCTCCATCTACTGGCCAAAAGGAGGTAATACAAGTTGTGGTCTTCAAAAACCACTTCCTCTTTTCCTCAGCTTTACCTCGAATGACCTCACTTTTTATCAACCTTTGGTTTATAAATTATGAATTATAAATTAAACCATTTTTTAAAATGGTCTTTTATTAACTTTACAACCCCTGACTAATTTACAGATACAATAAAGTGGTGAAGGCAAAATCTGTGGGCGCTTCAGAGATCCTTCAAGACGTCATCGCCCAGTGAGCAGGCCACCCAGCGTGGGGGCCAGCTGGCTTTGATGCTGGGTCTGTCCTTCAGCAGACTGTAGTATTTAGCCAGTTTTGGGTAATGTCCTGCAGACAGCCTAAAAAGAAGAAACAAGGCCATGATGATGATGATGAAAAACAAAACAGTCTGGCCTCATTCTTCCATCAGTTGCCAAACTCAGTAACTTACCCAAAACGAAAAGCATAAGCAACGTTTGGGAAAGTGATCACATCAGCTAAGGAGAAGGCTCCTGCCACGTACGAACCTGCAGCCACCTAAAGGCAGAAATCAAATGAAAGACACACTGATGTCAGCAATGCGTGCATGTGTGTGTGTGTGTGTGTGTGTGTTTGCATGTGTATGCTGTGCGTACACCACCTTCTGCAGGTAACCCTCCCAGAGTTTCAGTTCAGTGGTCAGAGCTTCTTTGTTCCTCTTTAGAGCAGAATCATGTCTCTCCTCCTCAGGGACAAACCAGTCATAGTAGACGACTGAATCTGAGAGGCATCATTCAGTATTAATATCACTACAGTGTGTGTGAGTGTGCTCGATGATTTGAACCATTTTTGCCTCATCATTCTGTGTTGGTATTCATGTGAAGGCGTGTGTGTGTCTTACTGAGTTTCTCAGAGAGGTTGAGACCCTCCATCATGCGTTGGTACGTCAGTGCTTGTTCTGCAGGGTTATCAGGGATCAACTTGATGCCCTGAGACTTGAACTGATTCTGTCACAGGATAACAGAGATTTTTTTTTTTAACTCTTTGAAATGATGAGAAAAGGCAGTTTGCTGTTTTAAGTTTTGAACTTTACCTCCAGGTATAAACAAGCTGCAAAGGACTCATTCAGTATGTGGTCACCATGTTTGAAGGCAGGGACCTGACAGAGCAAAGTTACAAATTTACATAATTACTTTGATTTTTAACTGTGTAATGAATTTAAATGCCACAAGGGCATTTAAAATGATGCATAACGTTTTCTGCTCTAATTAATACTTTCGTTTGACTCAATATAATGAAGATAGGCATAGTTTTGATTATTTAAATATGACATTGGTCATTGGAAATGGATCCTTTACCCAAAGGTCAGCCCAGTTGATACTCTTTTGTTTGAACAGCTGACTAGATTGGACTTCAACTATATACAAACCAATTATGGTTCTTTTTACTGCACTACATGCCACACCCACCTGTCCTCTGGGGTTGATATCCAGGACTTCCTGTGATTTGTGCTCTCCCTTCTCAAAAGACAGCGGCTTGTGTTTGTAGCCCTGCAGCCTCTTTTCCTCCAGAGTGATCATAACTCTCCAACAGGGAACGGAGCCGGGAGCCCACAGCAGACTCATCGACTTGGCCATGGTGGTTCCGGACAGACACAAAGTCAACGAAACAAGTGTGTAAAAGTCCCAACAGTGTGCAGGCCAAGCAAAGTGAGCGGGAGAGGTGAACTTTACGGCTCCTCATTAATCCAAAGGTTGCTCAGCAGAGGCACGCCCACATGTTCCAGTGTGTGTTCAAAGACTCTGAAGTGAAAGCAGTGAAGAATGACATGCACACCTTTTTTTTTTCACTCAGTGGTTTTTGTTTTGTTTTTTTTTTATTGCAGATTGTGTATACACAGCATGTCAAGTAAAAGTGTATTTAACCATTGTTTCATGTTGGCATTTTTTGCCATGATATTTCCCTATGAGAGGAGCAGATGGTTCAGCCGGGACCTGCTCGAGGTCAGACAGAGTGCGATGTGACCACAGAGTTCAAAGCAAAATGTCCAAATGCTGCTCCTCGTCTCTGAAAACACCAGTTTCTGCTCTGAGCACACCTTTCATTTCTCCTGTCTTTTATTACAATTCACAGAATAGCCTCCTTTCTCTTAGACTATAATACAAGTTTCTACAGAAATTACAAAAATAATACATCACATGAAACTGCACTAAACATGCACACTGTAGTACTACAGTACTTAGTACCTGGCAGCTGAAAAGGGCATTTACACATTTTATGCAGAATTCACCGCATGTCCTTCAAAATAGATTATTAAAATTTAAAAAAAACGTCTTTATCCGTTTGTCTTTTTACACTTTATAAACAGTTCCTCTGAGATAAAAAACTTCCTTTTTCTCTGAGCTTTTAATAGGTCTTTAATTTTCAAAAGGAGAAACTATTGATGTTGAGTAAGGTGCAATATGTCTAAGCTTTGCAAATAAATACTGAGAGCACATTTGCCACGATAAAAAAATTATTTCAATGCAAAAAAACACTCGTACTCAATATTACTACGCCTGTGAATGTGACGTTTGTGAGTTGTCTGAGAAGTAGGAGGTGCATGAAACAAAAGGGAGAGACGCCATAAAGATGCACAGTCGTCCCTTTTAAAATGAAAGGCACACGTCAGATTGAAAACCTTTCACATTCCTACTGAACACAACCGTACGTGTCACTTGTCAAACAAGCAGCTGCAGAAGCAAACATGTGGTGGTTGTTAGTGAGCCTCTTTGTTCATGCTGATCTGCTGGGATTCCTTGCAACTGGACACGAGGACAAGGTAAACCTCCTCAGCCTGTTTATCTTCACGACTGAAATTCACAGCTTAAATAAATGAAAAGAGGGTGAAGTCACAGCTCATAAGCAAACGTTATCCCTTTTGGGTCAATGCAACATTTCAAATATATGTTGAGATAAATAAAAAAAATGTTTCGACTCAGCGTGGAGGCATTTTTCTTTTCCATGCCAAGTCGAACACACCAGTCCTTATTTAACGAAATTGCTTTTCTTCACTTCAGTTTCTCTTTGTGTTGCATTAAAAAAACAAAACACTATCATGGCTGCAGCTTCATCATTCAGACACATCAGGCAAAATTAGCAGCTGGCAAAAACCTAAAAGGGTTTGTGACAGTCGGAATACAGCTCTGTAAAGTGTGGAGAAGGCAGGCGGCGGACAGAGACGTGCTTTCCATCACTGTAGCTGTTTCTTTATGTGTCTGGAGAATCCGTCAGTCCTAAAGCGAGAGCTTCTTCTGGGGTCAGACCGTTCTTCAGAGTCCGTCTCACTGCAAGAAGAGAAGAGGAGAACTTCATCAAGATCTGTTTTTTAAGCTAGTATGCAAGAAACCATCATGTGTGTCATGAGTGTGTGGCATTTCAGTCGTACATGACTTCCGGTTGGCCCTGGACCTCCTCCTCTCTCGGGGCTGGGCTCTGGTTCCTGGGCCCTGAGTGGCCGACCTCACTATGCGCTCCATGATCTCATCTGCAGCGTCGTCTCCACATGTCTGAGCGTCCTCCACAGCCGGCGTCCACGCCTGCATGCTGCGGCCTGAACAAAGCAAACAGGATGACAAAGGCTTCAGCATCATCACAGAAACCCCTTTTTAGTCTTGTGACTCCTGTTTTTACTCTCGTCCCCTCTGAGAGTGTGAGACCCTCTGAACTTCCTGTCACCCTCACCTCCCCGTCCGGGCCGGGATCTCGTCCGTGTCCGAAGCCCCGGGACTCCGCTAGCCTCCTTGTCACCGCCGCTGAGGCTGGTTCTCAGCACGGCTTTCATGTGCTCGTGCTCCGCAGCATCCTCAGAGTGGCCCAGACCCTGAGGCTGCTCGCTCTCCTGACTGCCACTAGGGGCGCTGCTGTTACTGCTGGAACCAAAGCGGCCACACTGGATGGAAAGAGACACAATGAAAGACTCTAAGAATGTGGCACTTGTATTTAAAATATTTTGGGCTGGTTCAAATATTTTAAAGCTGAAGCATTAAGAAAAACATCCAACCTGTAAAACATCACAATACCTGCTCTACTTTACTGACTGATTCACTCAGATGTTAAAATTAAAATCGTGAGGAGAACTTTGAGAGAAAGTGGTCTAGTCAGGGTTAGTGTTTTCATGCGCACACACACACATGCAGAGAGGCAGCACACATGATGATACCTCACTCTCCTCTTCATCATCAGACTAAGGAGGAAAGACAGAGTGAAAGTCAAAGACTTGTTCAGAGAAAATGAGAGGAAAAAAGCAGCATGAGAACTGGAAAGAGAAGAAAAAGACAATAGAAATGGAAGTCTAAGTGTGTCTGCGTGTACAGGATTCCTTCTGTGTGTGTGTGTGTGTGTGTGTGTGTGTGTGTGTGTGTGTGTGATGCTTACAGGGGCGTTGACGTCCATGATCATCTTCCCTCGGGTCTTGTTGCGTTCGCGGTGGTCGGCTCGTTTCTGTTTCTGCTGCAGCACTCGGTCTCGTGTGGTTCGGTACTCCAGCGCAAACTCACTGAGGATTTTGCTGAACCTGTGCACGCTGACCTCTCTGACGCTGTAGGCCGGATGACCAAGGAACAACAGGAACGAGTGGAACCTGGGAGAAAGATGAGAAGATTTAATTTTCCTAAAATGCCCATGTGGAGAAGTACTTTCTCTTGTATTTCAAGCTGCTTTATTTCCAAGTAAGTCTGATATCTGTACTTAGAGATAATGTCCCTGGTTTTTACTAAACATATGTGGTAAAATATTTTCAGCTGAACAGTGGCTGACTTGTTGGATACAAAGGAGCATGTGTGTGTAGAACGTGTTGGGTTTTGTCTCATGGTCAAGAACAGATTGTTTTTAAAGGTAACTACCTGTTGATGATCCTGCGGTGAACGATCTTGAGGATAATAATCCTCTCTGCACAGTCTTTGAGGAAGTCAGACATCTTCTGCTTCAGCTGGGGCTTCATCTCATGTTTGGCAATCACCTTTAGGTGGTCCCATGAGGCTTTGCAGCGCCGCTCCATCTGACACAGGTTCTCCTGCAGCTGGTCGAAATCCACCTGACAGAAGAGACGGTTGCGCAATAAAAAAGTGACTTTTGGAGGCAAAGTTTCTGAAGGGCACATGCATTCCTGCTTTACAGATGAATTTATTATGTGTAGGAGCTTTCCAAAAGTGAGTGTGTAGCGTACTTTTGCAGATCGCGTGATGGCTCCGATCTCAGAGTAGAGGTCGGTGCTCTGAGGGAAGTTCTCCACCACCACAGAGCAGGCGTGATGCAGCAGGGACTGCTTATGGACCGTGTCCTTCACCTCAGGAACCTTTTCCAAGTACGTCAGCTCGAAGCCTTTAGCCTGGACATGTGGACACACAGATTACTCACACAAAATAATAATATATCTTTATTTCTTTGTTCACTCTTCTAAGCATTACGATGACAAATCCAATTTGAGTTGAACAAAAAATGAACAAAAACCCCAAAAAGCCGAGCCGAGATTTTGTCTGGAATAGTGGTGTTCGGCATCTGTTTCCATCAGATGTAAGCAGCTAATATATGATGTAATTCTTAATCTACAAAATGGCGGGTGTTAAAAATCTAGACTTCATAAAAATCACTGTCTATTTGTACAATTAATAAGAAAAAGAAGCTTGTCATTATGTCCCAGTTTGGTGTTTTGAAGCTGTAATGGTTCTGACTCACATTGGTGCCGTTCAGGAAGTTTCCAATAGAGAGCAGCGTGGAGAGGATGTAGCGGAGTGTTTTGTTCTTCTCCAGCTGCTCCATACCCTCCTTCAGATCCTGCAGTGGCTCTGCTACTTCCTGGGAGGAGGAAAACACACACACACACACACACACATATCATTAATTGAGTCCCATAAACATATGTTTTGTTAGTCTACAGTTATATAAGTGGTTAACAGGTGCACCTCATCTCCCACAAACCATCTGTGCTTCTCTGAGGTCACGAGAGGCTGTTTAAAGGTCGCAGCCTCGGTCACCTCCGCCATCAAATGTGCTTCTGATTACACAAAAGCTATTGTTTTTGTTTACGTGTCTCTGTGGCCGCATGGTACACTGCCCTCCATTAACCCTCCCACCACCAAACCGTCCCACGGAGTCGAGTCGGGAACGCCGCTCTGTCGAACGTGCGGTCAGGAATGATGCCTTTCACGGAGAGATTAAAGAAAACTGCATCCTGCGGAAAGCCGTAAAATTTACAGGACGGAGAAGGAGGCTGGCGTGTTCTTCATTCTCCGGGTTTTGACTTTGAACTGGATGCATTCTCTGCTGGAGTAAAACATGCTGTGCCAGAGGACGATGAGGTGCTGCTAATAAGCGTGCATACTTTGCTATGATGTTATGATGTAACTATGTTGATGTTTTGCGGATGTTGTTTGGACTGAAGGGCTTACTGATACTCACTGACACGGCCTTCAGACACACACACACACACACAAATGCACACATGCCATGCACGTTTACTCAGAGCGTTATGGTGCAGAGTTCATTTGGCTTCCTATGTGTGCGTCTGTTTCTGCTTTAACGAAACCACATTCATTTGCTCAGTAGGATTTTAAATATGTGTTCGATAATGGTTTTGGTTTGGCTTTCCCTCTCCTACATTTTTATGAAAAGCATCTGAAGTTTCCTTTTTTTTTTCCAAGTTGTTAGTTTTAACTAATTGCAACAGTGCTGCTTTTTGTTTATGCAGACCTTCTCGGTGGCCTCGTAGTCCATCTTGAAGGCCCAGAGCTGGAGTCTGGCGGAAAGTTCGCTGATGGAGGACAGGGTGAGGAGGAACTGCTCTGCTGAGCCCAGAGGGACGTCTGGGTTTGCCAGCTGGGCCTCCTGGATCTTCTGCTTCTCCTCCTCTGTGGGGATCATCGTCAGGATTTTCTGAAGAACAAGGACAGTGCGGGGTAAGAGAGGACGGCGGCGTTTCACTCACATTCATTACTTTCCTTCCTTTATTCACCATCGTCTGCGTCCCTCACCTCGATGCCCTCCTTGTTGAGCGCGTACTCGTCAAAGTTGAGGATGGCCGTCTTGATGGTGCGAGGAGGCGGCAGCACCGTCAGACCGATGTTGATGGCGTTACTCCTCTTGGAATCCAGAACGATGATCTCCTGACGTTTGCCGTCTGCTGCAGTTTTCTACGACACACAAAAAGAGAGAGAGGGTCAGTGCTGGGTCTCCCTCTTCCTCTGTGTGGTCTGCTTTACGGGCTTGTAAGGATTAGTGGGATCATCACTCAGGTTACACTGACTGCAGCTGTGGGAACTATACGGCTGGCGGGAGCGGGGGAATACGATCTGTACAGTATGTGTGTTTATGTGCGTCTTTGCATGTCTGCAGACATACGTATTGTCACTGTCTGTGAACACATGACCTCACCGGCACTGGAGGCCATTATGAGCCACGAAAGGAAGGAAGTCATAATATGTCAACGCATAAAAGTGTAACAGAGTAGGTGCTGAGGCCCGGCTACTGCCACTATGAGGCAATATACTCACTGTATGGAGTTTGGAAGACTTACACCACATGACAACTCGGCTGTTATGATTACATAAGTCAAACTTAAATTTTAAAGCTAAATATCTAGTGATCCAAATATTTCTATTTACTGTAATAATACTCTGTTTCTATCTACTGTACAATTGAAACATAAGATAAACCTTAATGGAACAGAATGTAGGATATAAAAATTTGCTTTAGTTTTTGACCACTGAGTTAATATAAAATACAGAATAACATTTCTGCCAACATGAAGCAAAACTAAACAAAAAACTAGCAAGAGATCTAAAGCTCCAAGGTTTAAAGAACTAGTAAAGATGGGTGGTTGTAAAACTACAAAATACACTGAAAATATTCCAGCTAAAACCTCTGTGAAACTGGGTGTGATCTCTAATCTTTTTCAATTACTGGATGTCATTCTTGACATTCTTAAATGGTAAGTTAAGAAAACCATCAAACAAAGGAGAGTTTGCCAAAGCAGAAACAAAGTGAAGTTTGCTCTGCTCTTTTCAGGCTCAGTATTCCGGTGGTCCTCTAAATCTTGGATTTTCTCATTAACCAGCAGCTTGAGCCACTTTAGCTGTTTGGATTCAATAAATCTGCAGACCACCATCATGCTGTCATGTTACATGTAGACCAGAAGCTGAGCCAAGTAAGTTACTACCTGAGTCGGTTCTAACAGAAGCTGAGCTTTTGAAGCAGTGGCTCGGGAGTTCAAAGCACGAGAGGCCCAATCTCAAACAGACCATACTTTTCTTATTTTGAGGCTTTATGGGAATTATGAAGGATTGAAAACTGCCTTGAACACACGTGAGCCCACTAAACCTTTAGAACGTCAACCTTTAAGTGCTAAGAGGTAATGGACACCAAACCTCTGCACTGTGCGGCTGGCAAAAGCAAGATGTTTGTAACAAAACAGGAACCACAAAATCTATTAAACATCATGCCAGGACTGAAAATAAATACCTGGCTCCTTTAAATACATGATAAGCTGATGTAACTTTAAAAATGATCAATTTATAATGTGGTGGAATTAAACTGTAATGCAAAAAAAATCTCATATGTTGGTGCAAAGTGACTTGTCTGATCCCAAATCAGCAACAACGTCATTTGTAAGTTGATATGGTAGCGTCATAAAAGTAATGTCTTCCCAAAAAACTTGATCAACTTTTCTTCTGTTTTATACAAATGATGCACTACAAAATTAATGTCTCTGTAGCTGGGTCTTTTTTTTTTACTTGTGTGTGTGTGACCTGAATCTTGGGCCACAATCTAGAGACCAAAACTTTGTTTAAGGGAACTTCAGGAAGGGAGCCAAAACCAGGAGGTTGAGGGCTGTGGGGAGCAACAATCGTGCTGTGGGTGAGAAACTGAACATCAAGTTGTGTCATTCCCAGCATGCTGATAGAGATCCTCACAGACTCTGACACAGCCTTGATATTGCCACTGATCAAAAAGAACGTGTAAAACTCAGGTGCTTCTGATTACCAAGCAACGTTCCTTGGAAAACTTATCCATGAAAGTAACAGCTTGTGCCTGCTACATGCACATTACAGCGCAGTGTTCTGTTTATGCACAACAGGAACATCCCCGTGAGCTTTGATCGTACTTCGGAAATGACCGAACTCACAGCACTTTCCGTGGATGCCGCTGGGATAATCTGGTTACTTAAACCATTCATTCAGTATCGTACAGTGCGTCCATAAAACCGGTGTCCCAGACCTCTCTGAGCCTTGTTCTGGTTCAGGTTGTTTACCTTTGTAACTGGCATTTCCTTTGATTTCGACTCAAACAGGTGTTCCAGTTTGGCTGTGTCCAACTTCACTGTTTCCAGTTTGGACCAGAAGGATTCTCCACTGCGCTTGTAGTCTCTGTACTGAGTGTCTGTCGGACGCACCTGATCACAAACAGAACACGGATGGACTGCATTAGGTAGAGACATGTGTTAGACTGCAATTTCCTACAATAAAAGAGGTAAATGAGAGACTCTGAACACAAATAAAGACAGATAATAGCAGCAGCGGGAACGCTGTGGGTGCAGTGTGTCATTCTGATGACTCCTTAATTGAACCTGGCTAATGAAAACGTGCTGTCTCAAAAGAACTCTTCATCATGATCTGCAGGACCAGATCTCTGATTAACAATACAGTAAAAATGTTTCTTGATTTGACAAAAATAGATTTAATATTTCTGCAAACAGAGAGAAAATCAAAACCTGTCTGTGAAGTTACTGCAGTTTCAACATTCAACTTATGATAAACCAAAGTAGTGTTACACTTCAGTTATGATTGTTGGAGTTATTGATGAGAAATGCTGAATAAAAACATGTCATAAGTTATTGTGTCTAGACTCACTTCACTCCAGAAGAGTCTGATTGTCTTCTTCTTCTTGTTGAAGAGAGGCGGCTCCGCTGGAGGAGGAACAGGAACTGGGGAGCTAAGGAATGGGGGAGGAGGAGGCCTCATGATCCCAAACAGGGGAGGAGGAGGGGGACAGCTGCCTAGCATGGGAGGGGGTGGGGGGAAGCGGGGGATGCAGGGTGGAGGGGGCGGCGGGGGCGGGGGCTCGCCGCATCCTCCCATCAAAACGGCATCTAGAAAGTCTTTGTCGTCGTCGTCCGTCAGGTCCATGAAGTTGATGTCCCCGATGCGCAGCTCTCGAGGGCTGGCCAGGAGCTGGTCCCAGATCGTGTCCGATTCTTTTTTGGGTGGGGGAGGGGGCGGCTCGTTAGCTGAGCATTCCAGGTGAGGGTGGGGCGAAACGAGGTCCTTGATCAACTCTCCGAACCGCTCTGCGAACGGCCGGATGGTCCCGCGGAGATCTTTGTTGCTCTCCTGGTCACTGCCCACTTTCCCCTCAGCGTCCTCCTGGGTTTCTTTGTCCTCTCCCTCCTCCGTCTCCTTCTCCTTCTCCACATCCTCTTCCTCCTCCTCCTCCTCCTCATCGCTGGGCTTCTTGTTCTGGGAGTACAGCATGTCCAGCATGAAGAGCTTGCTGTTGAGTAGTTTGCTGCACTGCTCGTTCACCTCCTCCTCCTTGAAGCCTGAGAAGGAGGTTGTTGAGAGGAGAGAGGGATGTAAGAAAGAGTGCACTCTGCATGCCATCTGCCATCGTCAAGGAGATTTTACATCAAAGTACTTTTGAGTATCAACTGATTGCAACATTTCTGTTCAACTATATGTACAATTTTAAAATTACACAAGGTAAACATTATCTGTTTTACTTGTGAAGTTCTTGTAAAGGAAAATATACAATGTTTATGTGGTTCTGGAGGGTTTTTTTCATCAGAGGAGTTAGCTCAAATCTCCAATTTGAGGAAGGAGGTGAATACTAGAAGATGCTATTTAGATATGCTATGATAACTGTAGGATCTGGTGTTCATTGAGCTTCATTTAGAATCATTATTTTCTCTATTTTTGCAGAACACCTCTTCTTTCCAAACTTCAGACTCAGAAATATACCTCTCCGATTGCATGTATGCAACCAGGCACAAGGTTTGTTTTTATAATACCTCCATATTTTATGATTTGAAGTTTGTTCTCGTATGTGTATCCAAAGAAGTTTAATTATTAAGTCAACTTTCCTGAAAGGCGTTATCACTGAATGTTGCTAGCCAAATGCATTATGTCACTTCTGAGTCTGCTTCTGTAATAAGGGAAGAGAAGTCATAATGGCTCCTCCTCACATCCTGTTTTTATCAAGTCCCTTACTTATAATACAGTTCTTTGTGTGTGCATGTGTGCGTGTGTTTGTGTGGGTGTGGAAAGGTTGTTGTTATTATTGTGTGAAGCACTTTGTGTAACATTGAGGTGTGTATGAAAAGAGCTGTAAAAATAAAGTCTGAATGATTTATCACACTGTTTCACTGTCAGTAAGAGAACTACCCACCATTCTCATTGCCCCCCCTCTCCTCCCTCTCCAGGGTGCTGCTGGCGGAGGAGATGCTGGAGGCCGAGCAGTTGTCTTTCTCATTCACTTCCTCATTCTGTCGTTCCTTGTCGCTCAGGATGCCGCTGTCCTCCTCCGCCTCTTCTTTCTCCTTCTCCGGTTCCTGCTCACACTCCTCGCTTTCCTCCTTCTCTTCTGCTGCCGCCTCCTCCTGTACTTCCTCTTCCTCCTCCTCCTCCTCCTCCTCTTTCTGTTCTTCCTCCTCTTCAGCAGAAGCCTCTTTTTCCTCGGTTTCTACACTAGCGATGGAGTCTTCAGCCTCTCCTGTCACACAAAAAGATCCGTGTTACTTGATTCCAAGAAACCCAAGTTTACTTTTTGATAACCTGATAACACTTGGCACAAACACACCCGCAGAAATAAACTGTGAGGTGTGTGACTGGGTGTGAAATACTGTTTGAAACATGATACATTTCTGTCTTTGATTTTAAAGGCGTCTCTGTTTTAGGCTTCACATGTGACGCCACTGTATCAACACACACACACACACACATGCACACTAACAAGAAAAACAAAAACACACACCCATACACTAATGTAAACAATATGGCACGTACAGAAAGCACGGTTGTTGCAGGAGCAGGATATGAACAGGAAATGAAGAATTAAGTTCCTGTTTACATCAAAACACACTCATGTAAATGGTACAAACACATAACTCAACAGTACAGTCCATGCAGTGAGGCAGGTGGGGTTAGAATAACACGACACTGAGGCCTTACACACTCGCCTGTTTGAGCTACACTACCTGAGCTAATGGCTGCGCGTGCCCTCAGCTCCAAAACAAGGCTGGTTTGGCGTCACGACTTTCAAAAAGGTCTTTCAAAACCCTATTTGACCCTTTCACCCACGTCTTCAGTGTGTGTGTGTGTGTGTGTTTCTTTCTACCCCCCCTCATGGCGTCCCCCCTCTCTCCCTGAGTATTTTCCACAATCTGTTTCACCTCTGCTTCTTCTGCTCATGGCCGCACACTAATTTAAACAGCAGGCTGCAAACTGAAACAATTTAAGGTTAAGAATGATTGCTTTAGGGCACACTGCTGGGAATCGCAAAGGCAACCTTCTGGTGTTAATTGTAAGTCTCAGAGGCGTTAACCATCAGAGTCAAAGTCACACAAGTGCTCTGAACCTCGAAAGCTTTACAACAATGGCAGTTTTTGATGCTATTTATTCATGTAAATGCTTCTATATAATAATTTTCGTTGTTAGCACTGGGGTCTCCCGCTAACATGGTGTATTCAGATTTCCCTTACACACATCAGGTATTCAAAGGACATGACGCAAGTACGTAATCCAGTGAGTAATACTGCAAAATGTATTAAACTCAGTGTTTCCACCACTGTCATTTATTACAAGATCAAATCTTGTTTCACTGTTTAAGTAGCATAAGCCAACACTTGAAGTTCCTATGATACGTAGTAGTAATAGCAGCAATAGTGCAATCCTGCTAAAAGCAGGAATGCTAAATTTTTTAGAACACTTTGATTGAAACCTTGTGTTGTGTTTTGCTTCAGTGTTGTAATTAAATCCTCTAAAAAATAAAAAAGAAATGTTGTTAAAAAGGATTAACAACACTTCTGTGTAATTAGTTTGAAATCTGATCATTTAAGGTGTTTGACTTATTATCAACCTCCATCTTAAAAAAGACATCACGTTTTAAGTCAGTACAGTGCATATTGTACTCCGTCAAACATAATTCTCAGTTGTCTTACCAGTCTCAGAGGGTGTGTCAGGGGTGGCGGGTGTCCCGGCTTCGAGGTCAGCCTCTGTGTCCTCCTGAGAAGCGAAGGATGATGGGGTGCTGCTGCGCGATGATGAGGGCCAGGCCTCCGATGGTTCAAAGGTGAGGTTGAGGTCAGGGCGAGTCCTGGGCACCCGCACACGGTCCCTCTCGTACTCCTCCGCAGCCAGACGCTCTACGTTCTTATACCTGAGGGAGAGAAAGATGGAGGATTAGAAAAGAAAAGAGGCATTAAACAGACTCAGGGAAAAAGTACCTTCTGTCCTTTCAAAAGAAAAGCAAATCTTGTAAGCAAATTTTGGTCTCCATCAAATTGCCCTGCACAACATTACTTCTAACCTACTATACCTTAAAAACACTCAACATTTCCTCAGTCTATTCTCCTCTTTAGCTACCAAGCTTCCACTTCTCACTAAAACACCACCTCTCTCCTCTGCTTCACCCCAGTAATCACCAACAAAGCCTCCAATGCATTCATTAACCAAATCCTGTAGTCAAGAAGTTTACCATTAGCCACATGCTAAGCTACCACCCCCCCAGTCTACTATGCAACCAGAGAAGAAGAGATGCTGTTAGAAAGGAGGGTGTAGAGTGAAGGAGAACAACAGGATAGAAGAAAAGGAGAGATGGGGAGAAGTTAAAGTTAGTTTGGCTGCTGAAAGGCCAAACATCAGAAGTGAATCAGAATAAACCTGTTCAAGATGTGCCTCGATCAGCTCTCCTCTCATGTCCTTTTCCGTCCTCTCTTTTTCCCTTTCTTCCCCTACTAAACTTTTTGCCACTCAACCTGCAAGCCAGAACAGATTTGGGACACTGATTCAACCCTCTCTCTCTCTCTCTCTCTCTCTCTCTTTCTTTCTTTCTTTCTCTAACCCCTCCTCTTTCCCACCGTACCGTGAATGTGTGGTGCTTCTGTTTAGAGTTCATTAGCATCAGGCCACTTCAGAGCTCTGAAGAAACTGGAAACCAGTGTGCGTGTGTGTTTGTGTGTATGTGCGTGTGTGATGCTCGTGTAAAGAGTGAACCGGAGGCAGTGAACCAACTGAGAAATAAGTGCATCAACACTCACAACCTTCATAGCATGTATGTCCTCACATACTCCGAAAAAGTGTCCAGTGACAGTCGGCAATACACTCTCATATAGCAGATAATCATGGAAAGAACTGTTAATGTTCATAAATCACTGTCTGATAAGCTGTATTTGTTGAACTGTATCCCAACAACATGCCTATGTATCATCCAGTACTGACCTGATATTATGTAAGTATTTTGCTGTGTAAATGACTTATTAGCATATTTTAACTAGCAACCAAGCATTTAGCACCACACAGTAAAAAAATGAGTGTCACTAGTTAAGTGGGCTTGGGAAACCAAAGCAACAGGGTAAAAAGGTTTTTGTTCAGAGGCTTTTACAAACCAAACTACTTGCTTAACGCTGAAGGAATGGAATATTATTTCACTCCTACTCTGATTTTGGTTGCTTTTCATTATAGTTGTCATGCAGGGTAAACACTCCTAATGTTTTCCTGACAGCTGCCATGCCCAAACATCAGCCTCTCCTGTGGATCCGTTTCCTGGTGTTCACTTAGAGGCTCATCTCCCTCTCTGACTTTCTGTCCACCACTGTCTGACTTGTGCTTGTCTCCTCTATCTGTTGTTGAATCCAGCTGCTCTTGTCTTTCTTTGCACTGCCTCCCCTCTATGACTCTCAGACACTGTGTGAATGCATCAGTGGTGCTTTAAACTGAGGGTGATAAAGGTCTGAGCCTGCATGAAAAGCACTTGGCACAGTGCAGACTGTCTATAGAAGAAAAATGAGAAGAAAAGGGAGAAGAATGGAAAGGAAAAGGAAGAAGATGGAGCTTTGATGGTTACCAAGGTGGATTTGGCTTCTTAGAAGTTGCCATTAGTCTTCACAAGCACGTAGCTGCATCAAGTCGGATCAGTCTGTGACCTCACATCAACTATTTTGAGTAAATCTCTTGCTTCCTGTGATTTGCACGCATGCATACATTATTTAGCCTCAATAGCCTAAATGTCTGCGTGTCTGTGCGTGTGCATTCAGTGTGAAAAGCCTGACGAATCCTGGAATCTACTTTTTTCACAGCATGCAGCCAAAACAATCCAGCCTTTGGTGGAGAGCAGCAGTTAAAATTCGACTCTATCAAAAAAAAAAAAAGAGGAGAAAACAGGCAGACGGAGCAAAGAAAATCGGTTCAGTATCTCCCGCAGCCTCTGGCAGCAAAGGGCACCTTTTTAACCTGAAAACAATTACACTATTACCGAGCTTCCCAGAGCGCAGGCTGAAACATATTCCCAGCAGGCTCAGCTGTTCTGTGCGTGTGTGTTGTTTTGATTTAGTGCACACACTTACCTCTCCTCCCGCGCAAGCCTGGCCTCTTCCATTTTATCCACATAGTCGCGACTGTGAGAGGAACACAAACAGAGACTTTTAAAACATAATAATCAAACCCTACGCGGGTATGATCCTCTGCAGACCCGCCAGTGTGAAAATGACATGTTTACACATCATGCACGCAAGCAGTTAAGGTACTGGTGTAACCCATAATTCCATGCTCTTTGTTTTCTAGAGTAAAGTCAGAGTAACTGTGCATTAAAACACAGTGAATTCAGATATTTAATTTCAATTTTTGCCCTTCAATTGTGCACCAATTATTTTGTAGTGCTTTTTAAAATTTTTATTGGTGCAGTAACACTTAATCTTTCCTGTATTCATGTAAGTACAATAAAAGCTCACAATTTAAGGCATCGTTTTTATTTAGTCTCAAAAAATGAAGAAAAAATTGAAGTTCAGAACAACTTAAACAGGTAACTTAGAGCTGACTAGGAAAAGTTGGATTCAGGTAAAGCCCAGCAGAAGGCAGGGGTCTCATGAAAGATCAGTCTCTATTGTGTCTCTTTTCTTTATGGTAGAGGAATATCAAACTTCCGGAGTTCTTCTTTGAATGTATTCATTTTTGCCTCACCTGTGCTTGTTCCTCTCCTCTCGCTCTATCCTCTGCAGTCTCTCCTCTCTCTCCACACGGCGGCGCTCTCGCTCAGCCGCCAGAGACTCCTGGTGTTGTCGGTATGAGGAGGACAGAAGGCCTCCCAAAGCCGGCCTGAAGGAAGGAGACGGAGAAGAAAAAAAAAATTGTTTAATTACACCACTGCAAAGTCAGCATGATGTTGTATTCCTCAAGACCCAATTAGATTTTTAAACACTTCAGCACAAAGTGAAAATAAATGTCTTCCCAAAGCAATTTTCTTTTTCATTGGTTACTGATTAACTTACCATGTACAGAAAAATTACCTTTATGAGTGTATTCCTGCATCCTGATGTGATGCTATAAACAGCTAAATCTGTCCATGAACGTTGCAACACGTGCATCTACATGTGTGAAGTATACATATAACACACCACCAATAATGACTGTACACTCTGGAGAGGAAATAGTAGAAACTTCATAAGCAGGGAACCTGAGAGCCGAGCTCACATTCACTTCAGTACGTCATCACTTTGAATGCACCAAGGGGCTGCACACAGTTCATACCTGTTACACATGTTGTGAGTGTGTGCATATTTGTTCATGCAAACACTCATGAATATGCACTTGTGTAGTAGTGTTTACAAGACACGAGTGTGTATTTTCAGGATGTTTTCGTGTACGTTTGCGGGCGCACGTTGGCAGAGACTCCTCTCACCTGGGACTGGTGGGTGTGTTTGGGGTGCTGAGAGAGGAATTGGACGTGACGCCTCCGTTCCTGGGTGAGAGAATGGGTGGGTGAGAAAGCGGGTGACAGTGAGTGATGTTCACAGTCACCTAGTTTCGAGACACCCAACTGAAAAAACCATCGGGGTGAAACTGGTGTCGAGATATGAATGTGACACCTTGTTACATAACAGGAATGCTGTTGGTGCAACACTAGAGTGACCCTAATTAGTAACTGCTGTAGTGTTTATTTCTTTATGCTTCTGGAAAATTCCAGGCAGGGTGTCCCTCCTCACCTAAAGTTCATCGTAAACATGAAAGGATCTAGTTATAAAAATTTGTCTTTACAAGTCATTTAGTCAGGTTAGCAGGCAACCATTTTCCTTAAGTTACTGCGATGTTATTCAAAGGTCAAGTGTGAAGAATTTAGTGGCTTCTAGTGGTGCTGCTGTAGACTGCATCCAACTGAATATACAGTATCTCTACCCCCCCCCCGCCCCACTAGGTGTGTTTTAAAGAAAAAAAGGTGGCAGCAAAACTAATGAAAATGTGCAAGGCCTTCTTTAGTGCCAGTATTTGGTCTGCAATATGGCAAACTGTGAAAAAGGAAACACTCCCAAATAAAAACAAAAAGCTAATTTTATGGTAATTAAAACCAAGCACTTCTTATTCTTGGCTGATAAATACTAATTTAAACATATATGAATATCATATTACATTTTCGCTGCAACCCACAAAGAGAATTATCTGAATCACTAACACTGGCCCTCTTACCATGAAAAATAACAAGAAAATAAATATGAATAAACTGGAGAGGTGTTGTGAAAACAAGTATGGCTTAGTTGTTTCAGCATATCTGTGTATTTTAAGCATGTTCCTGTTCGTTAGTTAAAAAATGGAACTCGCCTGCTTGAATATGTACAATTATTCCTAAACATGGCTGTAAATTGTAGCATCCTGGCATCATCAGAACAAGTTATACACAAGTGAGATGTTAAATGGAAAGCCAATTTTATCCTACAAAAGAAAATCAAATACAGCAGCGTTGTCATTTGTAATATCAAGGCAAATGGTGAAAGGAGAGTATGGATAGGAAATCTCTATTGAAAGGATGAAGCAAAGAAGCGAGTGACTCTACAGATAAATGTGAAGAGCTGAAAGAGGAATTTGTGATGACACTATTGTGCTTCTCTTGTGCAGAAAAGAAGGAAAAAGCAACGGCACTCAAACACAAAGTGAAGATTACTAACAAGTGTGGATTCTCACACAGTGACAGAACTAAGAAAAAAAGATGTGAAGAATCGAAAGGTGATAAGAAGAGCTCTGACAGACTGAAGATGTGAAGCCGTGAAGTCAAAGGAGTGAAAAGAACTGATGAAAAGTGAAGGTGATGAATTGCAAAAGTGAAGCAAAGAGATCCGAGCTGGAGCCAGAAACAGAAGTGGAAACTTAAAGCGGAAAAGTGCGACGTTGAAAAGAAAAAAAGGGCAGCTTTCAGTGCTTCTTGAACTCATGAGAAATTTGAGTTCTGCTGTCTATCTGACCTGGGAGACGTGGACGTGGTTTGGGGTGAAACATCACTGGGTTCTGCCGGTGCTGGGGGTGACGCCTCCTCGTCAAGGTCATAGGAGAAGAGGTGGAAGGGTGAGTGGGGAAGGTAAGGTAGGCGGTCGGACGAGAGACGGGAGCTGCCGCGCAACGGCGGGCTGACTTCCTTGGTAGCCGGGACGGTGACGATGGACCTCTTCCTGGCCAGCAGGGAGGCCAGAAGGGAAGGTTGGGCTGGAGGACTGAGTGGGGAGGAGACGGGAGGAGGAGATGCTGGGCTGGAGGGTTGGTGGAGGGTTGTTGGTGGAGACGGTTCAGTCCGACTCCTCAGCTCCTGCTCATTTATATTTTCCTTTCTGGAAGTTATGGTGATGGACTGGAGAGTTGCTCGGTGATTTATGGATGGAAGATGTCTAGCTGGGCTAAAAACAGAGGATTGGATTGAGAGGAATAAATGAATAAAGGCATAAATGTGCAAAGAAGAAAAGTGGTACCATGTGTATGAGGACCACAGAGTATTCCATTGAAACTCATAACTGCCAAGTACACAGGCCACATGGAGACCAAAACCGATTAGATATACAACCAAAACTGTTTCAAAAGATACATTTATAGCTTTGTGGCTTTATATCTGGACCCTTTACATATATAGGAAGACCACAGGACATTATGTCTTTTCCATGTTACTACAATGTCCTAAAATACCTGGGGGTGGTCTGCTCAGACACTGTATCAGCCCCCACTTGCTCATCGGAATCAGACTCTGTCACCGGAGTCTCCTCTTCGTCCTTCTCCTCCTCCTCCTCCTCCTCCTCCTCTATCCCATCCTCACATTCCTCCTCTCTGTAGAGGTGTGGGGGAAGGGGAGGGAGCGAAGGAATGGGTGGAACATTTGAAGGAAGGATTGAGGGAGAGATGATGCGATACATAAGAACAGCATGCAAATGGAAATCACCATAGCAGAGAAAGAAAGAGATGGAAGAGAGGAAGGGGAAAGATGGAGGGTTAGATGAAACTGATGTGTGGAAAGAAAGTTTACGTCTGCAAGACCAAACCACAAACATTTATGATGCTCTAAGACAACAAACAAGAACATGACATTCATCGGTTAGAGATAAAGTGATAGAAAAACATAAAGATTGAGACGAGAGAAAAGAAAAAATGGATTAAAGGGTGAATCCAAGCCTCCGGACAGTGTATTTACATGCACACAAAGATAAAAAAAAATGTGATGACAAGGAAAAGGAAAAAGGAGAGCTAAGTGGAGGATACGGCATGGCTGAACAACTGACTTGAGATCAGTGTCACCAAACTGTCTTGTCAAGTGAAACCAGATGAGCCTTGTTGCAGTCGAGTTGGCACGAACTGCCAGGTGTTGTTCCACAAGACCAGAGCCATGTGTGTGTGACGAATGGGCCAGCCTGTAAAAGTTGTGTTTGTTTTTCTGTGTGTGCATGCATAATATGAAGCAGGATGCAGCCTCCGACATGAACAACTTTTACCAGTCACTGCTCTGAACGAAACCATGTGCTAGTGGATTACTCACAAAATGTACACATTTTCATTTTCTGCTTAAGGATACAAATGTGTGCTTGTTCTTTTTAAAGTAGTGTTGCATTAGATACAAGCGAAGCTAACCACTGAACCGCTGTGGATTAAGAGAGCAGCAAAACTCATTTCAGTTACTTTAAGACCAACAAAAAAGTATCAGTTTAAATGCATTTTTACTGCTGAACCTTGCTGTCAGAGAGCAGTTCCAAAAACTGAAGAAAACTGAAGCCATTATATGCGTTTTACTCCCCATAAAGCCACCAGACCTCTTTGACAAAAACAGTGAATTAACCTGCAGGATATGGGTGATGCTGGTCTCCATCCTCCTTGATCTCTGAGGGTTATTGTTTAAATCTGTGTTTTAGAGGGTTAATTGCACAATATTTAACACCAGCTAAATAATTGAGGCAGAGGCACATTAGCAACTCCTATGTCAGATGCTGCTTTGGATAAAAAAATTAATACTTGTACTGAAATATCATCAAGAGTTGTGTTGCTATAAAGATTAGCTACTTTGAAGCATTACATTTGGGACAATTGAGCTCTGTTGTGTGCTTACCATTTCTTTGTTTTATTGTTAAATTACCACTTTTGTCAAAGGAGTCTGATGGAGAGTGTAAAATAAGGGCTCCAGTCTCCCATCTGAAAAGGCTGTCTAACCAAGAGAAAGTTGTGAAAATATTCTTAATATATTGTACACTTTAACTGGCACTGATTGCTTCATATTGGCCTTTTTTTTAATTTTTGGTGGCTGTATCCAATTTCAAACAACCTGAACTGTCCCTTTAACACTAGCTGGCTTAAGTGGATATAATCTGCTTTGGTCAGGTTACTCACTGACAGGATGAAAGGAGGAGGCACATCAAAAAGTCAAAGAGCTACCATGAATGAGAGGACACGGAGAGAAAATATTTACCTGAGGTAAACAGGTACAACCGGCTCCGAGCTCGACTTTTCATGTACACACACACACACACACTACTGAATCAAACCTGTCCTGGTTTGATAATGTGAACGCTTGTATTAGAATAACAAGCAAACATTGAAGGCTTGTGTGGCTGCTGAGAACATTTATGTTTCTTTAAGTGGAGGATAAATCTGCTCGAGTGCTTCACTGCAGAATAAAAAACCCACTCAGAGTGCTCCATGTGACAGGGGAACACACTAGTTAGCTGTTGCAGCATGTAAGTGAGGAGCAGCAGCTGGGAAACATAGGTAGGAGGCCACAGCAGATGACCTTTTCCTGAGACATCTTTGAACTTACATGGATGGAAGGAAACCTGACAGTGCTCTGCAGCAGAAAGTGTTTGCACAAGACAGTCAGGACTTCACTTCTGAGCCCAGTTACCACATGTGCATGTCAAGAGTGATGACTGTCTGGCAGCACAATTGATTCTTGCGATTAAAAGCATTTTACTTCTTCTGTTCTGCCATTTTTTTAAACAAACTCCAACTCTTTGACGCTTCCATCCTCCCCTCCTCTCACCTCTCACTCATGTCCTCTGCTTTCTGGCCATTGAAAGGTTGAAAGCCAGCTCTCTGTGGGGACGCGGGGCTGCAGGGGGAGGCGTGACCAGATCGCCCGAGAGACGCCCTGCGGCTGCGTCTCCTCTCCAGGCCTGGTCTTTTGTCCCCGCCCCCGAGGCTGACTCGCCGGCGATCTCGGCGGCCCGTTGGTGGAGGTTGACTATCATCATCGCCATCTTCATGTCGTAGGGTCAGCTGGAGGAAATATTCAATTGAGAGTCAAGCGGGAGTGGCACTGAAATTTCACACAGTATTTTGGTTTTAAATAGATGTTTATAATCTGATCTTAAATTAAACACTTAATATCAGCATTCAAACCTCATAGATGTTGAGCTGCTCCACCAAATCAAGATCAGTACCCCGCCTTCCCAGGTGCCTTTGAGACACTGTCTCCATGCCCTGTTCCTCCAAATTGTCAACCATGTCATAGAATGAATCTTGGTCAGGCAGTGCCGCCAGCGTCTGCAGAATGAGAAGGAGACAGAGAAGCCATTTAGTCCATTAAGTCATTTCATGTTGGTTGGATTAGAACACTAAACGAAAAGTGAAATTCACAAAGAAGAAGAAATAAGGCATGAATGGAAATATAACTGTGGTTATAATAATATAACATGATAATAAAAGAATTTAAGCTTTGAGGACAAAGACACCAAAGACATGTGCACCTTATTGATAAGGGTCATGGCGTAGACCAGCAGCTCAGTGTCAACTCCATCTTTCTCATGCAAGATCTCCATCGTGTTGGACCATGGCTTGCAGCCTAGACATCAATCCATTAAAAAGAAAACACAGATTACATTCTAACTCTCTAGCCACTCAACCCTGCTCATGTATAAGCCTGGACAAGAAACCAAATAGAAGTATAAATAAAAGTAAATAGAACAACAGGCTAAAAGACTTATGAATGAGTTCACGTTTCTCAGCAGCTGGTGGTGTGTTAAGCTATTTATACCTCTCTTGTTGTCTACAGCGGTGATGGCTTCTATCAGCAGAGGGGCGTTGGACTCAGAGTACTCCACAAACACCAGCAACAGCTTCAGGGCTGTTTTCACCACCAGACGAAACTAGAAGGGTGAGATAAAACGTCACAAACTCACGTGGCAAGAAATAATACAAACAGTTGATACATTATGGTGCAATTTGCTTGATGTGCATGCATCATTATATATCTAAAATCCTCAACTTTGTTTGTGAAGTGATTCTGACCAGAATTTTACTCATACTCATTCCTACTGAGCAATGTTACAAACACTGGCAAGCACTGACTCCACCACCTCAGCCTCCTCTTCACTAGTTCAAGTTCAACATGGCTCAAAGATAAAACGGTGTTACCACTTGCTTTAGGGGGGTTTACGCATTATACTCCCTGACTTGACTTTGCATGCTGCTTGGCCACTGCAGATAGCATCATAAGAGCTGAGCCTTTGGCGCCAAACAAAACACTGTTTTCTATTTGTTGCAATAAATGGTTAAATCTATGACAAGATCCTTCCTGGCGTAAATTAAAGGCATTTTTAGAACTAAAAAAATAACCTGAAACAAGACAACGTTGGGCTTTAGGCACTGGAATCACAAATGATAGTTTCAGTACAGAGAAGATGCGCACCTTTAAAAAATAATGAAGGTACCACAAAACCATGAAAGGACAGCAGCCGCAGGTCAGGACACAGATGACAAACAGTAGCAGATGTCTTTGTGTGTGTAAGTGTGTGTGTGTTTCTGGGTATAAGCTAAAAATAATGGTCACTTAACAAGAGCTGCAGATAGCCTGCTAGCAGTGCGTGTCTATTTGTGTGCCGAGGTTGTTTTTTTTGTTTGTTTGTTTGTTTATTTGCGCGAATGCTTGGTGATACCTTTGAGCCAACCAAAGCGTACAGCCACTGGATTGTTTCTGCGTGCCCAATGACGCCGTTCATGCCGTCCACATACAGCATGATCTGGCCCAGAGCTGAGAGAGGGGAAGGAGAAACAAAAACAAAGTTAGAGTCATAGAACAAGTATAAAAAGATAACTCATCACTTACTGTAAACAAACCCAGCACGCTAAGCGGCAACTGTGCGCACGGGATAATCTACAGCAGCTATAAATAACAAAGAGGTCATCAGGGATTTCCAAGGGTTTCCTTCGGTATGTCTCAGGTCTTTATGACTGACAAAAAACAGCAGAAAACAGCAAAGCAGAAAATATAAATGACTCGGTTCGGCTGATTTAGAAGGTTTCCTGTTTACAAATCTCAGTGGTATCCTTTTTTTAAAGAAATTCTATATCTGAGAAAGAGGCATGTCATTTGTTTGATATATACAGTGGTGACACATGGTTTTTCTCCGCAACTTTGTATTTATAGGATGATTTGGAACGGTGCTGAGTAACCTCTGCACTCAGTACTCAGGTAATTAATGCCATACTACATGTATTTTACACTTTACTTTGCAACTGAATGTTTCCACCATAACATTTTAAATAATACTGTAGCACTCATTACCAAAGACCTCACCACTTGCACTTTCATTTACATGCTCCCCTTCAAGTTATAATTAAACTTCAGTCCGTAAATCAGCACAGCGTTCCATGTTGTAGAAGTCATCTGTTGCTGTATGTCAAGAGCACAGTGCAGATTGCATTTCACCCAGAGACACAAGGTGAAAGTGTGTTCTCATATCCTATTTCACCTTATGCTAAACTCTGTTTCATACACCCTCTTTGACTTCACCTCGCCACAGACTGTATATATGCTGCTGCAGTGGTGGGAGGTGGGTAGCTGTGAGCAGTTTTATGCAGTTTTTGTACTGGGTTATCAAGTACCGACACCCACATCTGTTGTGCACCCTGCTGGCGTACCATCTACTGCAGTACCACCATACCACAAAGCATTATTTGCCCCAGCTAGCGAGACTTGTTAATTCTGCCTATTCTGCCACTGCACGTAAATGTGAATCTTTTTAAGTCTTTGAAGTTAATCATGAGAACATTATTTACGTAGTTTTCTGTTTAGGTAGGGCAATGAATTGACTTCTAGCTCCATGTACAACCTTGTGTAGTATAAAATCATTATCATAAAAAAGGCTAAATGATTCTTCTATCTTAGAATAATAAAAAAAAGTTATTTTCACATTTTTGACAAATTACTGTGTCTTGTGGAAAGAAAGGATATGAGAGAAGAACATAGGATGTTTTGTCTGTTGGTGTTTATTTGTTTATATTGCTCATCTCACGACTTCCTAAGATCTCATTAAAGAGAGCTGCAACATGATGCTTTATTCAGGGATTCCGATGAAGAGGGAGACTGATTTGCTTTTATCCCCACTGACTGGGAAACTTAGTGTGTTTATCTTCAGAAAATACATTTTTTAATTGTTATGGTTTATCAGCGAGTATGTGCCTCATCTTCGGCTCTTACTTATGTTTGCTAACCGAATCAGTACCACTGACTGTATAAAATACCATAACTATGTTTATTTCTGTTCTAAAATTGGCCATTTTAACATGGGCTACGATGACAATTTGCTCCCTTTTGGAGCTAGCCTCAAGCGGCCAGTCGAGGAATTGCAGGTTTTCCGCTTCAACGCGGAAGTGAGGAGTTTGCCGCTCGGTCAGCACCGCTCCACCCGCATTCCTCTGCGCCCATGTTTGGTACTGTCCTCTGGGAAATCAAATGTTGATAGAGAGGTGACATCATATCAGATTAGTTCTCTACCTGCGCCAGGCAAGCCGTGAGCGGGACAATGAATGATTTTAACTCCACTGAGGTGAGACAGAGGCGGATGCATTAGATAAAAAAAAGTCGTGTTTTTCCGAATAATTCTAATTATATCATATTAATTAATTCTAATTAGACGCGATACAGAAATAACGTATTCTTATATTATTATATTCTTTTAAACCCTAACCTAACCCTTTAATTATGGTCTTTAGAAAGTGAGAGAGGGACTTTACCTCTTAATATGTAGTTCTGGTAGTTCTGGTCAGCTTCTGCTCCCACCTTGATGAGACATGTCAGACCTTCAGCCATCACAAACTCATGGACCAGATCTTTGTCATCCTGAAGTAGATCACAGACAGAATAGTGGAATTTAAAACAACATATTCTGACTGCATAAATACAGAACCACACAAAAAAATCCCTTCTTAAACTCTTTAAAAAGTGCTTTCAGTTGCATTATGTTTTGTCACCACATGGTGTCAGTAATCTAGAGAAGTAGGATTTAAGCTGACAGCACACAAAAACTTTCCACCCCCCACTGATTCAGATCAGCTGGTACAAAAAGCGCAAGTACTGTTGCTTTAGACAAAACATTTCATAGTAGAAAAAAGAGCCAAAATTAAAAAAAAGGATAATGAAAACACTTTCAGTAAGTTGTCTGATTAAATGCAAAGTAGTCGTAAACTCATGCTTCCTAAAGGTGCACTGTATAAGTGTGGACATCTTCTTTGTGCTCATTTGAGGGTTTTAGGTAATAAAATAAACTTTGAATCTGTGAGAAAGTCATGTCATTGATAAGAATTGTGTTTCTGTAGCAACCAAGCTCCATAAAAAATACAGGCAGCAGCAGCAGAATGACAAGGAGAAGTAATGAGTGTTTTCATTTAACCGATACTCAAACGGCATCAGGTGCTGACATAACTGCCATCCTTTTTTTATTTTCATCCCTTTTTTTTACGGGGGGTGCATGAAAGTGTGCACAGATTGTAATCATGACACTTAGAAAAACATTTAAATACTGCAGTCATTCAATTTCAAGTTCTCCCATTGTTGTTTTCTATGCTGAACTATGTGTTATTATATTTGCCTATTCTTGTGTGAGTGTGTGTGCTCCAGAAAAAGCCTTTAGTATTTTCAGTGGCTGACTCCCCTCAGCTTAAAATAAAGATTCACACAAACACAAACACTCACCCACACAAACACACATGCACACACACACACAAGTCTACACACACCCACAGAGATACACACACAGGGAGAGAGATGCCACGTTGATGGAGATCCCTGTCATGGAGGCGCACAGTGACCACAATAACCAACTGTACTCCGCCACAACACACTGACAGTAATTGCATGTGAAATATGTGTCTGTTACCTGAAAAATCTGTTTTAGAGAGAACAATGCCCTTCTCAAGTCACGTCCATTGGAGTTGTACAGTCTTTCTGCAAAGAGGGAGAAAAAAGAAGTAGTTATTTTTCTTTTCGTGCAAGAAAAATCATGTACTAAAATGTTTCCACCTGACTGGAAGCAAACATGTCAGTTTGAAGTGTCCTTTCACATGTGCACCTTCCAGCTCTCACCAGTCTTCATGTGTTTGGTGATAAGATCAATAAAAGTTGTGAGTAAAACAGGTCTCAGATGTGTGATGTCTGCAAAATAGTTTGATACACGAAAGGAACACTGTGAGTCTTTGGAACCAATCGCATCGCATGGCTCTGATCACCTGGGGCAGACACTTCATCACACACTCTCACCGAGTCCTCACTCACGGAGCAACACGTGCATGATTTCTCTGTACTTCCACGCACACACACAGACACACATGCATGCACAGTGAACATACACACATACACACACACACACACACACACACACACACAAACAGTGCAGTGGTGATTAGAGCTGTATTGGAATGTTAATGAGCCGCTGGCCGGGCTCCAATGGTGAGGTATTCAGGTCACGACACGGAAAGCACTCAGAAACGTCGGCCATGAGCTCTAATAGCAGCACAATGATATTTAGCTTCATTATTTCTATCCGTCAACACCAAGAGATCATTAATATACTTCACTGATATTACAGACCCTTAAAATGTCCATTTTAGGTTGTGAAATGAACTTTTTGTCTCTTTTATACCATATTAACTTTACAATAATCCTTAATAAAAATATTAATATTGTAATAATAATATAAGTAATAATATAGTGTTCATTTGATTGTTTGGTGTAATTTGAACGTGTATTTTTCTTAAAATATATAAATTAAAAATCCAAAGGTCTGACTGTTTTTCCTCGATTTGGGCTGTTGTATTAAATTGTGTTATACTTTCAATAATTCTCATTATTTGGTTGACTAAGGCATATATATCTTTGTGTATTTGCATACTTAGTTGTATTTAATGATGATCAGACAACAGAAATATTGTTCCTAGGTGTTCTTTATTAAGCTCTGTCCATTTCTATACTGTCCATTAGTGAGTATGAGCAGTTGTGCATTTGACTAGGTGTCAGCAGGGGGTTGGGAACCTCAGTGTGTAAATCCAGAGTTTGCATGCTGATAACAAAATCCTTTAACCCATCAGAAGAGGAGGGGGAGTTAGCAAAAAGCATTTGAAGGTAAGGACCCGCCGTCTGAAGCTCGGTGGTAGCCGTCACTAAGCAAAGGCTAACCCGAGACCAGGGTCAAAATCATTATCATTCCGCGCACAGACGAAGAATTACAGGCCTGTGTGTCTCTCCATCTACAGGACTGGCCCTGTGAGATCAGCGGCGGCATTCATGAAATACATCTGTCATAGTATACAGAGGATATAATCAAATTTATCCAAATCATATCTGCCAAGAGGCAACTGGCACCGACGTGTGTATGTATATGTGGGAAAAAGTGACTACAAACTCACCATAAAAGGAAAGAGTATGGTGAGAAGGAAAGAGAAGAAAGACCCATTTATAGATAAGAATGAGAGAGGTGGCTGAAAAGAGGCAAAAGAGGAGAGAAGAAAAGAGAAGTAAAGCAAAGTTAAGGTGAAATAGAGGAAAGCGATGACCTCTGAGAGGTCGGTGTCTGATTTGAGGAAAGAGGGGGAAAAGGCCATTTACTTCTGGGTAATCAAGACAGAAGACAAATGAGAGAGCAGAGTATTTGGAATTCCCCTTCCAGAAATACATAAACTTCTATATGTCTGCCATGTCATCTGAGGAAACGTAGAATTTAACCTTTTGTGAGCCAATCCAGCTGATAGAAAAACTGTGTGTTTCTCAGTATGGACCTGACAGCTGGAGGGGACAGACAACCATAGTGTAGCAGTGTTTGTGTCAAACCCAGCTGATATCTCATTCAGTGTTCGGTTACCATGAAAGCTTTTTTATCTATTGACAAAAACTATTTTGGTTTAATCCTGGCCCGCGTCACAGAAAAGAGCCTGTTCAATCCAGCAGATAGGAGGCAGGAGTGGTGACTTGTACTGCGGCTCACTAAAACTCCGCTTTTAAAATAACCAGGGTGATCTGATTCCCTCGCTCTCGTTTCTCTAGGTTTCCCTGGAAATCAAGAGGCCACTTAATGGTGCAGGGAACACTCCATCCGGCTCTCCAGTATCAACGGTTCAAACTCTCTGCCACGTGTTACGTTCACGTTCTTCATCAGACCATGAGTGGGGCTGTCAGGGTAACCTTTACAACAACGACTGCTGTCCATCACGAGCATGTCAGCAGCAGTGATAAGCTTTAGACTTGGCCCGATGTATTGTGGTGAACTGCAGTCAGGTGTAAAAAGGTGAGATTACAACACTATAATTAGCCAGAGATTCTTTCAGGTTAGGCAAAAAAATGTATTGGGAATAAAAATTCCAATTTATCTTCTTAAATCCCTTTAATACACAACACAGAATGGACTCAGAGGGTAAACTGGTTCAATGTATTTCTAGTTATTGTAACTGAGACATTAAAATAAATCTAAAAATGATATTGGTCGAATGTGGAAGCCACTGAGCCAACATAAACATGCCAACCCCAATATATGGGCCAAAATCATTTATTTAAAAGTCACAAAGCCTTATTTCTGTTTCTGATGTTGGAGTGGACATATATGACTGATTCATTATCCTAGATGGTGCACAGTAAGCTGTTTTTACCACACCTGACTTCTTCTAACAGGCAACAGTGGAAGTCACAGCAATTAGAAATAAAGCTTCTGTTAATATTTGACCTCTCACATGTTCAAGATATTTGATATGGTAGTATGGTAAATATATCAGAAAACTGCTCTCTTTAATGTAGCAATTAACCATCTCTGTAAGTCATTTTATGTGATAATGACTTCTAAACTAATATTTTGTGAGAAGTGATTAAACAGTGATCCTCATCATCACAGATTTTTTTAGAATTAAATGTCTTCAGTTTGTTGTTGCTTAAAAACTGAGATAATTCTTCACCTGTTTCGTAAGAGTTTAACATGTAATAACAAATTAGTTAAAGTAAAGATGTTTTTTTCAGTGAACCAACAATTCTACATGCCAACATCAACACTGTCATGGCGATACCCTGTATTAACCTGATAGCTGCTAACAAAGTCCTGTCAACATAATTGCCCTCCTGCTCCATAGTAAACAGAGGCTGACATGCTAAATAATCAATGGGCCATTTTCCCATTTGCACAGAGCTCCAGCTGTCTTAACACGGCACATCTAGAGTGATGGTGCATTCAAGCTGGAGATGATTCAAACAAAACACTCTCACCTTTAACCTGCCAGCCAACAGACTGACCCAATGACGTTGCTTCAGTGCTTGTATCTGTCTGGAAGACTGAAACAGCAGCAAAACACAAACTAGTAAGATTATGTATCTTTATTAGATGCCCTACATTTGTTTAAGAGACCAAGCAGCAGACGTGTGGATGAGTAAAAATTAAAAGAGAGGGAAAACAAGAGCAAAAGGATGGTTTTTGAATGGAGGACTTGCCTGTCCACGTGTCTCCTGCTGGTCATTCTCCCTTTTTCCTGGCCTTAAGTTTTATTATTGTCACACAGAAAGCAAAAACACACACTGGGATGTGTCATTGTGGCTTATGCATGTGCTTGTGCTGAGTGTGAATGCGTGTGCACATGCATTTGTGTGAGTGTGTACACGCGCCCATGTGTAGGCCAGTGCCTGTGCTTGCTGAGTGCAGACAGACAGATGAAGGGCAGAAGGAGAGGCACATTTCATTTATAGGTTTGCTTGGAGTTTTTACTGTTTTGTTTTGGAGGACTTGCAGTTCTTGTCCACTCTGTTTCACCATGACCTCACATGCACTGCAATATGTCAGACTTAAACGATTCATTTGGCCCTTTGTTCAGCGTTGAAGTTTT
Source organism: Acanthurus tractus (assembly GCA_029783725.1). NCBI lineage: Eukaryota > Metazoa > Chordata > Actinopteri > Acanthuriformes > Acanthuridae > Acanthurus > Acanthurus tractus. The sequence goes on from JAQNCA010000009.1 coordinate 3,256,311, forward strand.
TCTTCTCTAAATCTCTTAAAAGAGTTTTCTGTGTTAATTCCATATTATCAAAACACAACACTTTATTCCCTAAATGGTGTCAAACAACACACAAACCTGTAAACTGCACAACAAGTATCTTCAGCTCTGTGAGAGCCGGTCTCAGGGCTCACTCTATAATTAGAGCTCCATCGAAGGCATGACATGGACACTGGAGTCCAGTTGCTGTCGAAGCTTGGTTTACACTGTTAGGGGTTTATCACATCCTAAACACAACAAGTGAGTTCTCAGCAGATATGAAAAGATGCCATCATGCCTGCTGTCCATCAGCCAATTCATCTGTTTGCTCCTGATGTTTAAAATCCCTGCAGAGAAATATATTTCTAAGCTTCTGTAATGAGACAAAATGCATGTTACGACTACTTTATAAAAGAGTTTAAAGAATAATTTAAGTTCTTTACACATTTTTTTCAGAATATAGTTTAAGGTTACAATGAAAGCACCTGTATGTGCATCAGCACGTGTGTGTGTGTGTGTGTGTGTGTGTGTGTGTGTGTGCGTGTGTGTGTGGGAGTGTCCTCTGCAGTCACACAGGGATTCCCCCAGTGCTGAGGCAGCCTGCTAAGTCGCTCAGGAGTGGTCAGATCCCTCCTTCCCCTCCTGCCATAATGAGATTAGTGCTGTGACCCTTCAGCTTTGACTAATCCCTCAACATTTACTGTGCCATCTACACATCTCCAAACAGAAAAACATACAGGCCAGCTCAGGCTACGCTGGGCCTAATCCATAGCAATTATACTCAAAACCGTACTGTGTTTAGCTGCACTGCCACAAGGCATCAAATGCAAAATCAGAGGCTCTCAATTTGACTAAGGTCTGCTTTTTCGGCCTTAGCAAAGGACAACAACAATCTACTACTAGTATGCTTAATCCTCGGACTTAAAACAAGCAGCCAGCTCAGCAGATGTTTTGTAAAGGCAACCCGGTTAAAGAAACAGTGGTGTGAAGTCGAGAATCATCAGGCATAAAAAAAAAAAATGTTGACACAAACCAAGAGAAAAAAGAGAACCACTAAAATCTGTTTTGGCAGTCAACATATAAGCAGACATTTAAAAGAGACATTTGGCAGTTTCTGAAAATTATTAATACTTTTTTTGGTCAATCACAATTGCAGTTTGCTAGCAACTTTGCTTATATGGCTCATCCTCAGCACTCTCATGGTGACATTTTCAGCAACAGTAGCAGTTTTTTGTTCTTTTCAAGTCAAAAACTCTAAAGATTTACTGTGCACTACCTGTCCAGTCCCAAACTGGGAAAAAGTTAGCATTTCAGACACACATAGTGGAGCATTTAGTAGAGCCAGACGCTTGTGAGTTTGTAAAGACCATTAACTAAGCTAGAGGCAAGAGAATATTAGACTCAGACTGAGTGACCTAAAAAACCCTCCATAATAATGCTACTGTCGCTTTATATCTGCTGAGTGTGCAACAAGACAACTGTTTTCTGTCAAGTTCAAACATCGCAGCTTAAAAAGGTGCAACCTTTCCTCACACAATGTATATAAACCCTGAATGCGTTTTGATCAGAGGGAATTCTTTGCGTGTTTCTTATCTTTATTGGGTCACAGGATATTTACAGATAAGCACCCACTGAGTTCAACCAAGGGTAATATTTTTGAGGATGGTGCGGCTGTCCATGGGTCACAGCTGGTGGTCCTGCATTTAAGCCCTGTTAGAACCGCTGACTCGTGTTTCTGGAGGATTTCATTGCACCCCTCTCAAAAAGCCTCTAACGCGGCTGTCTGGGCCAATCAACCATTTGGCTTTCAAACTGGGTCTTCAGTGGGATCTAAAATAAAGAAGTGAGAGGGGCATGAGGTTGTAATGGCACGCTGAAGAGCTTGATTTAATCCCAGGAAGTCTTTTCCTTCTCTGTTCTGGTATCACGCTATATATAGATGGATTGGGTATCAAACATACTGTAACTAGCTAAGATACTGAGTTCAGTCTGTGTTCAGGTCATACAGTGCACTGTGTTCTGCTCTGCACCTCAATACTCATTCAAGGAAATATTAAGTCAACCAACTGCAGTTATTTCCAATGCAATTTCATAAGTGTCAGGAATTTTTGGGTTTCCAGTTGATCATTGAAGACTTTAACAAAGCAGGCAGATTTGTTATCTTGTTTTGAGACTACTCAATGCAAAATTAAATGGCGTCTTAGTAATGACCTTTTGATGTCCCTCAGTAAAGGTTTGCATTATGTATCAGCACCCAGGTGCAATGCTACAGTGGGTGGGTATTTCCTTCTCGTGTGCACATATGCGTGGAGTGGCATGTCCATTAATCTGTAGTTAGGAGAATAAATAATCCATCAATCTGTCATAATGGAATAAAGTTTGGACAATAATGCATGATTTCAGTCTCATGTCGAGTGAAGTGAAAAGGAAAAGTTGGCAGGCAGCAAAGGCCAGACTGTGGAGGACAACTCGGTTATTTTGCGACTGTCTATTTTTTGTCTGTTGGTCTTGGCCTACAGTATGAGCACTGGAGACTGCTGATGGTACAGATGACGAACGATGGAGGCCCCATGAGCTCAGCATGTGTGTGTGTGTGTGAAGAGAGAGAAAGAAAGAGAGAATAACAGAAAGAGAAAGAAAGAAAAAGTGAGACCTCCAAGGTTTCACTGTGGGATTCATGAGATTTAAAGAATGCTTCAGACATAGACAGAGATTACAGTAGGCTTGGCAATGACACACAAATACCCACACAAGCATGTACACACACACACTCAGGCAGATATGGTACAACAGAAAAGGCCTAAATGCAAATGTTCTGTGAATGGAAACACTTGGGAGTTAATGAAAACAAACGTTTATACGGGTGTCATAAATCCACTCCAGTGGAAACAAATGGCTGCTATATTTTAGAGTTAACACGCTGATATACAGGACATGCAACACACCTAGCAACACACCAACTCACACACACACACACACACACACACACACACACACACACACACACACACACACACACACACACAAACACACACACAGTCACATATCTCCAGACAGTGACCTTGAACCCCACTGAAGGACATCAGCTGTGAAAGAATCTCAGAAGCAGATGTCCTCAGGAAGTAAACTCACCGCCACGTGAACACATAAAAATACACACATGCACACCCAAGTATTCACACAAATAAAGTATGCCCAACACACTCCAAGACCAGAGCGTGCCCTGTGCCCTTCACACGCCACCAGCACCTCTAAAGTAGACCACAAACACACAGACAGAAATAGTACGTGAGCCCAATCAATAGAGCAGTGATGGTGGCTGCTTTGCTTCCTGTGTTAAATACTGAAAGGACACAGTAAACTCAATCAGTGAGCCCAGCAGCACCCTATATTTGCCCTAATGCTAATTCAACACATTTCTGATCCACCAACTAATGGTATTTTAGTAAGAAGTATAAGATTTTTAAAGGTTCACGACTAATTTCTAATGTCTTCTCCCTCTAAAAAATTCCACCTACCCAACAGATGCCAGTGAGGAGCTGACAGATTTTGAACTTAAACGGCAAAATCCAAATACTGTAAAGTTTGTAGAGTAAATGAGTTTATCTCTCTTGATCCCACTGATGCTGATTTGACAAACAGACTATAAACACCTGAGGCCTTCGCTGTTGTGTTTCTACAGAAAGGGTTTTGCAGACACATCAGAACTAGAATTTTGTGTTTGATAAAGGAAGTTTTCATACTGTTTCCCAGGATTATTGTGAAAAAGTCAAACGTTCCAGTTTCACTTTGCAGTTCCCAACATTTGACATTACATTACATCTGTATGCAAGTCCTGATTCAGCATATTTGCCATCTTGCTGACAGATAGATGAGATTATTGATACATCTCTTACATGTGTGTATTAAATATGAAGCTAAAGCCAGCAGGTAGTCAGCTTGGTGCTACTTTAAGACTGGGGACAGTTATAAATGGCAAGGCCAGCTCTTTTCAAAAGTAGAATAAAAACATCTCCCCCCCTTACAGCTCATTAAATAACATGTTATATTTCCTGCAGCCTCCACTGCCCACACCAGACATGGGCTCCAGAGAAACAAAGAGCTCCCAACCAAGATACAGTCCTGCACATAAGCTCTGCTGAAATGGGTAGTTTTTGCACCTCAGTTTTAGTATGATTTATGCAAACAAGACAAGTGTTATCGGTGCTCTCTTATACTTCTTTTTAAGACAGAAAATATGGGGATTTCCCAAGATGTTAAAATGTTCCTTTCTCCAAATCTAAACATTAGACTGATCTTTTTTTTTTTTTTGCTGCTTAATTTGCTTAATACTTTAGAATTCCTTGTTTACAAACTTTTTTATTGCTGTTCTGCTGTGTTTGCATTTTATCTGTGATAGTGCGTTGTTATGAAGTGTGACCTGATTTCGTGCAGCATGCGGCCAGACACAAATGCTGATTGTGGGAAATATTGTGGTGTTCAATCCCACATGCAAATGTGCACGTGTGAAACAAGCATCCAGTGTTTTCCCTCGCTCTCCCAACACTCTTTGTCTTTCAGTCTCTCTCTCTCTCTCTCTCTCTCTCTCTCTCTTTCTCTCCCTCTCTGTCTCTCTCTCTTCCTCTCTCACTTCTCACGTTTGCTGTGTCAGTCGTTGTTAATTGACTGGACTCACTGAGCAAATGCAGTGACAAACAAACAAACAGATGAAATGAAACCAGAGCTTCGCATGTGCTCTCAGAGCAGCAGTGCTGTCCCTAACAACAAGCACTGATGATTATGTAATACTACGTAAGAATATGATCGACACAAATCATGGTTTGAATGTCTAAACTGCGTTTTCGTTGGCTTCTAAATGTACTTTGGAGGTGCTTTTAATAAAACATCATCCAAATAAATTTGCTAGACTGGGTTTAGAGTAAATGGGAGCCTTTAAAATAAGAGAGAGGAAGACAGATATAACAGAGACAGGGCTGGCATACGGAGAGTGAGAAAGGCAAATACAGTCGAAACAGATGGGAAAACCAGAGTGAGACTAATGCCAGAGTGAGTAAACATGGAGGGTACAGGAAGGTATATGCTGCAAGCTGAGTGGATTAACTGAGTGAAATCTCGCTCTGACTCATATCACACTTGCCTGTTATTACAATCCTTCTTTGCCTTTGTGTGTGTTTGTGTGTGTGCTTATTTCTGTGTGCAATCCTAATACAGCAGGCATGATGACATATGACAAAAGCTACAGTATAAAGGAGTTAAGGCAAAGTTAAGAACAGACATGTTGATTTTTTGGTGATTACTCTGTCTGTTGGTCTTGGCTGACACCATATATTAAGTCTACTATGTAACAGATAGAGGGGTTGTTTGCTTTGTGTATGTGAGAGAGAGAGAGAGAGAGAGAGAGAGACAGACAGAGGAAGAGTATGACTGTTAACAGTTAAAAGAGTAACTACTCAGGCTGAAACGGGCATCTTCAACATATAAATACAAGTGTTGTTAGGACAAAATGTGTCAGTATCAATACTCAGGTATTTGATAGCAGTTTCCAAAATCACCCGCGACACACAGACGCAATAAAAACATTGATCTCAAGCAAAATGCTGAGGCTGTTCTGTAAAAAGTTTTCTAAAAAGTGATAGAAAAACTTTGAGATGAACCCATTTCAATTTCAGGTTTAAAAAAAGTAACAGCTTCCAGTGAGTAACATCAAAACTATTGTAGTGTTTTAAAATTAAGCTTTAAATATCCTCATAATTTATGGCATCATCACTCCTGCGAAAAAGCAACTTTTCCCCCTGCATCCAGATAACTGCATGTGAGCTAGCGAGCAAAGGCAGGCACTGAGGGGTGTGTGTGTCTGTGTGTGTGTGTTTGTTTTGAGGTCACACTCTCACTGAGCTCAGCACTCATCAGACTCCAGAACTTTAAATTAGTCTTCCCAGTCTTATTTTTTTTTCTCCTCCCCTCTCTGTATGTTCATAAAGTGCATTTCCCCTGCAGTAAGCAGCCAACAAAGAGAAATGATTGACAGTAGAGATAAGCGCCCTATGGCTCACCGCTGCAGACAAGCTGAAGTAAAAATAAATCTTCTTTTTAATGAGAAAAAATTAAAATATATATACCAAACTCTGTTGTAAACATCTTCAGATCAGAGCAGAATCTGTTGTGACTCTGGAGGCTCTGGTCTACCTCTGAACAACACTGCAAAGCCCTGCAATATGAGCGTCACACATTCGAATGTTGACTTAGTAATTGTACGTCAACACTGCAAGTGATGCTTTGAAGCTTCAAACTATTCAGTAAAGCCCTTATACTTTTCACTTCCACTGTTTTATATTTTGGGTTGGAAATAAGCCTACAGGTGCTCCAGCAAAGAGGTTGAAATACAGTGAAACATCCTGGTTGGGATGAGAAATGTTTTTTTTTTATGCATTATTCTTGCCAGTTTGTAACTTTGTTCACCTTAAGCCTGTTTTATCTCATATTATCTCTCCTTTTCTTATTATCCAAGCATTGATAGAGCTGAAAATGACTCAGTTTGAGCTTGGGAAGTGCCTGGAAACTGTTGTTACACGTGTACGGTTAGCTAAGCTGGATGAGCTTAAACTATGGAAAATGATGGCGTTTTGGAGTTTTCTGGAGCCTCTGAGGATTTTAGGAGGCCAGAACTCATGCAGAGTATATTGGTTAGCTGTAGCCCTGAAGAGAAACAGAAGGAGACTGAACAACAGGAAAAAGAGAAAAAGGGAGTGTGAGCTTCAAGAGAAGAAGCAGAAGAAACAGCAAGTGCGTGGACATCCACAAAGAGAGCATTTAAAAATAACACTGGTTATGGTTAAGAACTGGTTATGAAAAACAGGAAAGCTTGCTCTAGATCACAAGGGTCAGCAGCAGCAAGACATCTTTCATGTGAATAAATGTCTTTATCTTTTGCAAAGTTTGATCCTAAGAGGGTAGAATTAATATTTGAGATATTTCAAAACACTGTTGGGCAGCAGAAATTGGCTAGATAACGGTGGCTGACTGATTAAAAGGGCTCCTTCACAGGTAAGACCAAGGATGATGCTGTAGATCTACATAAAGAACAAAAGCAATGATTCTGCTCAACAGGTAATGCTAAAAGAATATGAGTTAGTTGCAGGGGTGTTCAGACAGCAGTTCAGGACAGAGAGAAGACGACCAGAACAGACTTATTTGAAATTTGCATGACAACAATCGGCAGCCTAAGATAACTGGCTAAGATGCAGTGAGGCGAAAGATTTCAGGAGCTGTGTGGGGCGATGACGGCAGGCGACAACATGACTCATCTTATTTGCCAGGACACTTTAGTCGTCATTATTGTCAAAAACCTGATCCCTTTAAATCCCTGAGAAGCCAGTCAAACTGTCGCATTTACAGTACAGGCAGAAACTGCTGAATAAGCAGACTTAAAAATGTTTGATGGTTTTGTGTCTGAAGGGATTCTTGCAGTTGAGGGAGATGAAGTTGAGACTCCAGTTCTCAGTGAAAAAACATCAGGACAGTCTGCCATCCCCACTGGTACTATTGATTAAGGGGCAAGTGAGATGGGGGATGAGGGGATCCATGTCATGGATGTAGTTGTAGGATTTTTGAAGGCTCTATTCTACAATAAATGTACCCAAACCTTCTCCCTTTCTTCGCTCTCCTCACCTGCGAGTCAGCAGACCACAAGGTTATGACATAACTCGTGGATCTGCTGGCCGACTGCTGCTGCTCTGTCTGGCAGGTGCATTTCCTCCTTGCTTTGTTTTTCCCTTGTGTTTCCTTCCCTAAGTGATTTACCATTTCCCTGGAAATCATCCCTCTCCCTGTCTCTCCCCACACATCCCCTAAACCCATCATCTCTAAAACCCCATGGCTGAATAAGATGCCAAGCCCGCAGATTCTCCAGTGTGTGTTCTGGATGTTTAGCTTGTGGTAATTGTAATGTTTTATTGCATTATGTAATAGTTTCAAAATGATTAAAACAGACCAGCCAGAGGTTTGTGCATATGCTGGTTTGCATATGAACAAGCCCAGACTTAGCCCTCAGATGCACACACAGCAGAACAAACACACACACACAAACAGATCCATGCAAACACACACACAAACACACACACATACACATACACATACACATACACACGCACGCAAGCAGTGATATATTTCTCTCTTTCTTCCAGTAAGTGCACTGAGGGTTGGAAGAGCAAACCCCAAACAGCAGCATGCTGTGCCACAGCACAACCACTGGGCTGCTCATGTAACTAAAGCCCAGGGAAAACCCTGCCACATCCACGGAAAGCACAACACTGCAACACACATGTGCAGAGAGGACCCACCACACCACAGCAACTGATCATGGTGACAACACAGACACACATCTGCAACAGCTCGACTGCACAGCAGACCATAAAATCCATAAACACTAACATAATAGTTTATACGTATGCATAAAACAATATATACTAACGATTACGCACTATAAAAGTGTATAATATTAATTTGTGAACCAGCGCAATGTATACACATTTTATGTCTGTCTGCTTGAGGCTCACAGCAGCACAAAACAATAACTTTGCTGAGAAATTTCTCCAGCATGATCTCGACTTTAAGACAGCGAGACTGCAGCTTATTTACAGTTACAGACAAGCTGAAGAGTGCTGCTGCAGAGGGAGCGGAGAACAGCTGCAGGATAGATGCATGTTACAGGTTTCTGTACAGCAGCTACTGCTGTAAAGTTACTCAACCACTTCCACTGCTCTACACCTCCATCCCTAATGCCTCATCAGTTCATCTCTCCATCTCCCCCAACAGCAACTCGCCATGACTCATGTGGGCGCAATGTACTCAGTCGCTCCTCAGGGTCTCAGCTGCTGGTGAGGGTAGAGGGGAAACTATGTGAGTGATTCTCTCACTCCTTCTTTTACTCTGTGGATCGCAGATGAAAAAGAGAGAAGGGTGTCCTTCATTTTGAAAAATGGCTGCAAATGAACATATATACAGTATATATATATACATATATTTGCACAGAGGATACCACATGCATAAAGCAGATTGAGTGACAGGTCTAAGCTTGCCTTGCAAACTATTCACAAGCGTAGCAAAGCATCCTTGTTGACTCACGCACGTGCACACAGAGAGATCATAAGACACAACTCTGTGAGTCAAACCACAGGTGTCTATGAGAACAAAGAGTCTCGAACAGTACATGAAGCTCAGAAGAGTAAATATAGATTTAGAGAGCAGAGTGGGCAGGCCAGAAAAAGAAAGAAATGCAGAGGTTAAATAACAGCAGTGCAGAGCGTTTGAATGAAACCAGTTAGGAGACGTGGAGGAGAAACAGGGACAAATGGGCAACGTGGAGCAGAGTAGACTTATAGAGGATGAAGAGGAAATGATGCCAGACTAAAAAGTAGTTAAAGCATGTTGGCAAAGGTTAAGTTTAGATATTAGAGGGCGTGTCAGCAAAACCGTAAATGTGTCTGGAATTTTACAACTGTACAGCCGCAGATGTCCTATACCACTGCCCTCTAAAGCCTAGCCATTACCAAGCATTATCTCCCTGTCACACCATGCCATTACCAGGCCTTATCTACCACAGTGGGGGGGTGGGGGGGTGGAACGATACAGGGACATTGTAAATCGCTGTTAGAACCAGCTGTAGTCATCTCTTTCTGCAGCATCTCAAGGCCAGACTGCTGTCATTACCACCGCACCCCCACCGGAGAAGCATTAGTGAATAGTGGCTACTGCTTTATCACCAGAGACCACCATGTCAGCAAGCTCATATTTAGATATTTTGATACATAACTCTCACTGATGCCATCAAATCCCTAAATATCTCTTTATAGAGTATAAATACATTTAGTATAAGCCCTTGTGTTATAATGTGATCTTTTTACTGCTTTTTAATTCAGTCAGGGCAGCATAAAAAATACAAATAGTAAATCCTGAGCTGACAGAAAAAAGAAGAGATGCACAGATGCAAAACAGTCTTACACTCTGTTTTAGTAAATGTTCAAATATGTTATGTAACAGTACAACTAAGATCCACAGCAAGTCAACCATCATTCTACCTCAGGCTCAAGCCCCGCCTCTTCCTTCCCAATGCTGTGGGGGGTGATTAGAGACGGATAATTGGGGCGCAGAAATCCAACTGTATGGAAGCCAAATTTTGGGGGGAAAAAAGGGGCTAAATTCCAGAGGTAAGTGCCAAGAGATTGAACCGGCTCCAAAACACATGCAGGGTCTTTTGTTCTGCACTCTGGCTCTTTTGTTTCACCTGCTGTACCACTCATTACAGGGAGCTTTACCTGTCAGATAGCATACCGTCTCTATATTTGATCACTTAAACTGTACTTAATTACTGCATATCCCCTCGCTGCAGGAGAGGCTGGGAAGAGACCGCATGGGAAACAAAAGCTTTGGGACTCTGAAAACATTCTGTTCTGTACTCTGCCCTCTCATTCCTTTTAACGGCATAAAATCAAAAAAACTCACCACTAACAGTGAATCGGTTTGGCCACAGCAATCGACTCTTTTCAGCTCAAAAGCTACTGCACTATTCTGTACTCAGCAGAACTAGATATTTCCGTATGGAGTCAGTAAGGGCCAGAAGACAGAACTTCAGGAGTATAAATATTGAACTTAAATCAACGTTTTGGTCAAAAACAATATTTGAGAATAAACTGATGTTCAAGCATATCTCTTTAAATAAGCAACTGTTTGCTAATATTTTGGTGGCAAACGATAACCTTTATTTTCAAGTAAATCTGTCATGAAATATAACCTTTCCAAGCACACTAGTTAATAAATATATCAAAAACTAATGACTAAGTATTTGTTTTGATTTCTGCAAATTATTCAGCAGACCAAGTACATTGAGTTTTAGGTTGTTTACAAACAATTTTCTAAATTGTGAAATGAAAAAAAATGAAAAAAGTGTTTTCAACCCTTAAATATTAATGTAGGTATCCACACATACAGGCTACAGCATTTCTATGGGTCCTAGATGCAGAATTGTGATGTCTTGGGTGACCATTGCCACTCCTCTAAAGCTTTAATATGTGCTCATTACTTGCTAAGCGCTGATTTAAGAAATAACAGTACAAAAAACATCATTTCTAAGATAATTTTTCAATCCTAGTAGTTCAAATCAGCATTATTCCTTTCTTCTTCATTCAACCCTTTTTTGCCCCTCTCACTTCCTGTAGCCCTCACTTTAATGAGTGGAGGTTCAGTACAGTGCCTTCCTCGCATGTTTCTGTGCTGTCAACACTTTCTAAAGATAACACTTCCACTTCACCCCCACCCCTATGCCACCTCTCTCCACCCGTCAGCTACAGCCCACAACAACTCCAACCAGACAGACAGAGACGTCTAAAATTAACCCTTAAACAAGGGGTTCAGATTGGCACTCTGATGCGACAGGATCAACCGAGAGACAGACAGAATATCAAGAGACGAAAGGACAAATGAAAGATAGGCGTAAAAGTAGAGGGGGAAAATGATGAGCTCAGGCAAAGTCATAATCAAAGTGTAAAGAGTGAGCACAGAGTAGAGCTGGATCATTAAATTCTCCTACATTGAGTGTTCTTCACTGCAGACACGTTGCCTTGAGAGTAGTGCTTACACGAGCAAAAGTCCCTGCTTTGCTGACCGTGACAATGTGTCCTCCTTTTTTATGTACAGCACAAAAACTCATTATGGCACACACATCGTGACACCCTCTCACACACACACACACATCCATGAAAGAGCATCCTTAATTCCAAGGTGGCACCCATGAATGTTACTTGATCTGTCCGTTAGCAGTGGTGCCAGGAAAGTCCAAGAAGAGCTTTTTCCGACCCTGCGGCTTTAAAAGAAGATCAATGAACAACTGAGGAAGGAGGAACCCTGACATCTTCCTAACATTTGACCTTAATTCAATCAAATCCCGATCTTTGCCAATCAGATCTGGAAGCTGATGAAGCTGGTAAGATTAGGAAACACAGTAAGGAATTGATCCTTTCCTCCATTTCAATCACACAAACCGAATAAGTATCACGCATAGCATGGTAAGCAATCCATGCATTTAATGCAGCTCTGACATGAAATCCTGCTTTACCGACCACCTAATTGTGAATCACAGATACTTGATTTTGCAAGCAATTTGAGGTCTTGATTGTGACAGACTTTTCATTTAGTAAATAGTTTGCTGACCACTACTCAGGCGATTTGAAGGTCAAGGCCCTGAAGGATTAGAGAGCGTTAAACGGGCAGATGAGTGGAGAGCTGAACCGACTCAGTAAGGCAACTCTGAGAGGGGGTGGAAAATGGTGAGCAGATCTCTAAAGTGAATGAATCGTTCTGATTTGTTCAAGCTCTCTGATTATATGTGTGTTTAATGCAGCAGAATTATAAAGTGCCACCCTGGTCGGGGGCTCATTGCTGCCCCAGCATCTGTGCCATGCTGAATGACATCTGGGTTGTGGTCAATTTAGATGGCAAATTCTGCCACAGAGCCTTGATACTAAAAAGTCCTAGTTTCACTCCTTTTCTTTAATAGGAAATGTTTCTCATATGCCAGACACTGGTTTTCTTCAAAGCAAGATGAGCCATGGGAGGATCTTCCATAAGGTCTTGTTTATGTGTGTGTTATGATATCCACAACAATTTCAGAAAATATCTCCTTTTGTTATTCCACCGGAAAATAATTATGAAGAATTACAAATTAAACTTACAATATTGAACATTTCCACATTAAAATGTCTATGACAACTACATCTTTGCCACATATGATGCTGAGTTGTTTGCTTTATCCTATTAACTTTCTTTAGCCGCCTAAAAATGAGGAAGGAACCCGCCACCTCATTATGTTCTCAACCAATCAGATCCCAGGATCCAAAATGAATTCTGGCATGACTGCATGGAGACTGTTGACCATGTGAAGAAGATGTAAAGGTAAAGAGTGAGGAGCACAGACACAAAGAACAGAGAAAAAAGATGAGAAAAAGAAGAGGGAGCTTGATTGTTACAAACTGAAAAGAGTCCAGTCCTTCATGATGTGAAGACTTCACCAGCCACAAAAGGCAAAAAAACTGAACTGCATGGCACACAGCGCTACTGTGATAACACTTACATCCACATACATATAAAACAATTCATACACTTTGCTTACTCTCTAAACCCCTCTACGTGTTTAATGCAGTTATTGACATGATCATGATACAATGTTGGACTTTGAAACATCTGATGTAACAGTCACTCCTGTGGTCTCAGGTCTGACACCAGCATGTACCGAACATAACCCCCCTTGACAGTCATCTAAACTTGCAGTACAGTGTGTTCTGAGGCTTGCTGATGTGTCTGCCTGTGCATGTGTCCAGGGAAAAACTAATGTCCAACACACACATAAACCTTTTGCACAGCACTCACCGATGCAGGCGTGTACGCGGACGGTCAGCTGGGTCCTTAGAATAACACTGTGCTTCTTCCCTCTGGCCCTGAAAAGGAAAGAAGCGCAATTATTGTGGATTCAAAAATATCTTTATGAGAGCAACATAATATATTGTCTAGTTGCAGCTCAATAATTTCTTTTACAAGCAAATCTTAAAATACTTGTTTCATGTTCTTCTTGGAGTCAAGTGTAATTTTCTTGGCACTGGGCGAGTAATATGTCTTGCCTTATGATTTATCCACGCTTGATTCTAGAGAAAAACATCCTGCAACAAGTTTAACAGTGCTGGAGCAGTGCATTTATTTCACCTCTTTGGCTGTTGGTTTAAAGAACGCTATTTTGTTAAATGTATCAAGCAAACTATGAGGCAAAGCAGTTGTGAGAATGGGATTTTTTTTATTATGCAAAGGCTGTTGATGTGATGGGAGTAGTGCAGACAAACAGTGGCCAGCATTGGCCCTGTACCCTTATATTGATACACATCTGAGCCCTGAGGACAGGCAGCAGAAATGCAGGAGAAGACACAACAAACGTAAACACCTCTGTGTACCACTGTGGCATCGTAAGCACACATTCATACTGAGCATATTTCCAGTGGGAAAACAAACAGCACACACAAACATACAGGAATGTATTTTTGAGAGCAGCTCAAACTCTTTCTCTTAACTTCATTCGTTATCCTGCAATCTGTGGGAGCTAATCACTGATTTTCATCACGAATATGCTGACAGCATCCATTCCAAGCAGGAAAAGCACTGCTCTGATAACACACACTGCTGCAATTATGCATAACATGCAGCAAGGATAACACACACCCAAACAAGAGCTCAGCTGGCATCTTTATCCATCTTTTAAAGCTGCGTTATCAGCTTTGCTTGGAAATAGAGCAAAATGTTAACACAATTTGTTAAGATGCTAAAAAAATACTCTTTTGCAAACTTTTTTTTCCCCATTGTGGTTCCTGATTATGTCTGTATTGTGGGACAATGACCATCAAATCAGAGACTCAAAGATAATGAGGCCACAGAACAGTAAAGGGAAAATTAGACTCAAGATGCAATGATTGGATGTGGGTACGAAGACAATCATTGCACGAAAACATATCCAATTTATAGTCAAAGCAAATATAACAGATGTTTTAGGTTACAAATGCTATGAGATGAAAAACAAGCTGGCATTAGCATCAGATTGTGCCTTTTTTTAGTGCCAGAGTTCCCTAAACGAGATTTATTTTATCATATATATTATTGTATTACATTATGTAATTATATGAATATTATATGATACACACAACTCACATCACTACTTCAGTGTATTTTGAATTATACAAAAACAGCTAAAACTCTGTGAAGAGACTTTGGCTACTTTACATCATAATGTACAGCCATTTCCTCTAAAGATATCTCTTTATTCTTTTCAAGTGAAAGCATACTCTAAATTTTCTTCTCCACCAGAGGACCATGTTTACTGTCAACTGCGGTGAGCAGCGTCCTGCAACAGCTGCAATCACAACACAGTTCTAATGAGTGGGAACATAAGTTCTGGGCGAAAATTACTTTAAATCAGTATGTTTTCTTTAACACCCTGGGCTTTTCTTTAAGTGAAGACAGCTTTCAGTTTTCAAGTTAAAGTTCGTCAGTAAAAAGTATAAAAATAAGTATTTCTTTTATACTTACTGATGTCTATACCACAGTGTAAACAGTGTCTATAATGATACAGACAAGCTGATTTAAACACCCACATAAGGCAAAATTACATAAATGCGTGTGACAATCAGCTATGAACACAGCGGAGTGCCATCATTATTCATTGAAGATGTTGCAACAGCTCAACGACAACAACAGCTGTCAAGAACAGCCTATATTTACAGCACAATGTGAGGCTGACATATCAAGTGCAATCAATTTATTCATTTTTGACACAAAATAAATAGTGTTTTTTCCAACAAAGGGAGAAGGACAGGCTAACTCAGAAGCATCTGTGATGTTTTGCCAAGAATGAGACAAACCCAGCCCAGTGTGTAATTAATTTCCTACTGCCACAACAGAATGACCTCGGTAAAGACCAAGTTTGACAGACAGGCCTGTCCAACCCAACCAGTTCCCCAAGATCCCCACCACTTCAAAAACCCACACACATGCCTCTATTCATCTGTCCATCATCTGTCACTGGGCTTACCAGGCAAAGACAGACACACTCACAGACATACACACATGGACAAACAAACAGATGTACACATGGAAACAAGAGCCACACACAAACAGAGACAGAGAACAACTAGGCTCTGTGGGTCTCCTGACACTTTTCATGCCGCAGCCCCCAGTCGCCAAACACAGCAACGTACCACACCTCTCAACAAACACCTACTCTCACACACTTGCACATACATGCTGCCTCAATGCATTATTCTTATTTGACAATGCTCTGTCACTTGTGTTGAAGGTAACAGCTCAAAACAAAGCACCATTAAGTTGTAACTCAACACAATCTATTTACTCTTTAGAACTGGAAACTTCCTGTTGATAATGTTTCTGTATGTCAGTTGAATGCAGACAACTTATACAGCTAATTAGCAAAAGGCAACAACACCTGGTCAGCTCATGTTTTGCTGTTGACTAATTGTTGAATCACAAAAATTTACACAGCATATAGCTGCAATCATACAGTTAGCGATTTAGTAATTTAAATGATATTTGGACCGGTTGCCGTGACATACAGGAAACGATAAAGTTGCTTTTACGGCTAGCTAACTATGCTAACTCACGAGAACTGGTATGGCTAGCCAGATCAGAAATGCGGAGATACCCGTGACCTCAACTTAAAATATCATTTTAACAAATTCAGGCTTCACACTTTGGTAATTTGTTGTAGTAACTCCCTGTATAATGCCTCAGTCACTGCTTGTATCCTTCACAAATCCCTCTCTTGATGAACCTAACAGGTTAGCCTCACATTGTCCCACATAGCTTTACAGTGGAGGCCGGCCATTAAGGCTAGAATAAAGACTGTTTCCACTAACGATATCAAAAGAATAACATGAACTTTCATTGAATAAAACATGACCCTCAGTGTTACCCTATCAGAGGGTAGAGTAGTAATGCTGAAGTGCTGCCAGGTATGGAAAATCAAATGTGACTGCATCACTATCATTTAAAGGACAACCAGGGTCAGTTTAATAATGATAGCACATATAACAGCATTGAGGTGCTAATTTACACAAAAATGCCCATATTTTAACAAATGTTGCCACTTTTCAAGATTAAAATCTACTACTACTACTACAGTAAGTTGATGACAAGGTGTCACAGATCTAGGTGACTTACTCCTTGCTTCTTGGGAAAATCCTAATAACAGGTTTCCTTATACCACATTTATTGTTGACCCAACAAAGACACCAGCATAGCTGCTGGAGGATTTGAGAAACTATAAATACTTCACAACAATGTCATCACAAAGTGATCATGTTGTTTCTCATAGAGTTGACAGGTTTGTGAACTGTGAAATATTGTTACAAAGTAGATCAAAATATCAATTACAACTGTATTGTAAAACTCAAGGAGCGATGAGCTGTAGCTGTGGAAGGGAGGGCATCTGTCCCGCTTTCCAGAGCGCTTCATACTTTCCGTGAACTTGTGCTTCCAAGAAATCCGTATCCAGCAGCTTGTGATTCTTCCCATTTTATAAGAGTGGAGAAACTCTGAAGTTACATGTGTGTGTGTGTGCATGTGTGTGTGTGTGTGTGTGTGTGTGTGTGTGTGTGTGTGTGGGAGAGGGAAAGGGAGTAGGGCACTCATCATTTTGTCTTAAGTGGTCCGTGATGTTTTGACAGAGAAGAGTGACTGCTTCATAGAGTAATACTGTGAATGAGTCTCACCCTGTGTCGTCCTGCTGAAAGCCCTCCAGCTCATCCCTTTGCTCAGCCAGGGAGGACTCCAGATCCAGATAGGTGCCATTGTGGGAGAGCTGCAGTGTGCAGTCATCAAGCTACGGAAAAGAAGTAAAAAAAAAACTTTTGAATACAACACTCTTTGAGACCTGAACTAAGTTACTGGATTGGAATGATTTAATAAAACTGAGTAGCAACTACTAAGACAAAAGTGGTTACCAAGGCTAAATCAGCATTTATGCCTAAATTGGGGATGGAAAGTACGATGTGTAACATTAAATTTGTCTGGCCGCATGAACCACCCGCAGGAATGACATTGCTCTCCATGCCCACTATTTTTTAATACTCCCTCACTGTGTCTCTGCATGTGTGTTCACACCCTTTTTTAAAAACAATTTAAGCCCATAAATTAAAGCTAGTTTGAGGGGAAAAGATATAAACATGAGTGTGCACAGTGATCCATGAAAAGTGGGAGAGCCATATGTGGTGAGCCTCTGCTTTCGGCATTACAAAGCTGTTAAGGGAATTAAGACGTAGCAATAAAGACTGCAGGACCCAGAACATGAAACCAAAACCAGAGGGAAACAAGGAGAGAGAGAGAAAAAGTGAGGTTTTAGTGCATTTAAATACCACCTGTAAGAAGAATGACACTTAAATATTGTTTTAATTGTTCCCAATATGTAGCTACAGCACATTTAAGTCCGTGTATGTTTGCGGAAAGAGCAATCACAGTAATTTCCACATACATAATTTTCAAGTTCACACTTATGCACATGACAGACAGAGTGTACTTTGGTTTTGTTTTCCATTTCTGGTGAAAAAAAAACATCTTGCCATCTGTGATTGCATGATCTAAGGTAACAATGCAGAGCTGCCTGCGTCAGTATTAACTCGCTATGCTGTGTAATGAGAAACCCTGCTGAGTTTGAGACCAGGTGCACAGTTATTTATCTGCACACCCCTGGCATCGATGTTTACGAGTGCAGTCACAAGTTGATAGCAGGTGCAAGCTGCCATCCCAGCTACAACTCGTAAAAAGTAACATACTGTTGTACATCATTGCATTACTGTTACACCCATGAGCTTTCGGACTTGCTGCTGATGTATGAATAAGTGAATGAGATCAGAGTCATGAGCTAGGCATTTAGCACCACTATGGCATTGCTAGGCCTAACCTAGCCTGTCCTCTGGTGTGGAGCCAGATGCCCCCCCTGGCTGTCTGGTTGAATGCATGATGACACCCGTTGTCCAGCGGAGACCACAGATCACAAGATCTGCTGTCTGTCCCTCCTCACTCTGAAACAGAGAGACGGACTGTCGGATGGACTCACAGCATAAATATAACCTTGCTATATTTACTCGCACTCTGCTCTGAGGCAGCATGCACAGGAGCTCAGGAGTGGGTGTGTCCATGGGGTCTGGAAGTTAAAGGAGGGCACTGCCATGGTCAAAGCGTCAGAAAAGAGAAGCTCACTATCACGCATGCTTCTTCTTGCTTTTTTTTCATGAAGTTCTTTAAGTATTTCCAATATCAGAGCAAGGAATAATGCACCAGAGGCAAGTGAGCTAGACTTTGAGTTCTGCTCCAGTTTTCCATCACCCCCTCACAGCAGCATTAATCCATCTGTGCTAAACAGCTAATCCACAAAGCAAAACACACAGTTATCGCATCCCCTTGCTGAAATTTAGGTTAATTGAAATTCCAGTGCTATCATAGGCATATTTTAGCAGGTGGACCACTGTGATATGGTCTAGACAGGGAAAATAAGGAAGAGGAGAAAGTCTTCCAAAGAGAGGTTTACAGATAAGGAAAAAGATAGTGGAAGTTATGTGGACTTTTACTTTTAATAATCTAAATGCTAGCTCGTCCATTTATACTCGCAATGACGACGCAAACATGGTGAATTTCAATATTTATCTAATTTTCAACATTCACTGTTGCATTTACCATGCAGATTTGCATGGTAATGCTAAGCATGTTAACTCTGCTTGTTAACATTCAAAGAAAACATCTGAGATTGTCATTGTTTTTGCAGGTATTCTGTCATGAAACAGAGTAATATTCGGACTAAAGTTTTAACCTGATGATGGTAGTGGATGAAACTGGGATCACCAGAGTTGTCACTTTTTTCTACTACAATAATTTTAATGGTAAACCATTCAATAGTGTAAATACAATTAAATCAAAACTATAAATGTCAACCTCATAATGGCACCTGAAGAAAATTAGACAATTTCAAAGGGATTCATCATCTGGACACTGTGAATGTCATTTCATCCTTTTGTTGATGAGATATAGGTAAAAATTTCTGCCATGATTAACATTTACTTTAACATGGTTATTGGTATCATGGTTATCTGAGATTTGGCAAATCTCAGATTGAGGTTTCATTTAGTGAAGACTGGGGGGGTTGATGCAGTGGGGGCTTAATCATGCTCTGTCCTACTGCCCCGCTTTTTTATAGGAATAAGACAAAAGCATTTCTTGTGCTCAATCAGCTAGTATTATTTAGCATTTTTATCTATTTTCATCTTATACTTAACAGCATGTCCTGTCCTTAAGTGATGATTTCTTTATGTCCTTGAAAATCCCCCCTTCTATCTAAAAATATGTCTCTAGCCCTCCCACCACCATCGCCTCCATCTCCACCTCCGTCTCCAGCTCCCTGCTTTCTTTTGCTGCTCCCCTGCGTCTACACACATTACTCAATCTTACAAATGCTGCTTGGACAGCGAGAAGTGAGCACACAGACCACACCGTCACACAATAAGTTAACAGCTCCCCCTCCAAAGGGTGTCCCTTTCCTAAAGTACTCTGTTTGGGTAATAGAAATAATAACATAACAAAACACATCATGCTGACGCTGCCGGCAGAGAGGCGGCTCCAGCAGGAACCGCAAGCTCTTCACACTCAAGGCTCCAAGACGGGCCAGGGAAACACTTAGTGGCTAGTATACTTTACACTCATTTAATCAAATTCTCCCAGAAGAGTGAAGCAGAGGGGGGAAAAAAAAGAGGGAGTATGGGAGTAATTACTTCCACGTTAAAACAACACCAGGCTTGCTGGCGATCACAGAGGGCTGACAATTAACAATGCCCTTACGTAAGTCAGACGATAAGTTTTTAAGAACTCCTTTCTGTCACAATGAGAGCCACAGAGGATCGGGGCTCTTCAAAGAGCGCAGAGGAGGGTGTGTTCTACACGACTATTAAATGCTGCTTTAATGGGAACCCTTTGGTAGAGAAATAAAAGTTGAGCTGTAAAGTCTAGGCTTTGTTGTTTTTCCCTGTAAAGCTTGAGCTGTTTGACTGATGGTGAGGCTTCTGCATTTAGCGGGACGGCTATGAATCACTTTGGTGGGGGGTGGGGTGCTAACTTGCCTTAGTGCCCAATTTATCTTTAAAAATATAAACTGTGATGATGATTTATTATTTTTGGTTTAATTTTTAGAGGAGAAAAGTGATTTAATATCTTCTATGGGACTCTAAAGGAAGCTTCTTTGTTTAGCAGTTTGGATAAAAATGACTTGTCCCATGCACACAAACCAGTG
>JAQNCA010000009.1:3281646-3309105 GCA_029783725.1 Acanthurus tractus
AAAAATCTCCTGTAGTATTGTCACATTTTAATAAGTGCTCAGACAAAGGTTAGTGCCCCCCCCCCCCCACCCCAGCCGGCCATTAGAAGCTGTTCACCCTCTACTGTGAGAAGGTCTTCTGTTCTGTTATGCCCCGTCCAGGCTGAGATTTTTCATTTTTAATTTAAAAAAAAGATATTGGAATATGATTACAATGGAACTGTGTGTAATTTTTCATTTCCCAGAAAACCTCAGTTTTTGATTTTAATAAACTGGAATAAGGGAAAGACAGGTCCATGACCAAGTAAGATCACTTCAGCTGTGGGTTATATCAGCATCCACAAAATACTACAAAATACACAATTTTTTAAACTTTTTAATCAAATTTCATTTAATCAAATTAAATGGAATTTAATTAAAATGAAAATTTCCTGTTCTAGCCCTTTCTGTGTTGCGAAGATACTGAAAATTAGTAATCAACTACAATAAACTCTCATGTCTGTTGGAAGTAACTGAACTTCTTTGTTAATTACTTCCTTTGAACGTAATGATTTTTTGCATTGCAATTCTCTTATAATTGCATGAATGTCTTAATTATTTAAGTGATGATGTGGCATGGTGAGGAATAACTCTGAGATTATTACTGCAGTGTTGGAGTTTTCTATTATTCCTAACCACAAGAGGGCGATAAAGGCTGAAGTTCCTTCCCTTAGGCTACATGCTTGGTCTGACCCACACAGTACCAGATGCACAAAGCTTTGCCATTGTGGTTATTTAAAGGAAATTGTTTTATTAATTCACATTTCCTCATTTTAGATTAGAAACACTATACATATTATGATAAAAGGCAAGCCTGTGTTGTTAGATTAGCTGACACTAAGTTATAAACTAGAAGGTTAGAGGACATGCTGGCAAAAACCTCCTCTGCAGTTGCCCACTGTTTTCTCTGAGAAAAGGCAAAAATAAAAATTAACAAGCCTATTTAGACATCAGTCATTTGAATTGCTTTGTTATATATGAAAAAGTACTTAATTACATTTCTAGTTATTGCCAAAAGTACTTGAATTACAATGAAATAATTTTTTCTAAAGCTGAATTGATTCTTTTGGCATCTGAAAGTGCTGAAGGGTCTACCTGAGTAAACCTAGGCTCTGTGCAGACATCCATGTACCTCCAATTTTCTGTAGTTCATTCAACATAGACCCATTTGCTAATGTAAATTACATCTTTGCCCCTCCTCATAGGACAGTTGCTTTACTCTTCTGAGTACAATGGGTCAACTGACTTATTGGCCACAGCAGTGTGAAATCCAGTTGAGTTTCTCCTGAAGCTGATTCTGCATCAACCTCCTACAGCAAAGCAACTGCATTTATCTAAAAAACCCTCTGCAGTCAACACCAGCTCAGTATATGCGGAGTACTCACATTGAAATGAATGTTAAAACTGTTTGCTGCAGTGCCCAATTTGGTCTGGATTGGGGATTCCTGAAATGTTGTACAAACACCCCAATTTGCATGAGCAAATGTGTTACTTCTTTCACTGCAGAAACCTGTTGCAAACACCACAACACTTATCTGGTTTAGAATGGACCAAACACCCTGCTATCTGCGCTATTACATCCTAATCAGACTACTTACATTCAAATGAATGGAAGGACTTGAGTTTTTGACACCTCATTTGGTCTAGATAGGACAGTCCAGACAGGATAAGAAGAGGGGTGCTAAGATGTGAGCGTTAGCCCAGCTTAAACTTTAGATCATGGAAAAGGAAATGGACAAAATGGGATTCTTATTGGCCAAGCAGCAGGAAATCAGAGACTGCTGGAAGAAGGCAGGAGGATTTTGTGTTTTGCATCGGTGATGCTTCATGTTCAAACACAGTCAAAGCTCATTCCAGTGTTTCCAAGATGTTGAACTTATAATGAGAAGATGTTGACCATGTTTTCATCGCTGCCATTTGCATCAAGGTGTAAAACCACAGAATTATTTCCTGGGTGTATATATGTGAATATATATAAATAACTTGGCCCGGATTGCTCTGCTTTATTTTCTGTCCCATTCTCAGCAACAAGGACCACTTTCATTTTCTTGGACCATACATTGTCAAAGTTGCTAGGAGATGATTAGATTTGCAATGGGGCTTCAAACTTGTATTATGACTACCAGACAAACACAACACATGTTTTGTGTAGAAATAATAGATTCTGTAACCTCCAAAATACAAACTGTTGTTAGTAAAAACAAGGCCTGTGTTCAAACACAGAAACTGTTTGAATTCAATTTTTAATGAGCAAAAAGAAATGTACTGTGTATGACAATTTTGGCACATGCGTTTACTTTAATTTATTGTAGTTAATTAATGAGTTATTCATATTTATTGTAATTATTAAGATCCAAAATTCAGTTCTGCACTTTGTTTTCCTAATGAATAATAAATAATAAATATAGCACGTTTTGGTCAACACATATTTATTTCAAGGCTTTCAGTAGGGAGTGAGGAGTGATCAGGAGAACTTGATCTAACTATAGAGACATAAGACATAAAGATATGCTTCCATGAACCTGGGACCATTTCATTCAGTCCACTTCACGCTTGGCAGATGCACTGCTGTGTAAAATAGTTTGAATGAGCAGTTTCTGAGACACAGAGGAAAGAAACTTTGCCCTGTGTGACAACAGAAATGACGCTAGTGAGAGCACTGATTCCTCCCTCCACAAATGGCAAGCTGTTTGACCATGATAAAGCTAGACTGGATATGTGCTGCAAATATCTGTACTACATTCTCTCTGGGAACAAAGGACATTTTTTGATACTTTTTCCGAGTACAAATAGAAGACTAATTTATGTGTATTTGCTTTCAATTGTAGATCACCACAGAATATGTATATCTGCAATACGTCCATTATTAAGAATAAAGCCCCTTTAAGATATCTGGTAGAATAATAATAAAAAGATACCTGCAAGAAACAATATGAGGAAAAACAAACAAGCCCCTTCAACAGATATGTTTGAGTAGTCACTGCACTAAACTTTGGGTGACAAAGTGGGAAAACAAGAGCTAACTGCTGATGAAAAAGAAGAGGAGAGGAGGTTAGATAAAGGAAGAGAGGTAGGCAAGCAAAGAAAGAAAAATAGAGAAAACAACAGACAAGCATTTAGTTTTAAGATTGAATTGTGAGCAAATTATTCTCCTGTCTGTGCTCTCTAAATAACAGGTCGTTTATTAAACTTCAGAAAAGATGGCTAATTTTCAGTTTTTTACCAAAAAGTTCCATAAAGATTGCCAAAAGTTAGTTAAAACATTTGGTTAAAAGATTGATTAAATCTCTCACATATCTTGGTGTTTGGGAAAGATGTGTCCTTTGAACTTCTTATGAGTTCCAATTTTGCTGCCAAATGAAAGGAGATTTGCAGATGGTTAATAAATTACACTCGATGAATACATTTGCATTAATTGGTGCACATTGTACCCATGTTATGTGAGTGTGCATGAAATCTTCAAAGATGCAAATCCAAAAGTGCTTGTAAATTATTGGCAGAGATATTTTATGAAAATGAAGCCATTGCCCACCTTGTGTCTTTAATGTGTTACATGTAATGGAAAGAAAGGCCTTGCTTTCTAAATGCCAGCAGCACTAAGAGTCTTTCAACTTCCACTGAGGAAACCTGCCTGACATTTTTAACTGCCTGAGATTGTGAGACTGATGAGACTAATTCTTCACAACTTGGAGCTTAAATACAAGATCTCCTCTTATGAGCACCTAGAGAAGATGGAGAGGGACATGGCTGAGGGTCGACCTTAATGGGACAACAGGGCTCAGTACCTGCAAACCTACATAGGCTCCTGCGTTAGACCTGGCAAAGTCTTTCACAAATAATAGACTCTGGTTCCACTTAAAAGAAATGAAATATACAAAAAAAAAACCCAAAACATATTGATCCAAAATATTCCATCATCCTCCATGTATAAACATGATACATCATTGTAGACCGACAGTAAGAGCTGTCCTTAAAGAGATTTTGGTTAAATATTAGCTCATATAGGTTATATATATAGGTTATATATAGGTTAAAGAAGATTACTACATAAAGCTAAAATGTCCATTTCACAGCAAAGAACTGCTGATGCATTAAACTCATGCAAACAGCAATTTTCATTTGAGCACAGAGACGGACTTTAAATGCAGAACAATAAAAGGATGATCTAAAAGACCAAAGTGAGAGGAGAGGATTCAAGAGGAAACCATGTTTACTGAACAACTAGCTTTGTGATGTTACTGAAGAGCAACAAAGTCCATGTAGGGAGGAGGCTGAAGTGATGAACCGGTCAAACTGGACTTTTACCCAAGAGACAGAGGTTCACATCCTGTGTGAGACCAAAGTCATGCTTATCTGGTACTTGAAGACATTGTTGACTTATCATATTCCTTTTTTCAGTTTCCCATTACAGTTTGGTTAGGTCGTGGCAACAAAAATACTTTAAAATAACAATTCAATAATAATAATAATTTAATATGATAGTATAAAAATTTAAGGAGAAGATTATGATAAAAATAGACCCTTTCACACACGTGAGCAGAGCAGTATAGCAGGTGGCAATCTGCCTTGTGGGCGGAGTTAAGAACTCACATGGTTTCCAAGTAAACATACCACACACTAAACATACTTTACGGATGGACGGAAATCTTCAGTGTAAAAAATGTTAAAGATAAAATATTTTTTGTTATCAAAAAAAATCTTTAAGTACCAAAAGTAAAACTGAAGAGTGGGCTGTTACTTATTATTGTATTATCTGTTACTGAATTATAATTATGTAGCCATTACTGTGTCGACTGCTTAATTTTGCAGCTGGTAATGATTTTTCATGATAATTCTATGTAGGGGATGCTTTATATATAGTAATTCATCATATTCTATATGAATTGTATATATCAATAATCTAACGACCGATCAAGCTACCCACATATCACCATTGGTTTGTGGATAACCATTTTGTAATCTCCAGTTTGTCATTATGATCAACCACATCTTTTCTTTTGAACCAGAAATGATCTTATTTGAATGGGAGGATTGAGACATTTTGCTGCACCTCCATTCTGACTGACAAGTCATCGAGGTTGTCAGTCACAAGGTAGCAATGTCTAAAGCCAAACATGTTTTATCTTCAATTTTACTCCAATTTTTACGGTAATTTATGTTTTTAATTCTATATTTATATATATAGAACAACATGCTGTACTAATGAGGATTTGAAAAAAGCACATGAAACCACAAACTCATTAGAAAAATGTAAGGTAATAGAACAAGTGAGAAGAAAAGTTATTTTCTAATAAGGTTACAAACGTTAAGACATCTTTTGACACCAATGGGGTTTAATTTCCACATGGGTTCATATTGTGAGAACCAGACGCAACATCAACATTACACCCCATCCATATCATGAACAAACCTTTTTATTAGTGCTATTTTTTAAGTTCTGCAAGAATTTATGTAAGAAATCCTGCAAGAAAATCCGAAATAATGTTAGGCCACAAACAAAGTTGTTTTCATTATTTTGAAAAGTCAGTATTTTGAGGATACCAAGTTTTCATCTGATAGAACACATACAAATACCATAAGTGAGATAAAATATATCTCCAGGTGACAAAGCAGCTAACATACAATGTGCCTTGGGCCCACTGAGAGAGAAGACTCTTTTTCTCTCAAGTTTTCTACAAACCCTTAACTGCAACCCCTCTATAGGTCAGCTGCTCTGCTGCCGTTCAGGAGTCCCTACATCCATAGTGAGTGATTGACTTTTAGTTCATGTTGCTTATGAGAGCTTTAGTGACAGGGACCAGTGCAGTTTTCTTAAGCTGTTTCCTCCAAGGAGGCTCCAAAAGATCAAATTACACAACCCCTCGGGAAAGTGACTATTCATGGAGATCATAAATGTGCCATTAAGTTTTCATTCAATCAGCTGATTTAGATCTTTGCTATCTTATGGAAGTGCTGATAGCAATGTGAACTTTCAGCCCTGAGCTTTGCTCAGCTTGCATTGTCATGCATGATAACAGGGACAAGAACATGTCCCATGACTGCCTTTTTGTTTGTGGGAGCATTTTTTGCAAAATATGCCAAGTGAAATAAAAACTTTGAAATTTTAACTGTAAAACTTAATTTGGTGGTATGACTGCTGTCACCTATAACTGTGGTATATTAAAGTGACAATGCGGACAGTAAAACAAGACCTTCCTTTGTCATGCTGTAGGGCAGAAATGATCTTTCCGGTTATCTAAATTGACTTTGGTGTGTCCCCAGGGGCTTTTATGGTCCCCTCTCTTATCCTCCTTGTCCTGAAGGGCATGCCACTGTTGTACTTGGAGTTTGCCATCGGCCAATGCCTTGGAAAGGGCAGTGGAGGGATTTTTAACCCCTACTTGACAGGATTTAGTGAGTTCAGGCCAAAGTGACCTTTGTTTCAATAGGAAAGTGCTTGCTTGAAATCTGATTTTCCAGTCTTGAATTAAGAGTTTGGATAACTTAGCTTAGCCAGCTCTGGTCAACTGTGTAATCAGTGTTTTTGGTTGATATCCCAAATGTGAACTTTACATTACCATGTGGATCCACTTATACCTTTTGAGTCTGGTCAATTAAAAGCATGTGCTTTCAGAACACTGCTGTTTTTACTATTCTGTTACAGGTGAGCATCAGTGACTGTCCTGTTTTAGTGGGCATTTACTTTAACTTTGCTATGTCTATGTTGCTATGTGATGACTCATTCAACTCTTTCCAGAGTCTCCTGCAAGAGAGCCAGTATCATCCTAATAATAAATTCACGAGCATGTCAAAACTTTTTACAAAAATTCTCCCAGTGCTGGTCCAACATTGCACAATCTGTTTGGGGAATTAACTGACTTCCCCATTCCTTTCGAGGTCTAATGACAGAGTATAAACGCAATGTTCCAGTGGACTTATTCTGGTACAGAGAGACTTCAAACATGTTTAGCCCAACTGAATTTATAGACAGGCAGGGGGAAACAGCTAGCCAAACAGTCAGGCAGGGAAATAAAATGTCACAGTATCATCAGTAGAGGTATTGGTGTAGATCTCAGCACAAATACAATGATACCAACCTGACAAAAGTCACAGTGGCCAGCTAATGTTTGCTGAGACACTGTTGAAGCATGTAACTCTCAGTGAAAAAGCTAACTTTGTTGTGTATGTTTAGATTACACAGGCAAAATATGTGTTAATTTATAAGCTTTGGAGGAGATAACATTATTTTTTTTGTTCTTTATAACTTGATACTTTGGAAAGAGCCAGACAAGCTATAATTTCTGATGTCCTCTGTTAAGCTAGTTTAGCTACTTAAGAAATTTAGATTCTGACTCAGGCACAAAGACATAAAATGAATCTTCTCACCTTAATTTCAGTGAAAAGGCAAAAAGGTGCAGTACCTAAAATGTTCAAACCCCCACTTTTTAAATTTGGCGGGGTCTGCAGCAGGTGTAACATGGTCTTTAGTTTGAGAAACTGAGTTGTTATTGATATCATAGCGTAGACAAAAGGATCCAACTAGATAAAATACATGATTGTTTCTAATGGAAAGCCTATTTATCTAAAATAATGTTATTTTAAAATGGTGCACATTTCTCCTCCCAGATGTATCTCTCCTTTGTCTGGTTGTGTACACATCTCCCACTCTGCCATATGTTGTC
The DNA here is from genome assembly GCA_029783725.1 of Acanthurus tractus. NCBI lineage: Eukaryota > Metazoa > Chordata > Actinopteri > Acanthuriformes > Acanthuridae > Acanthurus > Acanthurus tractus. Next base: position 3,289,326 of record JAQNCA010000009.1, read on the forward strand.
CTCACCACCTCCCTCGTCAGAGGACTGACGCTGAAAGGATCTATGGAGGGAATTAGGTTCCTTATCACACCACATGTCAATACAGTCGTCATCTGTTGACTTTATCTCTGCCATTAGTATAAAAGTACACCTCTGGTTATATTTTTTTCAGCTTGATGAGTTGGTGAACCCTTCAACATGTTTCAATGCAGGAGCCCAAGTGCTCTTCCTACTGTTACTGTTCTTACCTTACTGTTGGAGGTCTAACCCAATTCTAGAGCTACAACCGTGTTCAGTAAGTAATTGCTACGGGTTGTGTGTAAAACAAACATGGCATCTTATCTAATCAGTTAAGGAAGTTCAGTTTGGGTCATCTTGAACTTCTAAGGTGAAAAACAATTCAACTTAAAGCTTAATCAAAGAGCTTCTGGTCTGAAGAACTAATGAGGGGCACCTACCTGTGACCTCTGTACATAAATTGTTTAAAGTATCTTATATTTCTCATATATATATATATATATACACACACATATCTCTTATATTAAATTTTATGTGGATCCAAGGAAGAACAGCAACCACTGTTGCAAAGGTTAACTGGAGACAATGAATCAATGTGTGCTGTATTTAACACAAATAGATACTTGATTAAAACTAAGGACACTATTTTTTTGCTCATTTGTTTGCTAGCAACAATTATGCACACAATTGGCCTGTGTTGCCACTGTTATTTACTCCATCAGAGGCTTCCTAGTAACTCAGTATTTTGATGCTCTACTTTGCTAATTAGAATTTTTATTTTTATTGGAATTTCTCAAAAAAACACACACACATATGCTCCTCAAGAACCTGAAGGATATGCATTTAAAAGCTCAAATTTGATAAATATTTTCTTTAAAAAAAAGGTCCATGCATGAAGGATTATGTATTTGAGAGGATCTGTATTGCTTTCCTTTGGTACATTTCCATTTTTTCTTGGTGATTTGGCTACAAGACAAAAAAAAACGTGTCACCTCATAAAAAATCCTCCTCAACCATCACAAACCACCAACTTAGAGTATGTGCTGATGTCTGATTCTTCAGTGAATCTGCCTTCAGCTTGCATTTTCGTAATCTTATTTTGCTGATCTCGAGACATTTCTGAATGTCAACCTTTGCAGCGGGTGTGTATCCTCCAGCTAAGAGTGTGCAGGGTGTGAGACCAGGACTCCATAAAAAACAGGTCAACATGTGCCAGATCATTAGCACTGATAAATGCTGTGTCTCCACACCACAACCCACAAATCCTTATCATTCTGCCTTTACTATGGTATATATATTTATAGTATGCTTTAAAACATATCAGTTTATTTCTTTTAAAAAAAAATAAGAAACACTAAACAAACCCCCTTTAGTTTCCTGATTTCTTAAACTTATGACTAATAAAATATATGAAATACAATTCCACATATCCACTGAACCATTGCTTTTGGCTGTTTAACTTTTTTGATCATCAATAATGATGCAAATGCACAAAAATATACTTGCGCATATTCTTTGAATAACAGTATGACTGATATATTTTCTAGTCAACACACACCACTTTTCAAACGCTTGCCTGTCAGCCTTTGGTTAATAATTGTATCAAAAAAGCAAACTGATAAGGTTTATATGTAGCTCTCAATAGCTTAACAATTACACTATAAAAAAACACGTCATCATACAATAAAATATTGAAATCATTTGCTTTAGTCTTTTTGAAATTTACTCTAAGCATAACAACTAACCAGCGCATGTTTAAACATTTAAATTTCAAGTCTAAAAGCATAAGGATTAAATGTACCTTTCCTGAATGAAATGATGCATGAATATTCCCTACGCAATAAAACCCTCTGATTTCTCAAGGACTGGAAAATGGCGTGGTCTGATAGTTGAGATAAGCTGATGGAAAATATTTTTCCTCCGGCAGTTGAGTGCTTTCATGCTTGCAACACAAATAGAAAAAAAAAAAGTTCTTATCACATTTTCATTTTTTGGATGTTTGTTTGTTTGTTATCAATAAAATAAAACAAAGTTACTGTTTCATTGGGTAACACAGGAACTAAACAACAAACACAACACTCAACTTAACTGGTTTAAGCACAATATAAATTAATTACTGTTTACTTATTTATTTATATCAAACTTTTATCATCTTTTAAGGAAATGTGAGGTGGGTGGCATTGCATGTAATGTATTAACTATTATCAAAGGGGTTGCTCTTGCTTCTTTAAAAGTTGCTGACATTACATAATACAACACAGGCTGTTATGAGCAACTGATAACTGCAGTTCAGGTCCCATTTCTGACAATAAATTCTCAGTGTCCCCTCCTTACTACATTTAGTAGGGGAAAAGTATACAGAGAGAGTCAGTCCACAGAGGAGATTGGATGAGAAAGGACACAGCCCCTTGAGGGTTTGCAAGAGAGTAACAGAACCAACAGCTGGTTAGCAGAGGGAGATTAAGAAGCTACATTTTTCTGTTCTGTGTTCAGTGAAGATTACAAAAGGTCACCATGAGACTAGTACTCCCCAACCCAGGACTGGATAACCGGATACCCACTCATGCGGAATTGGAAAAGATGGAGAAGGAAGAGGCAGGGGATAGGCCCAAATGGGACAACAAAGCCCAGTACCTGCTCACCTGTGTGGGCTTCTGTGTGGGACTTGGTAACGTCTGGAGGTTCCCTTACCTGTGTCAAAGCCATGGAGGAGGTATGTTTGGATGAGATTGTGTACTCTCTGGCAGAGTTCTCTCAGAAACACACTAAAAGGGAAAGTTTCCTGAATATTTATGAACAATTAAAATAATCCAAATTTGATTTGTTTGTTCAAAAACTTTGCCTACTTTTAGTTAACATAAAACTTTTGTTCTCTAACACATGAACCGAACTCTTTTAGTTTGTTTAAAATAACATTGAGATTTCTGATGACTGCAACATATTTTTCCGAAGACAATTTTCCTCTCTATTGAGCTTTGACATTAGAGAGACATTTTTTTTAACCTAGACTGAAATTTAAAAAATCTTTGTTTAAAAAAGAATCCCCCTAAAAATGGTCTTTTTTAATAATATCATTGCCATTTTTTTTTTATAATAAATCACTGTACTTACTTATTTTTATTTCCTTTTTAAGCTATATTGTTTAACTAGTATTAAGTGTAAGTAATGAAAAAATACAATCCTTTTACAGTTTATTGGTGTCTTGAAGAGAGCCATATTGTAAATAGAGTCCACTGCTGGATATTTGCTCTCCCTTATTAAAGTGCATCTCTCTTAAACTAAGTCATAAAAAATACTGTGAATCTTGTACCTCCAGGAGCGTTTATGATCCCGTTCCTTATTCTGCTGGTCCTGGAGGGAATCCCATTGCTCCACCTCGAGTTTGCCATTGGTCAGCGCCTTCGGAGCGGCAGCGTTGGTGTTTGGAGGTCAATCAACCCATACCTAGCAGGAATTGGTGGGTAAAATACATTACAACACATTACGTGGTGCTTTTAACACATCTGTTCAAAGGGTGTCTTCACATCAGTATTAAAACTCTACATTTTGACAAAAATGCTAAAGTATTAGCACACTGAAATTTATATCACTAACATGCTCAGCATTTTAACTACGCAGAATGAGCATGTTAGCAATACCATGTAGAGCATGTAAGCTTGCTGAAGTGAGTATTTAAATCAAAGCATGACTGCTATTACAGTCTCATAATCCTGCTAGCATTACAACAAGACCAACTGATTTATTCTGTTACAGGTATTGCTTCCTTGCTTGTCTCATTTTTGGTGGGCGTGTACTACAACACCATCATGGCCTGGATCATGTGGTATCTCTTCAACTCCTTTCAGGATCCTCTGCCTTGGAGCCATTGTCCTCTCAATGCTAACAAGACAGGTACGCCTTTATACATCAACTGAATAATCAGAGTTCTGAATTCTTGCTTGAAACTTCCTAACCAAAATAATTAAGTATACTGCAGTTATGATCCTAAGTTGCTTTCTTGTCGTCTGTCCTTTTCAGGTGTAGTAGAGGAGTGTGCTCGGAGCACCACTGTCGACTACTACTGGTACAGAGAGACTCTGAACACTTCAACAGCTATCGATGAGTCTGGAGGTCTGCAGTGGTGGATGGTGCTAGCTCTGCTAGCTGCCTGGACTGTGCTCTACGTTTGCTGCATTCGGGGGATCGAGACCAGTGGAAAGGTCTGAAAGGGAGAGGGATGTCTGATTTGGTGCATTTATGTTTGCATAAATGTACATATTTGGCTAATTTTTTTCACTCTATCTTTTGTCAGGCTGTTTACATCACCTCCACTCTGCCATATCTGGTCCTCACTATCTTCCTCATCAGAGGACTGACGCTGAAAGGATCTGCAGCGGGAATCAAGTACCTCTTCACACCAGATGTATGCACTGATTTTGCTCATTTACCAACATAAATCAGTTATATTAACATCATACAAACTTATTAAGGCAATGGTTGAATCAATCTCGCAGAATATGTTTTATCGTGGTGTCTGAGAAAAAATGGCATTACTGATAAAAGCTGATTGAGGGGGACTTCCATACATTTTTCTAATAATCATTGCTATTAAGTCATTGACAAGGCAAATTAAAGTGTTCCAGCCCTGTTTTTCCAGTGTCTGGATAACATCTCCAATCAGTTTTAACATTACCATATAATAACTTCTGCACTCGTTTAGGTGGATGAGTTAATGAATCCACAGACCTGGTTGGATGCTGGTGCTCAAGTGTTCTACTCGTTCTCCTTGGCTTTTGGAGGTCTCATCTCTTTCTCCAGTTACAACCCTATTCAGTGAGTAACTGCTTAAACTGCACAGTCATTCAATGAACCTTTTTTCGAACATTTCTTCTCACATGATTATAATTCACCTGTAGTAACAACTGTGAGCTGGATGCTGTTCTCATCTCCATCATCAATGGCTGCACCTCTGTGTACTCTGCAACAGTTATCTACTCCATCATCGGCTTCAGGGCCACAGAAAAATTTGATGATTGCATGGGAAAGTGAGTTTTAAAAAAATTGCAAAATACACTTTAAGACAAAAAGCAACTGGGATTCAGCTATATCAGTCTGAACTCATCTTACTGTGCTTTTCTGCAGCAACATCTTGACGCTCATGAATACCTTCAACTATCCTGAAAACACCATCACAGAAGATAACTACAATGAAATTCTAACCCAGCTCAACCAGACAAGTCCAAGTATCATTGAAGGATTGCCACTGCAGACCTGTGACATGCAGACCCTTCTCAGTGAGGTCAATACATGACTTTTGGATTTTTGACCACTGTTGTCTTAAAATCCATTTTGAACAATTAAACTCATTCTCACTGACATATTTGGTGTGTGCTCCTTCAGGGTGTAGAGGGAACAGGTCTGGCCTTCATCGTGTTCACAGAGGCCATCATCAAGATGCCCATCTCTCCTCTCTGGTCCGTTCTCTTCTTTGTCATGCTCTTCTGCCTCGGTCTCTCGACTATGTTTGGTAGCATTGAGGGAGTGGTGGTTCCATTGCAGGACCTCAAAGTGTTGCCCCGAACTTGGCCCAAAGAAGTATATTGTGGTAATTTTCTTCATTCCAAACCAAATAGAAGTGACATTTTTAACTAAGAATTGGTTAAATTAGAAATTTGATATACAGATTTAAGCTTACCTATGTTTTTTTTGTTTTTTAATAGGTCTGACTTGTTTGATATCGTTCGCCTTGGGGCTCATTTTTGCCATGCGCTCTGGAAGCTACTGGTTAGCTCTTTTTGATAACTTTGCTGGATCTATTCCCCTGCTGGTCATTGGATTCTGTGAAATGTTTTCAGTCATCTACATCTATGGTGCCGATAGGTGAGTCTATCCAGTAAGGAAATTGTTACAGAGTATTTAAGATTAACAGCTTTTTAGTTTCTCTGGTATTTTTGTGTTTAAGGCCTTTTTGAAAATGTTCATGTACAAAAATGGTACAAATTACATCTGCTAGACATCAGCACGCTCAACATCATAATATCAGTGATATTGGTGAGGTGAGATGCTTGAGTAGAGGCTATGACAATAATAAAAGGGGCCCTTGAGCCAGTCACTAGAGTAGTGTTAAAAACTACAAAGTCCAGGTAGAGAAGAGAATGTGATGGCTGAATGGGGCATTTACTGAGGGACTGGACTTCTGTCCTGTACAGTCATTATTTAGAGACTTTGTCTTTTTATAATCTTTATTCTTACCATTATTCTTTTAGTTTTTGAGTATAGTTTTGTTTACATTATGCCATATAGTTTCTGAATTGATTTCAATCTGCCAGAAGTCAAACATCTGCCAAAGGCAGGAAAGTGGTGCTCTTCAACCTCTTGTGGTCAAAAAGTGTACTACAAGACCTTGTTGTAAAATGATGATTAATGGATCTTGTATCTTGTTATGATTGACACTAATTGAATGCTGATACCGGCTAATAGTTCAAAACACCGCTGGGCAGCTGTACAGTGCTAGGCTAAAGATTACATGAGGTACAGACAGTTTCTGGAAACAAGGCAGGAATTAATAGAGCAATGAATTTTGACCTTGGAGTAGAGATAATGTTTCAGTAATCACAGGAAAGATAAAGAACAGTGTTTCCTGTAATGTAACATGACTATGGTAAGAAAGGTGGAACATTTCTTTTTCCTCAGTTCATATAATGCCGAAGACAACAGCAGCCAAATGTTATTTATAAGTTCTAAAATCTGTTTGAAGGTGCAAGATAATGAAACACAAGGCTAGGTTTTGAACTGAAGAAAGTGAGAGTTTTATGTTTTACATGTGCAAAGCCACTCAGGCTGCTTTGTTAACTGTATCTAATAAAAGTACAAAGTCTGCATTAATGGATATGTTCATACACACTCAGCTGAAATTATGTTTTTCTTCTATTGCTTTAAAACAGGTTTAACAAGGACATTGAGTTTATGGTTGGCCACAAGCCCAATATTTTCTGGCAGGTGACATGGCGAGTGATTAGTCCCCTGATTATGATCGTCATCTTGGTTTTCTATTTTGTAACCCAAGTCACCAAGGAGCTCACCTATTTGGTCTGGGACCAGGAAGCGGTAAGCGTGGTCATCACAGTAGTCAAAGTCTAATGACCTTTTTTGGATGTGATGTTTAAAATATTATATTTTCTTTAATATATTTTATTTAGTTAGGAGAAATTCAGATGATTTTTCGTTATATAAATGATGCTTGATGCTTGTCATTTGGCTGTCTTTTTTATCTTCACTGTTATAAACTGTAACATTATCCTTGACTTTGGCTGTAGGAGAACTTTCCTACCCTTGAACCACGGCCATATCCTGAATGGATCTATGTCATCATCTTTATCCTGGCTGGAATTCCAAGTTTAGCCGTCCCAGTGGTCGCCCTCTTCAAATTCATCTACAATAAATGTTGCAAGAAGAGGCAGAGGGACTACAGTAACAAGTCATTGGACTCTATCTCTGCCAAAGTACAAATGAGTGACAAAATTAAGTTTTAGAAATACTTGTCTTTGAATTGTTTTCAAATAAACCTGAGGTAGATTTGTTTTTTTGTTTTTCACTTATTAAGTTCATGCCTTTTATCTTTCAAGTGCTTTGAACAATTGAGGACAGACATGCTTTTACTTGGGACTAATAGTAAATTGAAAGTAGGCTATTTTCTGTCAAATAATGTTGAAGAAAGCAACTAGAATTGCTTTTCTAACAGGGTTTTAATTTACTGCTATGTCATATTTCACATGTTGTGTATGTTTACATAAGAGGAAAAGTAGGAAATTTGAAAAATTAAAGTATATTGCTCATTTGATATAAAAACTGATGGCAGCCATTTGCCAGCCCTAAGGCTACAGCCTGTAGTCCATTAGCTTAGCCCGTGATCGAAACTGAAAACAAAATCTGTGTTCAAAAGCATAGTGGCACATCCAAATCTCTCTTTAGCCCATTGTATGTCATTAGTTCAATCTTAAAAAAACAAAACAAAAGAGTAAGTGAGTGTATTTTTTTCCAATTTCCACTGTTAATGTCAGGCTGAGCTAACAGCTGCTGGCTTTTTGCTACTGTTCTATTAAACGGATATATGAGGAAATGTCATATCAATATTAATATCAATGTCATCTACTTCTGAGTTTCCCAAAATGTAAAACAAATCTTCTATTAAGTTTACTATATCCATGTGTATAGCATGGATTTTTTTTAATATGTTGTAAATAAATACATGGGAGGAGCTAATTCTTCTTTTAACTTTTTACATATTATAACAATGTGTACGATTTTTGTAAGCAAATAAATATATACATATATATATATATGGTCTCAGTGCTTTTCAGCTCACTGTTGTAGTCACAAGGCTTGGGCCATATAATCAAGGATTATTTTAAAGTTCAATGAATAAATCATTTGCATTATCATGAGACTGCCCTCTTGGTTTTTCCTGACCACACTTACATTAAAGATTACAATTTAATTTGTTTATTGAATTGATTAAATGACCGGTTTAGTTTCCTGTCTTTAAAAATACCACAAATACCACTTTGATAGGAAATATAAAATTATTTACAAAAGCAATAAGTATGATCCCTCCCTACCTCTGTTTGACAAAGAGGGCCATCTGGTTATGTGAAGTAGTTTGCTTTTTTTTAAAATTTCTTTTTAAAAAAGATATTGGTGATACATTTCAACACTGAGTGACTGATTGTGTAGGCTATAAAAACACAAAGGTACATAGTCAGCACAGGCTATCTTTGAACTGCAGCAGATAAAGTAAAAGATCATAAACTCGTTTCAGCATTGTTTTTATATGAAGGGTCCATATGTTCAGACTAACTCTAATATTTAAGCTCCAGCAGACACGACCTTCTGCGTCAGTGCACATGTGGTCACCATGAGGCTAGTACTCCCTAACCCAGGACTGGAGCTCCGGATCCCTAACCATGATGATCTGGAGAGGATGGAGAAGGAGGAGGCTGGGGACAGGCCAAAGTGGGACAACAAAGCCCAGTACATTCTAACATGTGTGGGCTTCTGCATTGGGCTTGGAAATGTGTGGCGATTTCCGTACTTGTGTCAAAGTCACGGAGGAGGTAAGCTCTACAGAAAATGGTAATTGTAAAAATGTGGTTAAACAACAGAGTGTTTGACTGATTAAAGTGTGGTTGAGGTACCAACCAGTGAGATTATGATAATCTCATAGAAATTTATGGCAGTTTATGTTTCCTTTTGTGTATTATTTTCTCTAAAGGACATTTTTCTGTGCAGATTTAGTGTGGTCTCATGGAAGTTTCCAATTATTTAAAATGAAGAACCCCTAGTTAAATAAATCACTCATTAACGGCTAAATGATTGTGCAGTAACATCACCATGAAGTTATATTAATGATTTTCAAGAATGTTCTTTAGTTCTTTAAAGTAATGACCAACCTTTGGCATGAAAAGTGAGCTTAGGACAGAGACCCTAGAGTCAGCTTTATATTAGTTAAGCTGAAACCAAACACACTGCTGCATTCATACTAACCACACATCTTGTACACGTTACTCAGTTAAGACAGTCACTTCTCAATCATTTGGAATGTCCACAAAATATTTTTGTTACATTACAAATGTGTGTGTGTGTGTGTGTGTTTTAAAATGTGTCTGAGTTAAGGTGGATCATTTGATAAATATATGTAGTATTATATCTGTTGTTTTCTCTAACAAGAGGTTTTAAGACTGCACAGTTCAAATACTGTACATGCCATCAGCCACTGTTATGTGACAAAGCTGTAGGTGCACAAAACAACACTAATGTTCCGTTTTAGTCTGCTGTAATATTTTGTAAATGCATTTTAATTTTTATGTATAAATGAAAACCACAGCTAATAGTATTAATCAGTGAATGACTCAAGTCATAAACTTTGCCTGTCGCAGCATTATATGAAAAGAAAACTTCAGCCTTTAAAGCAAATACTCTATTATTTATTACCTAACTGTTGTTGATTACCGTTATCAGCAACATTGTTTTTACAGGCTTTCATGTATAGTCCATGTCATAATTCAAACCTGCCAACATCCTCATATACTATATCATGTTGTCCATTGCAGTTATCAGACAATCTACTTACAGTAGCATAAAAGCTTGAAATGCAGTGAGCTGAATTTTGGCATAGATCCCAGTCATACATGTATTTACCTTACTGCCTCCCTCTTAAAGACAACTCAGCAAGTAAATTGTCTACCAACATCTTACTTTAGCAAGCATCAGCTGAGGCTGGTAAGAATGACATTATTATTGAGGGTATTTAGACATTAAATTAAGTTCTGGACAAATGTAAAGGAACTGATATTCTGACTCTGTAATGGATTCAGATGAAAAGACAGGCTAACGCCTGCTGATTTCGTCCTGTGTACAAATTTATATGGCAGTCACTCTGTCTGCTGAGATACTTCAGTCAGTTTCAAAGTGATGGATAAACCAATAGGCTGACAGTACCATCCCTTGAGCTCTGCTACTATCACTGAAAATAAATGGACTCACTACAATTCCAGAGAAAAGAGAAAACCCAAGTTGAAAAGAGACATGTCAAAATAGCGGACACCTGATGTGAGAGTGAAGAGTATATCTATCTCTGTAACATCATTTATAACATCTTATACATTTTCCAGGTGCTTTTTTGATCCCCTACTTGATCCTGCTGGTGCTGGAAGGAACACCTCTCCTTCTGCTAGAGTTTGCAATCGGCCAGCGACTCAGGAAAGGTAGTGTGGGAGTGTGGAGGGCCATCAGCCCTTATCTGACTGGTGTTGGTAAGTAATTTGGCCAAATCAGAGGCTAAAAAACCCTTTGTGTTGTATAAAAACTCTTTCACATCCATCTGGTTTCCTTTCAGTGTAATAATAGTATGTTTTTCTGTCTTAAGGTATAGCCTCTATGTTGGTGTCATTTTTGGTTGGCCTGTACTACAACACTTTAATAGCCTGGATTATGTGGTATCTCTTCAATTCTTTTCAATACCCGCTGCCTTGGTCCCAGTGTTCTCTTAATGACAATAAGACAGGTATTTGAATACACACATTTTTAGCCCACAGTTGCACACCAAAGCACCCGAAACTACATCAAAATCTACGAATGTTTGTTGCTTCTTCAGGATATGTGCCGGAGTGTGAACAGAGCTCCACTGTGGATTACTACTTCTACAGAGAGACTCTGAACAGTTCGGCCTCTATAGCTGACTCTGGGGGAATCCATTGGCCCATCGTCGTCTGCCTGTTAGCTGCCTGGTCAGTCGTTGCAATCTGCTGCATAAGAGGCATCAGCACTGCAGGCAAGGTTTGTTGACTTTCAGTCAAATGACTGTTCACAAAGTCCTGCCTCCCTGAGCTACTGTTGCCATGCCGATCAAGCTTTCTGGCAAAGTGCATTTACAGTGATAATAGGGATGGATTTATAAGCTTAAGAGTCGTGGCAATTTATGGTAAGTTAAAAAAGGTCCTTTCTCAGCTTTCTTGTTTCTAGGCGCCAAACAGATCTTGTTGGTTGAAACGACAGCTGTCACATGCTGATTTTATCAGCTGTAACTAGTTAGACAATTAATTAGCGTTAGCTTTTTAAACTCCTACTAGCTTTAAAGGTTTTCTGCTGACTGATAATAGTGTGTTTTACTGCTAGCATTGCAAGAGATAAAGCTAATGAATGTATCTGGTAAGCATTTATTATTTCAGATAACAAGATTAGAGAGAAGTATTGGAATATTTCCTAAATCAAATAGGACGGTACTAGTTTTTTTCATTTCCTCAGAGGGTATTGTCTTTTTTTTTTTTTAAGATATATTTTGGGGCTTTTTCGCCTTTATTAGATAGGACAGAGTTGAAACGGGAGACAGAGAGAGGGGTAGACATGTGAAAAGGATCGGAGCCAGAATCGAACTCGCAACCGCCGCTATATGGGCCGCGCGCGCTACCAGTGAGCTAACCGGCAGCCCAGAGGGTATTTTCATTACCATAAAAACACTCATAAAAACACGCAGTACATGACCTTTGTGCCCTCATTTGTAGCTATGGACCTGATTAGAGCAGATAAACACATAGTTGAATCCACTCTCCGCTCTTAAAATTTTGGTTTAACCTCCTGAGACCCTGCACGCTCATATGAGGACATTACATATGTGCCTTTCTGCACCATGTTACTTTATTTTTTTTTTAACTTTTACCCATTGTCCCCGTATGAAGACATCACTTTTTGCAAAAACTACTTCCTGTGCAAAGACAAAGTTTAGTTATTAATACAACTACACTTATAATACTTTAATAACGAAACTATAAACTAATAGGTATATAACTTATTATATGTATTAGGGTTAAAAACTTAGGTCCTACTTATCCCAAATAGCTAGGAGAAATAAAAAATGCACACCAAACAAAAGCTTAGGTCTCAGGAGGTTAAAAGAACCAGCTTTTAAACTTCTAATAACAGGGTATCTCCTATTGTACTCCACTTTAACATGGAGAAGTTCAGAGATTAACAGAAGGGCCCCTGTGGTTGTATACAGTTAATTAGCTATTATTAGACTATCAATATTTGGGGAATTCGTTGAGCAAATGGTTTTAAATGTCCAATTTAATTTGTTTCATTTTTTGTTAAACGGACTTCAGGCAGTGTACATCACAGCCATCCTGCCTTACATCGTGCTGGCCATCTTCCTGATCCGAGGACTGACTCTTAAAGGCGCCCTGAGTGGAATAAAGTTCCTTTTCACACCAGATGTATGTTTCAATCTCTGTATACTACATAAAAAGGCATTTTGATATCTCATTGCTTTAATATCTCATAGCTTAACGCCACATCACACTCTATGTTCTGCTCTCTCAGGTGGACGAGTTGATTAAACCAACTACTTGGCTGGATGCAGGTGCCCAGGTCTTTTATGCCTTTGGTTTGGCATGGGGTGGCCTCATATCTTTCTCGAGCTACAATCCTGTTCAGTAAGAGACATTTAAAGGGTTTGAAGCATTTTTAATGTGCCATCAATATGAACTCAGCACAAAAGAGTAGCCCATCTCTGATCTTAAGTCAAAGTGTTGTTCTCATTTCTTTTTCTAAGCAACAACTGCATGCAAGATGCCTTGATCCTGTCTGCAGTAACTGGCTTCACCTCAATTTATGCTGCCACAGTCACCTACACTATTATTGGCTTCAGGGCCACAGAAAAATATGACAACTGTATCAGCAAGTATGTACAACTATTATCAAGGCTTTTCTTTTTTTTATGTATTAATTTCCTTGAAAAAAATGCTGATTTTTCATATTAAAAAAAAGATTCAGATTAATTTATTTGTCATTACAAAACAAGTTGCAACAAAATTGGTTACTTACCTATGACACATTTTCTTCCTAGTAACATCATGACATTATTAAATGCATTAGAACTGCCTGAAGACAGCATCACTCCTGCCAACTACGAGGCAGCATTTATTCATCTTAACAGCTCATTTCCTGATACTGTTCTTGGATTGGACATCCCAACCTGTGACATGCAAAAACTTCTCAGTGAGGTAACTGTACTGATGATAATCTCTAAAATTTACACAGTCATGTTGTGTGTCTGATGATTAAATTACTTACTTAAGGATTAACTTGTGTGTTCATGCAGGGAGTGGAGGGAACAGGTCTGGCCTTCATTGTGTTCACAGAAGCCATCACTAAGATGCCAGGTTCTCCAGCCTGGTCTGTCCTCTTTTTCATCATGCTTCTCTGCTTGGGACTCTCAACCCTGTTTGGAAACATTGAGGGAGTGGTGGTCCCATTAAAAGACCTGAATCTATTCCCCAAAAAATGGCCCCATGAAGCACTCACAGGTAATTTGGTTTCAAAACTCAGCATAATCAGTTCCTTGTCTTTGATGTTTTTCTTTTGTTTCTGTTTAAACGTAATCTTCCTTGGTTTTGTGCAAATCTTTTTCAGGATTAACATGTTTTGTGGCCTTCATCATCTCCCTGCTCTTTGCGCAGCATTCAGGGATTTATTGGGTAACTCTGTTTGACAACTTTGCTGGATCTATTCCCCTTCTGACCATTGGATTGTTTGAGATGATCGCTGTTGTTTACATCTACGGCATAGACAGGTTGGCAACACATTGTCCTTTTGTATTTGCACCAACATATTTGCTGCAAGAATTATGCATTACTTGTCCACATGTTTAAGTCCTATGTAAAATGGTTGTTTTGACATATTTCTTAACTCTTCCTAAGTAATCAGAGCCCACTTGTTTCACAGATTCAATGAGGACTTGAAGTTCATGATCGGACATAAACCAAATATCTTCTGGCAGGTTACATGGAGGTTCATCAGTCCTGCAATTGTTCTGGTTATATTAGTTTTCTACCTTATAACACAAGCCCAAGAAGAACTCACCTATTTAGTGTGGGATCCCAGTTCTGTAAGTACACAAGCTCTGTGATCAATGAATTTAAAAGCTTTAACAATGTTTCTTCATGGTATAACACGATAACAACATCTTATAATAGTTTACCAAACATCATCATACAGAAATGTTTGGACAGCCATTGGATATCGAATATATCAATCATTCTGTTGTATGGGTTACAGGAGGAGTTTCCATCTCTGGCATCAGTTCCTTACCCTTCATGGATCAATGCCGTCATCTTTCTTTTGGCAGGAATCCCCAGTCTGGCGATGCCACTGTATGCATTATGTAGACTGATCTTTGTCCGCTGCAAGAAAAAATAGGATACACACAGATAATGAGCCAAATGTCCTGCACTTATAGCTTAAGCCCTTAAATCATACATTTTTATTGTTTTGTATTAATTGGAGCTGAATATGTTTTTTAAACAAACACTAATGTCCGACTAATAACTCATATTCGTGCAGTTTCATTTCTGATGTATTAGTTTTAGTTAAATTAGCTTATCCTTTGCACTTCTTTGCCTGATAATGTGCTTTTTTTGCTATACTGGATTTCGAATTTACAGAGAAGAGAGAACTCCACTGTCTTTATATCCAGGTTTAAAATCTGTTTATTCTTACCATGAATATAACATTTATGTATAGCATATTTTTTACTGCATAACCGTCAAACATAGCAAAGGCATCAACTGATCCATCAGTCAATGAAATTATTGTTTCAAAAAGGCAGACAAAATTCAACATGTCTAAGCTAGAAGGCCCTAAAATTTTGAACAGTAAACAGTTGTAATTAGATTAAAAAATAACTTATAACTTAATATACATCAGATATTTAAAATGCACACTGGATAGTCTCTCATTAGTCTCAGTGTGACAGTTTTGTTGTAGAACATTTTCTTAATTTATAATATTTGGGATGTTTTAACAAAACAGCTCTTTTAATGATCAAAACAGTGTACATGTTACTTAGTTAAGACAGTCACCTCTCAGTCATTTGTAGTGCCCACAAAATATTTTTGTTACATTACAAATGTGTGTGTGTGTGTGTATGTGTGTGTGTGTAATATAAAAGTTCATTGATGTTGCTAATTGATGATATGTGATAAAAGTCATTATACTAGCTATAATAAAGAATAAAGACTTAATATGGACATGAAGTAAGCTTATGATGGGATGGAGCTTTGATATCAGGACACCACTTATCCAGCTGCACGACTTTACAGCAGGTTTGGGTTGTCAATCAGTCCTGATGTTAAACTCTTTGTAATACTCAGTTACAGATAACTTACAAATAACCAAACTTAGCAAAAAAAAAAAAAAAAAGAAAAATGGAAGACACGCCACTGTGATTGGGATATATTTGGTGCTTGGATTTTTTTGGGTTCTGCAAAACATGGAGCTGCTGGATTTGTGATTTATAGTGCAGTCAAACATTAGAGGTGAAAAAGAAATTTATGCTCAGCTTTTGAGGACCTGTGGTGTTTTCCATCTTTCAGTCAAACATTAGAGGCGAAAAAGAAATTTATGCTCAGCTTTTGAGGACCTGTGGTGTTTTCCATCTTTCTACAGTCAATGATGACTGAAAAAAGATTTCGATCTGAAGAACTTGATGATAACTTGTGACCCCTACTGGTTGTTTAAGAAGAATGAGGAGTCCAGATGAGAACATAAATCAGTTTACTCAGTAGAGGATGTCTTTTTTTAGATATTTAAAACATTGCAAAATCCCTGTGTAAAGTTTGTACATATGAAGTCACAACTGTGCAAGTTAAAAAAATGTGCCATGGGTCCACTTGCATGCAGGATTGGCCATGATCAGATGAATGGAAAAATACAAGCACGCAGACAGCCTCATGCATGATAATAAAGAGATAACAAAAGAGATAATGAAGAGAAGTTGGTGCATATTTTGACTGAGAAAAAAAAATTCCATTGAGGATCATACACACATTATAAGAATTCATCATTCACAAATAAAAAGTCAAATAACCTTTTGTTTGTTTTGACCACTTTAGCAGCAGGTAAAAGGGATTCCAACAGAGGTAATCACTTCCGCCTTTAACACTCCCATCATACCAATGCGTTGTAAATGTTGTATGATTCACAGACTGCAGAGTAAGCCAAGGGTATATGGGCGAAAATTTGAGACAAAGGTTTACAAGTTAGTTGCAAACAAGGGTAAGGTATTTTCTGGGCATGAACAAACCAGGAGCTGCACTTGTGCTTTAGAGAGGCCAAAACAATAAGATGTGATCTGGAGTATAAAGTCTGAAGCATGTAGTTGTGACCAGACATTACTAAATATATCTATAACCATGTGCTATGGATCTCAGCATCCAAGCTCTCCCTTGTTTATCCTGTTTCTAACTAAATCCTCTGCACTGTCTGACTACAATGTGCAACCCTACAACTTTCACAGTGTTTCAGAAAAGATCAAAGTGAATGTTTTGGAAAAATGATAGAAACTCAGTTTGCTTCAAGAAGAAGAAAAACAGTGATGAATGAGAACAACAAAGGAGAAGCCATTCATCGACCCACAATGTGAGTGAGTGATGCATATGAATTATAATACATAACCTCAGGATTTCAGGTTATGACAATAAACAGCAGCGGAATGGTCTTAACTATCTTGTAAAATAACACATTTAAAACAATAAAACAAACAAAAAAAAACAATAACAAGATCTAAGCCACACCCTTTACTCCAATTGTAAAGTAAAAGATCATTAACTTATATCAAGATTACCAATTAGGTACAACTAGCCCTCACTTTGACTTTCAACAACAACAGTGTAGCATCTCTGCATCAGTAAAGCTGCCATGAGACTGGTACTTCCCAACCCAGGACTGGATCAGAGGATCCCGTCCTGTAAGGATCTAGAGAAGATGCAGAAGGATGAGGACAGGCCAAAGTGGGACAACAAAGCCCAGTACATTCTCAGCTGCGTGGGCTTCTGCATTGGGATTGGAAACGTGTGGAGATTCCCTTACTTGTGTCAGAGTCATGGCGGAGGTAAGCTCAGATATTAAGGCTTAAAAGACAAACAATTCTTCAATTCTTCAGGGATTGTTTGACAAGCTGCAGTCTGGTTGAGGTACCATGGATCACCCTATTAAATACCTTTTCCTTTTTTCTTGCCTTTCAAATGTGTTTCTTGATATACATATAGTAGAATTAGTATAAAATGCCCTGTCTTGATACTAAAAAACCACTCACTTCCACAGAATTATCATACCTTTGTAATTGTACTGTTTTTTTTCTTTTAAAGTGGCTACATTATCTGTCATTTTCCAAGGCTTCTCAAATGGTAGAATCAGAAGATTTTTCTTAACTAAATGTTTGAGTCTTAATGCCAGGTTCACAGGATGGATTACATAAATGAGGAAGATTCTCAGGAGTTGGGCTTTACAATGTTTATTTCACGAGAAGGTTACAAGATTTTAAGATGTCCTTGTAGGGTTTTAAAGTTCTGAATAAAATTGTATAATTTAGCACAGTATCTGTTCACTTTGGGTTTTATGACCTCAAATGATGGAATTTGACGCAAATGTTTACTTTTAAACTTGCTTTTACATATGGGAAGCTGTAGTTAGGTTAATCACAAAAGGAGAATATGGCATTGAAGCAGCATTAATGCCACAACTGCATTAATATGTGGTGACTAAAAAGGCAAGCCTTAAAGCTTTCTGGCTAGCTTTTTAGCATTGTTTTTTCTCACAATACAAACCAGTTATTACAACTACACTACACATCTTTAAATAGTTGGCATAGTTACCCAGTAATGGCTTTGAAATCAGGAGCACAGATTGCTGGATTATGCAAACAAAAAAAACATTCACCAATTAAGCAATCAATTTATATAAATTAAAGATTATCACATGGTTTGGCACATGTACATGCTTATGGCTTTTGCATACCAGTGAAATGCAGGGATCAAAATACTTTTGGCCAGGAAATGTAGATATATTAGATTAGATGCTCATAAGGCTTATTAAAGTTATCACAACTATCATATAATATGACAATAAACCCAGGAGATCACAGCAGCCGTAGTTTTTTGATCCAGGTTCTGCCATTGCTTTCCAACTACAACACTCTAACTAATTATTTAAACTATTTTTGGTTGTTGGAGGGATTTAGATTTTATTTGTCAGATTTTAAAGGTTCATTTTGTTAACAGAATTCATGTTATTGTCTAATGGTGATGATGTTGAGACTAAAGACATAATACAGATCATAAACCCCATATA
This sequence comes from Acanthurus tractus, assembly GCA_029783725.1. Taxonomy (NCBI): domain Eukaryota; kingdom Metazoa; phylum Chordata; class Actinopteri; order Acanthuriformes; family Acanthuridae; genus Acanthurus; species Acanthurus tractus. The sequence goes on from JAQNCA010000009.1 coordinate 3,307,983, forward strand.
CAGTGACATTATATATGTAGTCTATCGGATTAATCATGAAATTGTGTTGATATTGATATATTCATCAAAACAAGAACTTCTGGTTGTCAGGAACTCACAGGTGGGCGGACACAATAAAGCAGAAGCAGGGATCAGCAGTCACAAGGTCTTAAATGCAGTCCAACTTTGATACACAGTAAACAAACAGCTCCAGGCAAAAGTACAGAATCATCAGACAAACTCAGGAACCGGTAAACTAGGAACAAAGGTCATACATGAGGAAACTAGTGGACATTAATTGCTGCTGCTTATTTTGAAGAGGGAAGGGAGCACAGCTTAAATACACATTAGGGTGTGTAGACAACAAGACACAGGAGAAACACATTAGGGTAATCATTATAGGCAGGAGAAGAACAAAGGAGGAAGTAAACATAGAGACAATGCAAGGGGAGACGAGACTATTAAAATAAAACAGGAAATGAATGCGACAAACAACAAAACAAACTCAATCCCTGACACTGTTAAGTGAAGGCTTTAAATTGTCAGCTTGCACACAACTTTTTTGTTTTTGCCCACTGATGCTGCTGAAAAAAGTGCTTCCACTCTTCTGAAATTGTTTGACAATCAGATACTGATTGTCAAACATACAACAGATCTATAACTGCACTGGTCACATGTTTTAAAGGTGCGTTTTTGATTCCCTACTGGATCCTGCTGGTGCTGGAAGGATTGCCTGTTATGCTACTTGAATTTGCCATTGGCCAGCGTCTTAGGTACGGCAGTGTTGGAGTGTGGAGGGCCATCAACCCTTATCTGACTGGTATTGGTAAGTGAAAAAAGCTCTAAAACAACTTGGTCGTATCAGAAGTGAAAAAAACCCCTTGGCAATGCATCAACATGAGACTGAGCCAATTATCTGAATTATCTGAATAATTAACTGATTGAGACATATGACAAATGGGTATGTGGCTGCTTGGTAAAGGTTTCTGTCTTTCTCAGGTGTAGCCTCTATGCTGGTTTCTCTCTTGATCTTGCTGTACTACAACACTATAATAGCCTGGATTATGTGGTATCTCTTCAACTCCTTTCAAGACCCGCTGCCTTGGACCCAGTGTCCTCTAAATGACAATGGAACAGGTATCTG
>JAQNCA010000009.1:3309205-3366608 GCA_029783725.1 Acanthurus tractus
ATAGATAGATAGATAGATAGATAGATAGATAGATAGATAGATAGATAGATAGATAGATAGATAGATAGATAGATAATGTTTGTATAGATAGATAATGTTTGTATATATACATACATACACATATAAATACATATACACACATATGTATGTATATGTATGTTTGTAAAAACACACACACATAATGTTTTTTTTTCTCTAAATTTGTTTACGTAAATGTTCTTCATTAGTAGCATAAAGGACTATAGCTCTTAATTTTTTGTGTAGCTCTCTACGCAAAATAGAAATAATACACCCTTTATCTTAATATCTTGAAAACTAATTTAAGCTTCAGCAGAACTTTGCAAAGTTTTTATCCAAGGAATAATGTTTGTTGTGTTGTCCACATCTATTGTATGACAGTCAAACTTAGCGGGGTCACTTTATAACTTCAACAACTGATAACAATGTACATTTAAATATCTCAGTGTTGTATTAAGATAGCCTTAAAAAAATCTGAAAGTATAGATGTAGGTGGATTTCAGTATTTATTGATTACTTAATTGTGACACCTTTTTTCTCAAGTAACATTAAGACATTATTGGATTCACTCAACCTTCCTGAAGACAGCATCAATGCCACCAACTATGAGGCAGCATTTATTCATCTCAACAGCTCCTTTCCCGACACTGTTTTTGGACTGGACATTTCAACCTGCGACATGCAGAAATTTCTCAGTGAGGTAACTGTTTTGATGCATATTTATCAGATTTTCTAGTTCATATTGTATCTTCTGACTAATTTACACAAAAGGATTTTATTTGTGTGTTTATGCAGGGAGCGGAGGGAACAGGTCTGGCCTTCATTGTGTTCACAGAAGCCATCACCAAGATGCCGGGTTCCCCAGCCTGGTCTGTCCTCTTCTTCATCATGCTTCTCTGCTTGGGACTCTCATCTGTGATTGGCAATGTTGAGGGAGTGGTGATCCCATTAAAAGACCTGAATGTATTTCCCAAAAAATGGCCTCATGAAGCAGTTACAGGTAACTTGGTTTTAAAAATGATCTAAACGAATTCCAAAATTCTTTGGTGTTTGACTTTGGTCTTTGTTGTTTCATACGGTCTCTTGTCTTTTTGGAAAACTGTTTTAGGATTGACATGTTTCATCGCCTTCATCTTATCCCTCCTATTTGCACAAAATTCAGGGATGTATTGGGTAACTTTGTTTGACAGTTTTGCTGGATCTATTCCACTTCTGACCATTGGACTGTTTGAGTTGATAGCCATTGATTACATCTACGGCATAGACAGGTTAGAACCTATTCAAAGTATTTCACCAACATGTTATCCTTTCTTTTTTTGCTTAACATTGCCATTTTTACCACAAAACTTCCACTTTATGGACATGGTACACACTTTAAAGTTCTGTGCTAAAGGGTTGTCATCACTTGTTTTACAGGTTCAATGAGGACTTGAAGTTCATGATTGGACGTAAACCAAATATCTTCTGGCAGCTTACATGGAGGTTCATCAGTCCTGTTCTGGTTCTGATTATTTTAGTTTTCTACCTTGTGACACAAGCCCAAGAGGAGCTCACCTATTTAGTGTGGGATCCCAGTTCTGTAAGTACACAAGCTCTGTGAACAATGAATTAAAAAGCTTTAGCTTCTGTCCTACATGTTGCCTTTTTACTTAAATATTCTGTGAATGCAAAACACTACAATTGTATGATATACTTCACAGTTTCAGTTTCTTAGAGGTACGACATATCTAGCAAAATACTATAATAGTTACTCCTGAGTTTTCATCCAGAAATGTTAGGACAGCCACTGCATATCAAATACACCAATCATTCTACTTTGTGTGTTACAGGAGAATTTCCCATCTCTGGCATCAGTTCCTTACCCTTTATGGATCAACGCGGTCATCTTTGTTTTGGCAGGAATCCCCAGTCTTGCAATGCCAGTGTATGCATTATATAGACTGATCTTTGTCCGCTGCACAAAAAAAAGGCATACAGAAAATCCATAAGCAAAATGTCCTGCACTTACACCTAAAACCCTTAGTTTTGTATTATAACAGTTACTCGATTAAATGTTGGGGATATTATAACAAAGGGCCCACTTTAATTATCAACACAATGTACACTATACTTGGGTTAGTTAGTAAACTATTCATCATTTGTGATGCGGGTATGAGTATCACAACATGTATTTGTTACATCCAACCACTCAATCAATCAATCACATTTTATTCATAAAGCGCCAAATCACAACCAAATTGGCCTCAGGACACTTTACATTTAGAGCAGGTCTAGACCTGTACCATAATAAAGATAATAACAAAAGAGAGTAAAAATATCAATGAATGATTATAATAATCATTTTTTAATACAGCTAATAAATTATAGCAATGATTTTACTCACATGTAGTATCAATAAAATAATTATTGAGTACAAGATAAATAAGAAAGATAATGCTTCTGTATACCTTCTGCAGGGGAAAACTGAGGTGTGACAGAAGCACAATACAGGGAAGACTGATCAAAGATAACATATACCGTGATTACAAAATGGAAGGATAGAATACATTTCCAACTATTCAAAAGAAATTAGATTTGAAATGCAAAATTAAGTGCAATATTAGTAAACAAAGTGTCTATATCTAGCAAAGAACTTAAGCTAAATGTGCAAGACTGCCTCAAGCAAAGTCACATGGTGTGATTAAATGCAGCAAGTCAGCAAAGTAAAGCAGTTAAGAATAATAAAGCACTGTCAGCTATAACTGTTCTCACAAGAATATCATATAAAGATTATGTAATAAAATTTGGAAATGTCTTTCGTGACACCATGATATGATGTAGTTCTTAATGCAATTAACATTATGTATTATATTTTAAACAATGGTTTATTGAAAATGATTTCTAGGTGGTGGTGGCTTTGAGAATGAATCTAGACTGTAGGCAGAGAAATAGGCAGGTAGAAAGGGCTGAAAGGCAAAACACTGGGAAAGGCAGGAAACAGAGAACATGACGAGTATTTTCTAACCAAATGATCTGGCAAAGAGCTGTGAGCTATATATTTGCCTTGGCTTGGTAGGTTGTTCATCACAAGAATATAGCAAAGAATGTGTGCGAGGCAATGCCATACTGGGTGTTCATTTTAATGAATAAATAGAAAATGGACAATGTGGAGGACAGTTATAGTAATAGCTTGAATAGTATTGATTTAAATGAAGAATAATAATTGAAATAAGAAAAGTAATAAAAAACGTGTGTGTGTATAAAAATATACATACATATACACACACATAAATATAAATAAGTACAATTTAAATGTGTGTGTGTATTTATATGCATGTGCACGCATGCACCCACGCACCCTCACACACACCAACATTTACATGCATCCACACAATTTAAATAACTGTATATGTATTTGTGTGACTGGGTATGTGACATGAAGTAAAATTAAGTTGCAGTAGATGGTTTAATTGTGCCAGAATCGCGCGGTAGTTAATAGAGGATGGAGCCATGGAACTAAGGTCCTGCTTTTACAATTGGCCAACTTCAGGTTAGGCTTGTCTGCATTTAAGTTTATTTTTATAGATTACAGTTGTTTCAAGGAACAACTTAACCAGTTGAATACTTGTCTAAGCTGTACAGTTTGCTGAAGCAGTTTGCAAACCGTCTACTTGAAAATATTTTCAGAGAAACCACGTGAGCAGGACTCATGGTCACCATTAATGACTGCATCTCACTGTTCTGCGCAGGGGTTATCTTCCCCATTATCAGCCTCAGGGCCATATGGGAATATAAATAATGCATAGGAGAGCAGGTTTCAAATTAGGTAAGAGATAGGATACTCCTTGGGCCAGTGGTTACAAACCTTGGGTCTCTTGATCTGCTTGCAACCATGCCATTTTTTTAAAATACATACTGTTTGTATGTAAATATGTTATACATACACAGGGATGCTTAATTAGATTTAATAACTGTATGGTGGCAAAAAGAAGGAAAACTAGCTCAAGCAGTTCATCAACCAAGAAGGTAACAAGGAGGATGGAGTTCTAATGCTCGCACACAGAATATGCCAACAAACCTCAGGAATTTCAGGTTTGGAAAAAACCCATACACAGAGCAAAGACCTACCTCTAAATAAGGAGTTTAAAAGTCCAAAGTATGCACTCGCTAATCAGTGGACTACACCAATAAAGTAAAAGATCATAAACTTGTTTCAAGACTGCCTAGTTGGTAAAATGAGCCCTCACTTTGACTTTCTGGACCTGCACTGTAACATCTCTGCATTTGTAAAGCTGCCATGAGACTGGTACTTCCCAACCCAGGACTGGATCAGAGGATCCCTTCCTATAAAGATATGGAGAGGATGGAGGAGGAAGAGGTCCAGGACAGGCCCAAGTGGGACAACAAAGCCCAGTACATCCTAACCTGCGTGGGCTTCTGCATTGGGATTGGCAACGTGTGGCGATTCCCTTACTTGTGTCAAAGTCATGGAGGAGGTAAGCGCTGATAAAAAGCCTTAAGAGACATTGTACAGGTCTGTCAGTTCTAAGTGATTGTTTTAACAATTTAAGTCTTGTCAAGGAACTAAGAACTATTCTACTGTATGCCTTTTACATATTTTTGGCCCTTTAAATATGAATTACTATGTGGCTATGTGTGGCTTTAAATTGACTATTTTATTTTAAATTTTAAATATTGTAGACTCAGCAATGGGGATGGGACAGTTTTCCAAGGTTTCAGTAAAAGATGAATAAGGTGATTTTTTTTTAAATGGATGTACAAGCCCTTATGCCGCATTCATGGATAGTGGAAATATGAAGGATTTTCAGAAGCTGGCCTTGACAATGGCCTTGTTAACAGAAAGGCACAAGATTGTAAAGATGGTCATTAAAAAAAAAGTGTTATAAAGTTTGAATGACAAAAAAAATATTAAAAGTTAAAGAGCACTGCATGGGATTGTGTAATGCAGCACAATATCCATTAAATTCGGTGTTTTATGATTTCAAAAGATGAACTTTGCCTGGTGTGTTTGGTTTTTAACATGAATGGTGAAGTCATTACCAAATAGGAAACTATAATAAAAGCAATTACAGCAAGAATATATTGCATGACTACAGCATTAAAGCATTACAGCATTTTTTTACTACCTTGTAATCTTATGTTTGCTTACAGCAAATACCATTAAATACTTGTAATTTGGACAGTACTACACACCTTGAAATAGTTGCCAATCACAGATTGCCAAATCATGTAAATACATTTACAAATGCTTTTTTTGCAAAGCAATTTGGGTGCATAAATTACACACAAATTAGCACAAAGTGTATATGTCAAATGCATAAGTAAATGGCCCCACAAACTCCATTTACAAACTACCTGCAAGGAAAAACCCAGTGGAGCAGGAAAGCATGCATAGCAGATGGGGTGATAATCAGGGTTGTTAACAATATAATGCACTTTTATCAGACGGGGCTTTATGGGACAATTTAACAGCTCAGGCTAAAGAATAAATCAAATTTTCAGGCCGCATTTGCCAACTAAGCATTTTTATAATAGGGATTCCAGATGCCTGTAATTGTCGCAAATACTACAACACAGAGATGTATATGTGTTGCACATACATATTTATAAATAGTTATACATATATATACACTGACGTATTTTCCAGGTGCGTTTTTGATTCCCTACTTGATCCTGCTGGTGCTGGAAGGATTACCTCTCCTACTATTGGAGTTTGCCATTGGCCAGCGTCTTAGAAAAGGCAGTGTTGGAGTTTGGAGGGCCATCAGTCCATATTTGACTGGCGTTGGTAAGTGGAAAAGGCTCTAAAACAACTTGGACAAATCACAAATTAAAAACCTTTGGCAATGCATCAATATGATGTTGAATATGGGTATCTGGCTGCTTGGTAAAGGTTTCTGTCCTTCCTAGGTGTTGCCTCCATGCTAGTTTCTTTGCTGATTGGGCTGTACTACAATACTCTTATAGCATGGATCATGTGGTATCTCTTCAACTCCTTTCAAGACCCGCTGCCTTGGTCCCAGTGTCCTCTAAATGACAATGGAACAGGTATTTGAATATACTCAGAAGGTAATCCACCACATTAGCCACCCAACTCCATTCATTTGCAAACAGCTCTTTTTCATTCCTGCAGGGTATGTACCAGAGTGTGAACAGAGCTCAACTGTGGATTACTACTTTTACAGAGAAACTCTAAACAGTACAGTCTCTATTGCTGACTCTGGAGGAATCCACTGGCCAATCGTAGTCTGCCTGTTAGCTGCCTGGTCAGTTATCTGTATCTGCTACATACGGGGCATCAGCACTTCAGGCAAGGTTTGTTGAACAGTCAGTAGAACAACACTAATTCCTCGATCATCACAATTGCTGCATGTTTCTCTTTTTTCTCAATACCTTAGGCAGTGTACATCACAGCTATTCTGCCTTACGTTGTGCTGTTCATCTTCCTGATCAGAGGACTGACTCTTAAAGGATCCCTGAATGGAGTGAAGTATCTCTTCACACCAGACGTATGTTTCAAGTCTCTATCATTAAAAAAAAACACTGATATGTGATAGTGTCAAAGGTGAAATATTTTAGTTTCAATTGATCAGGATGGATTCATGATTTTCTCTTTAACCATACTAAGAAAAAAATTGTACAAGCAAATACCTGTTAATTGACTGTAACACATAAACTACAAGAAAAAAAAAAAACAACCCAAAAAAAAGGTAAAACTAATGACCTACATCTGTCTTGCAGTCTTTTTTTTTGCAGTCAGGCTCTAATTGCTGGGAGGCTGTAGAGCCTTGTCCTGTTGCCCATGATTTAAACACTAACACAGCCCTGTTGCAAGCTTCCAGCTTCTCAGCAAACCAGCAAATATCTGGCCCCTGTCACTGTCACTCGCTGTCCTTCATGTAGTGTGTAAACAACAATCACCTTAATATTTCCAATTTTCTAAATTTTAAACTACGTTATTTATACATACAGCAAACTTACAATTTTAAAAGTCATGAATTTAGCTTAACAAAGGCATAACAGGGTCACTGGCTGCTAACTGAGCTAGCCAATGGCTCCAACTAGCTATAGCAATAGATTTGTGCAACAGATGGCAACAGCAAGTCAGTGCTATGTGTTTTGACTTACTTTTGACTAGAGCCACTGCTTACACATCATCCTCCTCTTACAGGTGGACGAGTTGCTTAAACCAACTACTTGGCTGGATGCAGGTGCCCAAGTCTTTTATGCCTTTAGCATAGCATGGGGAGGTCTCATCTCCTTCTCAAGCTACAATCCCATTCAGTAAGAGATATTCATCAGTGGCCCGTTGTCTTTCATTTACCTACGACTTTGCTCTGTCTCTCATCTAACTAATTTAAGTAAAGAGAAATTGGATATTATTAGACATAGAACGCCTTAAATTCTTTGCTCTATTTTCTCCTTTTTTCAAGCAACAACTGCATGCAAGATGCTGTGATCCTGTCTGCAATAACTGGCTTCACCTCAATTTATGCTGCTACAGTCACCTACACTATAATTGGCTTCAGGGCCACAGAGAAATATGACACCTGTATCAGCAAGTAAGTACTATTAGGGTGTGGGTTTTATTGGTTTTGGAACAGAATAGTCCTTAAAGTAATTCTAATTAAATCAGTTTTTAAAAGATGATATTAAAATGACTGCAGTCAAAAATGAGTGGTTCCAAAGGAAAAAAAGAAAAAGAAAAAAATTGGTTTAAAGAAACAGATTATATATAAATCATCATTTATACTTACTGAAAATAACATTTAAATTTAATTTAAATGATATATATGCAGTAAAACATCTTGCTTGATAAAATCACAGAGGCTGCAGTATAATGATATTGTTGAGTTACTAATTTGCAGATTTTATTAATGGACCCTGTACTAGATCAACATAAAGAGAGCACACACTGGGTAAAAAATGTTTTTTAAAAGAGAAAAATATATCCAACTTAACATTATCCAGTTAAATCCTTCTCTTTTCTTGGGCAATGTAATCTTGTCCTTTTCAGTTTATCACTGACTGAGAAGGAAAAGCTATGCTGGCACTGTTAAATGACTGTTGTGACTTTGCAAGCGATGGGTGTCCTCACACTAAGTATCTGACTTCCCTGCTATAGAAGCAGCTAATCCTCAGAGAAGGGAGAAAATAAAAAACTGTTGGTTTACACTCATTAATTCACAAAGTTGTGTGATTGCAATTTCATTGACAGCAGCAGAACAAGAATACTGTATCGTGATATAATTTTAAGAAATTTTTCAAAAAGTTTGTAATGTTAACTCCTACAACATTGTGTTACTAATCAGTATTTTCCTCCTAGTAACATCATGACATTATTAAATGCATTTGACCTTCCTGAAGACAGCATCACTCCTGCCAACTACGAGGCAGCATTTATTCATCTTAACAGCTCCTTTCCTGATACTGTTCTTGGATTGGACATCCCAACCTGTGACATGCAAAAACTTCTCAGTGAGGTAAACTGGCACACAATATGAACTAAAAATCTGACATATAATCATCAGTACAATCTTCTCTGCATTGTGACTGTTGTGTGTTTGTGCAGGGAGTAGAGGGAACAGGTCTGGCCTTCATTGTGTTTACAGAAGCCATCACCAAGATGCCGGGCTCTCCAGCCTGGTCTGTCCTCTTTTTTATCATGCTTCTCTGCTTGGGAATCTCAACCCTGTTTGGCAACATTGAGGGGGTGGTGGTCCCACTGCAAGATCTGAAAGTGTTACCTAAAAAGTGGCCTCAAGAAGCCCTGACGGGTAACTAGGTTTTAATGATCATTCCAATCGGTTCTAAAGCCTTACAATGAGTTTACAATGAATGAAAGATCCACAATGAAACATTTGGTGTTTGATTTTGGTTTCTGCTTTAACAAGGTCCCTTGTTTTTGTGCTTATGTGTTTCAGGAGTAACATGTTTCATCGCCTTCATCTTATCCCTCCTGTTTGCACAGAATTCAGGGATTTATTGGGTAACTCTGTTTGACAACTTTGCGGGATCAGTTCCACTTCTGACCATTGGATTGTTTGAGATGATAGCAGTTGTTTACATCTACGGCATAGATAGGTTTGTGCATTAAGCTCAAGTATTTGTTTGTAATTATACCACATTGCATAGCATATTTCAAGATGAACATATTAGCAGCCACACAACAGTGAGCTAATGTAAAAAGATTGAAGTCTATTCCCTGTTTGTGTTTAAACACGCAGTCAAAAAATTTCATGTGCATGACTCAGATTACTGTGAAATTTTACTGCAGGTGATCTTGTTGGACCCTTTTATCTGTTTTGTTAAAACTGAACTGATCAAGATAAAAGAATATGAGATCTGTAAAAGATGCTGCTCAACATGACAGACAATTCTGACCTAACTTTACAGTCCCCCTTTATTTTTCAGGACTCAAGTGTTTCTTTTTAAATTTACTGTTTTTAGGTTTTAGTAACTGCAACCTCACTGTTTATTGATTCCTGTCTTTATTTTGTCTTTATTGCAATCTTGGCCTGAACACCCATATAAAATATGTTATTACTCCGTACAAATTACTTTGCTTGTTAAATGAAGTTACACAGTGTATTATAATCTAATAAAAACCCTCTTTTGTGACAGGTTCAATGAGGACTTCATGTTCATGATTGGACGTAAACCAAATATCTTCTGGCAGGTTACATGGAGGTTCATCAGTCCTGCTCTTGTTTTGATTATTTTAGTTTTCTACCTGGTGACACAAACCCAAAAAGAGCTCACCTATCTAGTGTGGGATCCTAATTCTGTAAGCAAACGAGAGTGTTGTCTCTTTTATAATAATCATACCTTTTTGCAAAATTGACAAGGTCATGATTTGTTAAACATTTTTAGGATAAGTTTTGTTGATGCACAATGTGGTAACAAATTGTTTTATTTTATAATTTACAGGAAAAATTCCCAGCAATGGCATCAGTGCCGTACCCTTCATGGATCAATGTGATCATCTTTCTTTTGGCAGGAATCCCCAGTCTAACAGTGCCTTTTTATGCATTATGTAGACTGGTTTTTGTTTGGTATAAGAAGAAAAAAGCATCCAGTGAAATAACTCAGCAAAATTTAAAAAGTGTTAAAAAAGGTCAAAAAAATTAGAATTTTCCAAAGATGCAAGACTATTTAATTTGTTGCATTGCTTTATAAAAATAATCAAATTTAAATGACCCCAGTTAACAGTAGCTTGCTTATTTATCAGTTTCAATTATTTGAATTGTTATTTATCAGTTTAAATTCATAATATTGAACTTTTGCCAATGCACTTTAGGAAATCTTCACATTTTCACTTTATATAATTTCATGGTTGCCCTATAAAGTAGCTGTTCTGTAGCTTTCTCTAAAAAAGACGTGATATGATTAACTAATTTCTTTACAGTGCTTAGTCTGAACTATACGAATCTGTCTACTATTAGGAATAATTTACATTATGGAAAGACTCATAGTGGGCTTAAAGAGGATCTTTTAAAAAAATTAAAATCCATTTGATAATCCCAAGTACAGTGTGTTGTGTGTTTTGGGGCACATTTAGTTCTAGACATGGGAGAACAATAAGCAATGTATCAATCAGAATTTGTCAGTAGCTTTTTAATGTTAAGTGTTTCTGGCTCCTACCCTTGCACAATCTGTTTTACAACAAGATGTAGAGTGAAAAAAATGGCCAAGAGAGGGAGCCCTCAGGTCAATAAAAAACAAAAAGAAGCAGAAGGGCCAGGTGAGAACCATTTAAAAAAATAACATGGAAAGGGTTGTATGCGTAACATGATGTGTAGGAACATGCATGAATTAAACAAACAAGATATAACTGTTGTTGAGTGAAATCAATCCAAGCTGCTCGGAGCACTTTACATAGAGTTAAGCTAGCTGTTTCTCCCCACATCCAGTCTTTTAACTTAGCCAAGCTGATCACTCAGCCACACTAGCTCGACTTCATATTCAACATAGGTGAGATTGAGACATTATGGTCTCTCTCCAAACAATAGAGGCATACACTGGTAGCTATGTGCATCCACCCCAGCTCAACCATCTTTTGAAAGGATTATGAATTTGCAAATTGCATAGTTAAGATCTTGGACTTCAGCAGATTCCTTTAAGCATGTGTGGAAAGAAATCAAAACTGAGGCAGGAACTATGCTGGTCACACTGTGAGGCTCCAAAAATTAGGCTAAACCAAGGATGTTAAGATAGCCTTGGCAGCCTGAAGCCTAATAGCCAGAGAGACCATTAACCACATAAAGCCTTTTTTGAGCTCTCAGATCCACACTTAGTAGGAATAATGTTTACACACACTTAGGGATGTTGCTTTGCAGAATGTTGACACCAGAGGGATGCACCAGGAAGCTAGGCTAATGGGTTAGCGTGACAGATAAAGCCAAAGTTTTCCATATCACTAAATTAGCTCTCTTTTAACCAAGGTAAAAAGTAACTTATATACTACCTACCCGAACTAATTTAAATACTAACTCACCTTAGTAACTTATGCCAGAAATCTAGCCTGCTCTGGACCCGGGTATGTTCTCAAAAACACCTTTCACCAATCAACTCCACTGGCAGTAGTGACACTGTTTATTCAATCAGCAAGCAATAAAGTTACTCAGTTAGAGTAGTGCTTACTGATTATGACAAGTTGCCTTTGTTGTTACCATGGGACAATAAGTAGGTAATTTAGAAAGTCTAGATTTCATTGTAATGCTTGGTTCTAATATGTTAAAGTCTGTTTTACACCGGTGGAATATTTTTACTAATATAACACATTATAAAATTGATTAATCTATTGGTATTTATTACAGACAGTATTCACTCAATAAAAGTCATTCCACTTTAATTTGAACAAAAGGTGAAGCAATGTGTCTTTCATTATGGGTCAGAATGAGACCAACACATTTCTTAAGTGTACTGTTTAAATCTGCTGTACCCAGTTAAAAGTTTAACAGCTCAAAAACGTGCAATCGTCACAGTAAACTGGAGGCACTATGATAAATATATGCGTGCACAAATTTGTACAATAAGTATTTTTTGACAAGTATTTTTCTCTTGCATTATTTGCAAGCAAACTTGGTCCATTTTGTACAATAGCTGGGCCACATAAGGCACTGCATTTTTATTTTTAAGGAATACACTTAAACCTCAATAAGAAAGCCGGGTGTAACAAAGCAAGTTGAAAAGCAGGTTTGAGATGCCCATTATCTCTGATGAGGACTTAAGGTTTGTTGAGCCAGTTGACAACAAGAAAGCCTGGCTCTGTCAAGCTTGCTTTCTTCATGGTTTGATTTGATCTTGTTAGATGCACAACCAATATTTTCATTTCAATTAAGGCTTAATATTTCAAAATATTAACCTAATCAGATTTAATTATATTTATTAAGTGTTTAAGAGGCACAGGAATAGAGAGCTGGTTTACAAATTTTCAAGTCTGTCTTGAGGATGGGGGGCAAATTCAAAGTCCTTCTTTTGTGCTCAAATGTAGGAGTCTATCTGAAGCTAGGGTTAGACAAGTTTGAGTTTCATCCACATCATATAAAGTATTTTATACCCCAGTGGGCATTGTTTCCTTGGTGATCTAAAGTTACAGGAAAAAAGATAATGGGCTAGATTGCATGTCTCTGTCCACATAGCAAGAGGGATCAACTGTGTATATCCTGGCTAACATGTACACAAAGACAACAAGGGTTTGACGTAGGACTCTGTATCCTGATAGACTTGGCTTTGGATGCTTACTGGAATCCATCCACTCCAACAACTCAAATGACTGGTGTGGTATTAGCAATACAAAATATGACCAAAGACATTAAAGGACCAATGTCACTGATTGTGCTCCAGAAATTGGTTGCATGAACCTTTTGTGGTTCATCACTTACAAAAACCGCATTATTAGTTATTTAAAATGTCAACATATATGGTAAAGTTTTTCATTTCTTTTTGAAAAAAGTTGACTCTATAACATTTAGTGGTATTTATTTTATTATTTATTATTTAGTTTTATTTTTTATCCGTTCTCATGGGCTCCTATTCTTGACAGACTTTAAGAATTATATGTGGATGATATTTATTGCGATAAGCCCTCGTGTCCTTAACAGGCCAGGATAAACTTCTTTGAGTTACTTGTATTTATTTCCAAAAGTGTGTTAGTCTTGGGCTTTGATCTTATTTACTCAATCCAAAACTGACTAATAAATAATATGCAGTAAAAAAACACAAGCTCTTGTTGTCAGGTTAAGACTAAAGCAGTTTGAGACCAATTCAGGCCAAATTAGGCAGACAGGTTCAAAAGCATAACTATTACTTAAAGTTAACAAAAATGGAGGCACACCACCAGAGGAACTGATAGCTTGACAAAGACTGAACTAAAACTGGGCTAAAATACAATCTTTACTAGCAAGGTAATCAGGTGCAAGTGAATAGATGGCTGAGGAGGCTCAGTTGAGGTGAAAAAGGAGATAAAAATGAAAAAAACAGAAGCTGATTGGTTTGGGAAAACTGAGGATTGGTAACTAACCACTGGGACTGATTTAGGGCAGTTGTGGAGGGAAATTGTAGGGGCTGGGAAGAAACAAAAATAACACTGAAGGTAAACAAAGGCTATGTTTACAGTGCAAGCCTTAGTGCTCAATTTACATTAATTGTCTATATTTGATTTTTTTGTCAGTTTATATTGCTTCTTAAATATGGCCAGTTTTAGATTCCAGAGTAAACTAGTCCAGGCCTTGAAATGACCCACGTGCACATAAAGCTGTGACAAAGATGTCACATGCCTCAAACAGAACTTAATATGGAGGTAATAGAAAGGTACTTTTTAATTATGGCTTGTGGAGCAATAGCCGCTACACCTGTGTGTGTGTATGGTATAGATGGATATTGGGATCATGGCATCAATGGCTTTATAGGAGTAGATTTCAATCAAAAGTGAGCGCAAAATTGGCACAAATGTCAATCTAGAGTGACATAAAAGTCACATTAATTCAAACATGAGGGTTAAGACGAAGGCTACATTGGAAAAACAAAACAAAAAACACATGCATCTGATTTAGGACCACATATAAGACAAGCAAAGCGAAAAAAAACCCCACCATAAAATAATAAAACCAGTGTGGTTCAAAAGGTTGGTGATGGGACCATGATAGTAGATACTGGCTCAAAAGAGATCAAGTGATCCCATACTCACAAAAAGGTAGCTATGATGGATTTATTATAAAAAACAGGTCTGTTTAAAGCTGTAGATAAGGAAGGTACTTCAGGTCACGTTCTACCACAAGGCCAGTCCTTTTTTTCTTCCTTTTCAGATTAAAAAGTGCATGCATCTGCAAAAATCCCAATGTGATTACTGTAACAAACAGCGCTTAGGTCTGTTAAAAAATTCCACCAAGCAATAATAGCTTGTCTAGTATAGATAGCTGCTGCCAGTGATTAAATATGAGAAAATAAAAAGCTCACAAGTTTCTTGGTTAAGCATGCAGTAAGAACTTGAATAGATTATGAGAATATAAAATTTTTACTGACTTGCTTTAAACTATGTGTGTTAAGAAATGGAGCTATAATGTGACTGTGATTGAGCTCTCACAACACCCAACACTTAGCTTATGGTTTCATCAAACTACCAAATTTATTTATTTCACTACATATGCTGTTTTATTAAATTTCGATTACTAATTTTTCCTTGTTTTGTTTTAAAAGTTCTGAGGATATTTTCTTGTGCTTAATGTAAAACAATGCTTATTTAATTGAAGGTGTAATCAAATAAAGATACTACTTGATCTTTGTACAACTATCATCCTGTCAATTTTATAGACTGCATCTAAACCTTGTTTCAGGATATAAAAACTACATCACTAGGTTATCAGAGTTTCAAAGCATAGCATACTCCCACTCTTTACAAGCTGGGTGGTTCCCTTGTAAATTTCCTTGGGTAATTCCTCAACTTCTTCCTGGTGGCCTGTTTTCCATATAAAAGCCAAATCAATCTGTATCCCTGACACAGAGCTGCACATGATAGGATATTGAAGGACAGCCCACTAAGATAGAGGCCAAGAGGGGAGCGCTAGAAGTCACTTGGACGAAACCACTCAAGACAGTGTTTATTCTGACTGACACTGAGGTGAAATCAGGTGGAGAGATCTTGACTAATTTAAAACATAAACTACTGAACTTGACGTATGTTAAGATTGTGAGAACTGCAATAGAACTGGACTTCTGCCTTTTGCCAGCTGAAGATGGATGAAAAAAAAGACTCTCAGGTGGAGGAAAGACCTAAATGGGACAACAAGGTTCAATACCTGTTAACATGTATTGGCTTTGCAGTGGGACTTGGAAACATCTGGCGTTTTCCTTACCTATGCCAAATCCATGGAGGAGGTGAGATGCTCTCATATGAGCTGCAATACATTTACCCTTATTTGACATCATCCTCATCATCACCATAATTTAAGTGCTTCAACTATTTTTCCACTGCACTCCTAAACATTTTGGACTATTTTATCTAATCATTGATAAAATAATGGGTCAAAATTGATTTGGAAAAACACTTCTCTTTTTGTATCAGTTAAGTAAGTCATTAACAAATGAAACAGGTGGATCTCTGTCACTGTGCTCTATAAGTTGTAATCTTATCTATATTTGATTGATTGCTGTAAACCCTAGGGATTGTTCCTGCTAACCTGATCTATATCCTGTATTTACTTCCGTTTATTTACTGATGAAATGTTTTGACTTTAAAGACCACATGTTTTTAAAAGCTTGGGTTTGGGCTTGGTATAGGGTTAAGCTGTGTAAATACACAATCCCATGAATGTGGATAGAGATCAACTTCACATATTGACTCTGAGATTCCTTAGTGCTACAGGCAGTGTTACACACAGCCTCTATCTGACCTCGGCTTTGTGAATAATTAGTCACCTTTTTGTGTTTTTTTAGCCTCATTCCAGGTGGTACTGTTTTTACTATTCTGATTCCACTCTTTTTTTTTGGTCACCTGGAAAGTTCCAAAAAGAAAAAAAATGGGTTATCTTTTTTAAATTGATATATATTTCTTTCAAATTTGTAGCTTGAGCCCCAAAATAAATATTTTCTTTGTAATTTTACTAATTAAATAAATCATACATTTCCATATTATTTGTAAACAGTTAATAAGAACAAAAGAAACCATTAATTTAAAATATATAGGAAGTGTATTTGGTTAATATCCCAGTGGCACTTATATATGCTGAGTGCCATCCTGTGTAAAGTTTCTGATGACCTCATAGTAAACTTTAATTGTGAACTTGTACTAAACAAATGTGAACCTAGAACCACTGAGGCAAAACAATCACAATGTCAGCTATAGTGGGAAGTGTGTTGAAGAACATTAAGTTCATCACAGCAAAAACTAAATGTGCTGAGTGTAATGTTAAATTTCTCACCATGCCTAATAATGATCTTGCACTATGAACTTGCACTGAAAAATGAGGACATTAGATGCACTGAGGCAAAACAATCACAATGTCAGCTTAGAGTGGGAAGTACGCTCAAGAACCTTACTGTAATTACAGCAATACTCTAAAATGAGAATAGAAAATTAGCTTCACAACCTAATTTATCAACAATAAATGCTTTTGTAGGGCACTTATTTATCCTGCAGCAGCTTGATTTGGATTATAAAAAGGTGTTTTGATTTGTTGGCTTAAGCTGTTCAAAGAGTAAAGCCTTATTTTAAAATCCTCTGCAAAGTGTGTTGATAAAATTAGCCCAATCTGTTTGACATCTAACTATATCATGATGATCTGTTCATATCTGTAGGTGCATTTCTCATCCCCTACCTGGTAGCGCTAGTATTTGAAGGCCTCCCTCTGCTCTACCTGGAGATGGCTATAGGACAGAGACTCCGCAAGGGAAGCATCGGTGTCTGGAACTCCATCTCACCACTACTGGGTGGAGTGGGTGGGTGGCCTAGAGTTATGAGTAAAAATCTATTAGGATTTTTATTGGTTGTATGCTTAATTATTTTATGTGCAGAAAGTGAGGAAAATGTTGCTGATTAATGATTTCCTGTATGTTTAGGAATTAGCTCCATGATTGTGTCATTCCTGGTCTGCCTCTTCTACAACACCATTCTGGCCTGGGTGTTCTGGTACCTCTTTCATTCTTTCCAAGAACCCCTGCCCTGGAAATATTGTCCACTCAATGAAAACCTCACAGGTAACAAGAAAACCCACTAGCCATTATACAGAAGATGCTCTTTATGTATTTACTGTCATAGTTTGCTGTTATTACCATTGTCACATTAGCAACAAAACTGACAAAAGCTCACTACTGTCGTAAGAATTTTAACAAATCAAATACAGATACCATTATTTAGTGTATTGCGATGAAGGTGTAAGATTATTACCAGGAGAAGGGATTAACTACCAGGCTTCATGCATGTGACATTGCAGTTCAGATTTAATAGGAAAGTACTGGATTGTTTTATGACACACAAAGATACTGCAGCTCAGCATTAAATAAAAAGCACGTTTTTCCTTTGATATAAGTTCCACGTGTTGTTCAGTAAGTTAGCAGATTGTATGTGGTTTGTTTTTATTTGCTTGTTTTTTTTTGCTTTGCTTTTTTGTTTTTGGTTTTGTTTATGTGCTGCTTGTTCTATATGCCTATATGAGGTGTTACAAGTAAGGACCCCTGAAAATGAGATGGTGCATTTCAAGGGGTTATCCTAATAAAATAAATTTAAAATTTAAAAAAGATTGAAGTGACAGTACAAATTCCTAATACATGACAAGCAGGTGCAAATTATGACTTTATATGTAACACTTTAATATAACCCTTTTCCTGACAATAGTTTTAAAACGTAGGAACACTGTTCTTGAGGTAATACAAAATATATTTTAATATTAAACACCAATCACATGAACTTAGACAAAGAAAAGTTAAAAGAGTTAATGTATAACTACATTTTATCTAAAATTAAGCCTTATAGAGTCTAATAGAACAGGTCATTGCCTGTCATTGTCATTGCTTTTTTGCTTGTGAATGAATTCATATAGACTACAATGAGGAGTGTAAGAAGAGCACTCCTGTGAATTATTTCTGGTACCGTGAGACCCTGAACATCACACCTGACATCGAGATAAGCGGCTCCTTACAGTGGTGGATGGTCATCTGTATTGCCAGTGCCTGGGCTGTGGTCTACATCTGCTTCATCAAAGGCATTGAGTCCATGGGAAAGGTCTGTTTACCTGGTGAAAAATATACTAAGTCCTGTTTCAAAATCAGCCACTGTATCAAACCTTTGTGATGTGACTGCTGATGATTACAGCAAGCTGAAGAAAGAAAGAATTCATGAAGAATACATAATTTTTGTCTATGTTTCAGGCTGTGTACGTGACAGCTACTTTCCCTTACCTGGTGTTGACTATCTTCTTGATCCGTGCCCTCACACTGCCTGGAGCTACTGATGGACTGACGTACCTCTTTACCCCAGATGTGAGTTTGGTCACTTGTTTCCACTATAGGTCATATAAAATGTATCATGTGTTCCAGATCCTGACCTGGTGTGTGTTTCTTTACACTTGATGTAGTGGGACAAACTGATGAACCCTCAGGTGTGGTTAGATGCTGCCACCCAGATCTTCTTCTCTCTGTCTGTGGCCTTTGGAGGTCTTATAGCTTTCTCCAGTTATAGTGAAGAGAAGTAAGGGCTAAAGCTTACTAACTCCGTAAGTGAGACTCAGATGATTTGTATGATGACTAACAAAACTTTTTTTTTCCCCCCAATCTCCTGTGTCCATTAGAAACAACTGTGAAAGGGATGCTGTTGTAGTAGGAATTATAAACAGTGCAACATCTCTCTACGCCTCCATTTCCATCTTCTCAATCCTGGGATTTAAAGCTACTAACACCTTTAACTCTTGTCTAAATGAGTATGTATGCACAGATGTTCTTTTTAATTCCAAAGCTTTTTTTTTTTTGCTGACAACAATTTGGCAGATTTTTTTGTTTCTCATCCGCAGAAACATCTTGGCCCTGACCAACCACTTTAACATTGCAGACCAGAACATAACAGCTGAAAACTATGACGAATGGTTCAATTTCCTAAACAGTACAAATACGGATGAGGTAGCCAAGTTGTCGCTGAGGGTCTGTGACCTGCAAGAATTCCTTAGTGAGGTACTGTTTCTTTAAAAACATGTCTCATCTTATAATTTGCATTCTTTTTGTCGGAGTTTACTTTTATCCCAAAGCTTAAATCTTGGTTGTCTTCTGCTCTCTCCTCCGGTTTCTTTTCCTGAGTGCAGTAAATCATGTGCCAGTTGATGTACCCAGTTGATTCATGCTTTTTCAATACTTTCTTGCCTGTCTTTTATCCTACTCCCCCAGAGTGCATCAGGTACTGGCCTTGCTTTTATTGTGTTCACCGAAGCAGTGATAGAGATGCCAGGCTCACAGGTATGGGCCATACTGTTCTTCGTCATGCTCATCAGTTTGGGTCTCTCCTCCATGTTTGGCAACATAGAAGGAGTCCTCACACCAATAAATGACCTGAAATTATTGCCCAAATGGCTGCCTCATTCAGCTGCAACAGGTACCAACTTTAGTTGTTCTGAAATTAAAGGACTTAACTTATTTTCTTTGAAGCCCCTCTCTAATAAAACGTTTCTGTCACTTCCTTAGCTATCATTGTTTTGATATCATTCTTGGTGGCTCTGATCTTTGCCCTTGGTTCGGGGAACTACTGGGTGGAGGTCTTTAACGGCTATGTGGGCTCCACGCCTCTGCTCATCATAGCATTCTTTGAGATCATTGGAGTGGTCTATATCCGTGGAATGAAGACGTAATCTTTTCTCCTTTCATTTATTACAGTTTAACTGCAGAATATGTACAATCTTGATCCTCGTGTGTTTAAACATCTCGGGTGCCTTTTTTTCCTTTTACAGTTTCAGTGATGACATCTATTACATGACCGGGTCAAGGCCAAACATCTACTGGAGGGCATGCTGGATGGTGATCAGTCCTTTGTTGCTGCTGGCAGTGTTTGTTGCCTATGTGATCGTCCAGGCACAGAAACACCCCACATATCCTGCATGGAACCCAGCTTATGTAAGCAAGTCATGTAGTTACATGAGGTAACAAAAGGTTAATGCAGACGTACTTAATCCATTATTTTAGAATACGCATACATGCATACATATTTACATGTAGTGCATATAAATTATGCTTCATATACTAAAGATATAGTACTCCTTTGTTAAAATCCTACAAAGGAAGAGAAAAGGGCAAAAGGGAGAGCAAAAACAGAGTGAAACGCAGAGTGAATATAGGACTTACATCCTCCAGACAAGTTGAAACACAAATCCAAATGCATGCAAATGTCGGTCCAGGTCAGCTAAATGTGTACTTTGTAACTGTTTGCGAAACTTTATATAGCCATGCCAGTTTACACAACCGCCCCCTCCAGTGGGAGAAGACTAAAAACCAATTAATTCATGTTTTAAGTAATACATATTAATGTATATTAGCTGACTGAGGTGGTGACCAGCAGAAGTTAGCCATGACAGCACAGTCAGCCTGACAGCCTGGCTTTGGCCAAAGGTAAATCATATTCCTGAAGCCTTTTCTCTAGGCAGCTTTGTTTAATCAAGTGGTTCTCAAACTGTTAGGTACTGGTGGGGCATGGAGCTGTTACAGATATGGTAAATAACCAGGCAAACTTTAAAGGAAAAAAAAAATTTCATTAAATGTGATTTATGGAGGAAAATTAAACAAACAAGACTGTAAAATTCAGCCTAGTGTATTCTTCTCTTATCGGTGCTAATGATTGATAAAAACTGTGGGGTGTCAGTCATGAACTTTCCATTTTTTTTTTTGCCTTTGAAGGGGGGATTATGTTGGAATTACTTTGAGAACCACTGGTGTAATTCCTTCACAGTCTTGACTTTTATGGAGAGTTACATGATACAAGTAATAAGTAAGCTGGATAAGCTAGGATAAAATAAGCTAATCCCTTGATGACTGTATTTTAACATTCAGAATAGACATGAGTGCTATCTATCGTTTCTAAGTAAAAAGTAAATAAATGAAATTCTCTATTTGGCAAACAATTTCTTTAACTTAATTCTAAAATGAAATATTGTCAAAATATACCTAACAATTTGAACTTCTGTCTCCCTCCTTAGGCGGATTTCCCTAAAACTGAAACAAAGCCTTACCCAGACTGGGTGTTTGCCATAATCATCCTCCTCTGTGTTGTACCTGTGGTCTCCATCCCTGTGGTGGCTCTCTACAGACTCTGCAAGAGACCCTCTGCCAGTGCAAACCTAAATCCCTATGACAATGGCAGCTTTGAGATAGAAACAAACGAACACATTCAACAGAAAGCTTGAGAAATAAGGAAATTGACAGTGCTACTTCATCTCCGATCAGAAAAAAACATCCTGCTGGTTGTCAGCGCTTCTGTGGAATTTTTCATCTTATTACCTGGCAGCTGACATATAATTAGTCACACTAAACTCACAACAAAAAACGTTTTAATTTAATGACAAAACTCGATTTATTCAATGAAAAGTTTTCCTTTGTACATTTATGTGTATTTTTTTACGTGATGTCAATAGCATTCAATTGGACTCATCATTCTAAACCACACAGCAGACTGATTTCGCTATCAGAACCTGACATCTGAACATGAACACTGTCTTTGCATTCATTAAAGTGTCACAAAACATCATTGCAAAGGACATCCTGTTCTACAAGTATAAGGAACTTTGATTTCTGAGAGCTTTTAAAAGCTTCTCATCAACGTAGCACATCAAACGTGAGAACCCATCATCTTGTCCAAAAATAATTGACTTTTTCATGTGATGGCTGATGAATTTTATGGGAACTTATTTACATACATATTATTTTCCAATTGACGTCACATACTCTTTGTGGAAAAATACCACAAGTGTAAATCAAAGTCCAAAGAGACAAACAACCGTGGGATGAGACTGAGCATGGTACAGTAGCTTGATGGTTTACTTATCCACCTTTACTGATGTGGTTGCTTTTGTTTTATACACTGTGTTTATGACTGAGTTTTATCACTTGAGCGTTTTATATCACTTGAGCATTTTATATCAGATGACTGAGGTGCATTTTTACCCTCCTTTTCTCTGCCTACAGTCCAAAAGTGTCTTAAAATTATATTACACTTTCCTTGGCAGACTGACAGATAAGATAAATCTGAATCCCCGGTGTCAACACATTGCTCATCCAACTCCTTTGCTCCTTTGAAACCTGAAGATGAGACCCAAAAAAAAAGGAAAAAAGAAAAGAGGTTTTTGCACAATAAATTAAATTTGAAATAGGGTTGAAGTTCAGTTTCAATGAATTCTAAAGATGCATATTTATACCTTTTAGCACCAGAGGGTTTCATGGTTGTGAATGGAGCTGTAATTGGGTCTATCCGATAGTCTAAGTCTGAATGGCCAAGAAGTCCAGTGGGGTCCTGGGGTTTACAGCCTGTCGAACCCTTGCCAGTCTCAGGTCCCCCAAACGCTGCTCTAGGCTGCGCTTCCCTGTCCAAAGAACGACAGCAGAGAGAAGGATGATATTTATTTTTTCTTTGATGGCGAACTTTAAAATCCCTTCTCCTTACCCTTTCATAATGTGTAAAATCAAAGTAAAACTGGCAATAAATTATCTTGTCTACATGTAAAACCTTGTATCTGCTTTTATTGGGCCGGGTTCAAAGTCCACTTTGAAAGGAGTGACCTCCCTGGCAAGTTGCAATAATTGTTCATTTATGAAGATCCCCATTTTTTTGTGCTGTAGTACATTGCACATTGTTTCTCATGTACAGCTAAATAGGGCAGTTTCAAATGTCTTTTATTTACATTTGAAGCTATAGGTAGGTTTGTCAGTTGAAGCTGTGGACATCTGACATCATGTATTATGACGCCATCACCGCTCCCTCAAACAGCACGTTTTCCCCAAGCGTAACATGCATAAGTTAGACAGCAGGACAGTTCAGTTCATTCACTCCAAACAGCCACAATACTGTATGTTAACCATAAGCTAAGGTAATGTAAGGTAACATTAAGCACAGAGGGTACATGCTTCCATGCATGATTGTAGTCAGTTTAATCACTGACTGAACCAGACTTCACTTTTTATAGTTATTTTTCTTCAATCTTCTCTCCTCTCTTTTCATCTCTTTATATTTATTAAGTGTCTATCCCGTCCAGAAAGCAGTAAAAGAAAAAAACAATCACTGTAGAGGTTTGCAGTTGTTGGTCGCAGTTGAAGACAGGTTAAAGTGACAATGTGCTTCTGAATGTCCTAAGTTTAAAAAAAAATTAACTCTGAACACTCTATGCACTGCTAAACAGCTATAGAACAGTACAGGATTCAGTGTGACTCAGAAGATATATGTTAATGTTTTATCCAATGATCAAAACCCCACGATACACATGTTGGTTTTAGACTTTAAATATCCAAAAATTAAGCTTCAAACTATAAAGTGCAGCCTTAAATTTTCATGCTTTTTTGCCATGACATTGGGAATGCTTTTGTGCCTGCTCAGGTCTTGTTATTGAAGCACGTTTCTGAAAGTTTTACACTGCAAACACACACACACAGAGCTTTCCCGTCTTACAAAACTCCATTCACGTATGAATGTGGTTTATTCTACTTTCAGTTTGAAAAATATTTTTTAAATCTATTGCAGACTGATATTTTAAAGTCTTATAAAGGCATAAAAAAACAAAACAACAATCAAATAACAACAAAAATAACATCATTCATTTGTCAGTGAGAGTAATCCAGGGACAACACATCCTGCACAAACCAGCTGACTGACATTTGGCTTAATAAGTTCGTTGTAGAATCTTGGATCATTTCTGTTAAGTGCATTTTTTAGTAAAAACAAAGCTGTGAGATTACTATCTGAGAAAAAGGTGTGCCCTTTGTTTTGCATGAGTGGCCAGCACCTGTAACAGCCACGGGATCAGACAGTAATTCATTTCCTTTCAATTCACCGCAATTATCCTCATCCTGTGTGATAATGTTTTATGCGTTTGAGTGTTTCCCGAGGGTACATACGTTTGTGCAGGTGTGGGAGCAGATCCTTATAAAGAGATCGATGTTGTGACAGCACTAGCAAGAAGGAAAGACAGAAAAGCAGCTCCACCGCCTCATACTGCACAATGCCACTCTGAGCCTTACTGCCTAAAATCAGTCCTAAAGAAAAAAGGCAAGGAGATATGGAATCATGAAAACAAGTGTTGAACTTGATATTGCTGAATTATTTTTTCAGGATGTGTGAAGGGGAAATGTTGCCTTTGTTGCTGAGCCTGATGAGATGATTGCCATAGTCAGCCATATCCCATATCATCCGCAGGAAGTGCACAGGGTTCTTAGCAACAGTCTGACCAAAGGGCAAACTCTGGGCACACACATCGAACCTACAGAGAAAAAAAGAACAAAAGAAGAGACACGTGAATTGAACACAGAGATGAGCTCTAACTTTCCAGGTATTTACATTCTGAGATAAAAGGCACAATGAGCTCTCAGCTCAGCACAGGTATTGACTGACAACCACCACTGTGTCTACTTCAAGCTATATGACATGTAGAGGCCTTTTAATTTAGTTAAGGTCAGTGAACACATGCAAGAGGGGAAGTGAAAAGTGTGTGAAGTCCGTGATTTGTGTTTATCATCACAGAAATATTTAAAGATTACAGTTAAATGAATCAAATTGATTGCACTACCCATTTATTTAAAAAACGTAATAAATATTACAAATAGACTGGGGTATGATTGCTGATTGTTAACTTATTAATGTTCCACTTGTTTACTTAAGGTTGCACTTAAGGCTTTAAAAAAAAAGGTCAAAAGTAATGGGGTCGTGTTGACCTGCATGCATGAAGCAGCACCAGCTTGTAGATGTTCCTGTAGACTGCCTCAACAGAATTGGTCTAAAAAAGACAAAAAAATCGATTATTATCTTCATGAAACAGGCAAAAATACATAAAGTGACTAAAATAGTAAAAAAAAAACCCAATTGTGTGGACTTCCTTTGTTAAATTCAAATGCAAAAAAGAAAACTGTCCTTAATATGTGTACATGATATACAACAAAGGTAATATTGTTTTGCACGCTGACATTTACTACCAGTCCGCTTCACTGTTTGCCCATTATGTGCTGAAATAAAACATTACAACTCATAAACTCAGTTACAATGAATCTTGACATGTTTACCACTTTGTTGCTGTTTGAGAGTAACTTCCAGCTGGTCAGCTTGCTTTATTTAGACTCTTCATGTTGATAAATGCCACCTGACTGCCTCATTTGTTCGAGGAAGAACATGGATCAGGTTTCAACTTCTTTAACGAAAACTGTCTTTAGTCTTGTCCCTAATCTCAACACAGCTAATCTATAATTTTTTGTGTGTTTTATAGCTTAATTGAACATTTTATGCACATTTGTAGTGTAAACTCACATTTTCATTTTTTTTACGTTTATATTTTAAAGATACTGATTTTGAGTAGGCTTTTGACAACAAGGCTAAGAGTGTACAGCCATGCTAGTTACTCTGTGAGAGCGAATATAACACAGCAGTGTTTTGAGCTCAATTTTAATGTCAGTATACTAACATGACTATAATGAGAATATAATATTGAAGTTTAGTTCTAATATTAATCATATTCACCTTATTAAATAAGTATGTTGACATGCTAACATTTGTTATTTAGCACTGGCTTGCAGCATATATGGAGACCAGCTACAGTGTTTGAAGGCATTGGTCAGAGGTACCTCAATGTGTTCAATCTAACACAATAAACCCAATAACATTTCACAGTTTCTTAGGTAATTCCTTTGTCACAAAATGTATCTTTGTATGTCTAATATACTTTTGGTGGGGCAAAGTGATAGTCATAGCTTAAGGTCCTTTTTCAGACAAAAACAACCAAAGTAATAATATTAGCTTCACAGTTTGCAGTTTTTGTATTCTGTTTCTATATAATTTTAGAAAAACTGCATTTATCTGTTGATTAGATGATTTTTTTTTTTTTTTACAGTGAGGATGCACTTTTAAAAACTGTTGTATCCTCAACCTTAAGGTCCAAGAACAAGGCATGGCATTTCAATCGGAGAATGGCCATCAGTTTCCTTCTCATTTGCTGTCCAACTGAATGGAACGATCCCAAAGTAAGGCTGTAGCGCAAAGACAGGCCTGCATAGCTGTGAGACATGAAAAGTGAGAAGAAAACAAAGGAGAAAAAGCAACAAGAAGAGAATTCGTCATGGAAATGTAAATTTAATTATGCACTTATAATGTTTACTGTGTCTTATGTAACAATATTAGTCATACAAGAATTCAGACTCGGAGTCGTCCTTAAAACAGAATGTTTATGAGTAAGTACAAAGTACAACACTAATTATGGGTGGGGAGCACAGGGTGATTGGGGGTCATGCAATGAGCCCAGTAACCTCTCACCCATTCTACACTTGTAACTAATGGGATACTTTACCTTGAATAATCCTTGTGGACATCCAGTGAGTGTGTGTCTAGCAGAAGTCCACACCAGGGGAAGAGACAGTGAGGGGGCAGTATGCGAATACCAGGGCAGGGGGCCACACTTTCAGACACTGGAAAGTTGACCACCACCTTCTGCGGATTGACAACCAGACCATACTGCGGAACCCCGGCCAGCAAGGTCCTACGAACAACATGCAAGCGCCATTAAAAAAATCTGTTTCCCAACCTTTCTACATGTTTGAATTTTCTGATGAAGACACTGCTACCTTTAAAATAAATGTACTGGAAAATAAAAGCAGTGCAAATACACAACTAGCACAAAGTACAGATCTTCAGCACTGGGAACTAAAATGTTGTGAATCATGTTTACATTTCTTTGATAGTTAAAATTATCCATAGCAACAGATGAGTCAGGTAAGCAGTGATGGTGATACTGATTACAGATCGGATCTGAATTAGGGGCTGGTCATTTCCGAAAAAAAGCACAGTCTTCATTATGAGTCACAGCACACAAATAAACAAACACTTTCATTTTATGGTTTTCTTTTACAGCAAATGCAATCTGTTGCAAAAATATCAACGTGACCTGACAAAGAGTATTTCAAATCAAATTCAAGTTAAATTTAACCTGTAAGTTGGGTATCCCAGAGCTTTTGCAATCATGTATTATCATTTAACAAAAATTTCAAATATGCATTCTAATTTCAATTTTAAAAATAGAAATGCTTCAAACCCAGCTGCCAGGCTTTTATCAGAAGATTGAAGCGTAATCACAGCACTTGGTCTGCTAACTCTGGCTACAAGTATGTCTCATAAATTATTAAATAGCCTCAATGATAACTTCAAAGGCTTTGCGAGGTGGCAAAGCCTTTGAAGGCTTACCATATTCCTGACCTATATATACACCTCACATGCCTGCACATGGCTTGTCATCATCTAGAAGGAGTCTCTTATCTGCTCCATGGACCTGGCTTCAAACTAGAGAAGGACTGAGCCTTTGCAGATTACCAGCTTTAAAGCAACCAACAACCAAGAATGAGAGAATGCAGCCGAGTCAGAAGCATCTTTGAAATCTTTTTATGCATGTTTTTATTAGAGAGCTTATTTTGCTTTTACTTGATCTGTCACGGAATTGGTGTTATTTATTGTTCTGTAATAAACTGTTGACTTGATTTCAGAATTTGACACCTCTTCTTTCAGTGAACATTTCTTTTAAGTTCTGCAGGAGCTTTAAAATATCCTGAACAGCATAACATTAACTAATTTTACTGCAAAAAATATAATGGTTTCCCATAAAACTCAGTGGCAAGTTAATGTCCCGAGTGCATCAGACTTTTACACTTAAGACAGTCTTACTACTTTAACTAAATGTTGGTTTAGAGCCTCTGTGTTACATGAGCAGTCATATGTTAAAAAGTTAAAAACTTGGCATGTGTCATACTTGAGGAAGGTTTGTGCTTCGTGCATGTCAGGGGTGATAAGAAGGAAGTCATCCACCAGTCTCATCAAACATCTACAGGACACAGAGAGTGGAAAAAACCCAGACACTGTAAACAGAAAAGAGCCACAGTGCAGAAAGACTGCCTCCTGCTGCTGCAGGTGTCTTATTACATCTATGGAGGTACAGTGAAATACACAAGTGTCTGTTGTACCCTTTCTTTCCAGTAATGTCTTTAAAGAGAATATTTTCCATGTGACCATAGCAGAGACAACAGAGCAGACTCGACACGACCGAGCCCTGAGGAATCCCTCGGCACTGACGGTATGTTCTAAAAACAAAGAGAAATCTGACTGAAATGGAAACAGGACAAAATAAGTAGAGTGTGAATACACACTCACACCAACAGTGCATTTTTGGAAATTTGTAAAATTTTAACCATGTGCCTGGTTCTTTGAATGTTACATTTTCAAATAAGCTACAACAAGCTGCTCATACAGGTCTGTCTAGTGTGCATGATGCTTACTTCTTCCCAAATTGAACGACACTACCAGTAAGCATTTTGGTGAAGAACTGCAACGCCTCCCTGCCGTAAAGATCTGAGCAGAAATGCTGGAAAAAAAATAGATCAAAGGCTTGTGTTAAAAGCAGTATCAAACATCCTCTTTAAAAGAAATCTCTGATCTCTGTCACTCTGACCTGCTCTACCAGTATGGCATGATGAACTTTTCCTTTTTTCTGCAGTGACATCACAAACCCTTTCATGTTGGTGGATCCCATGTTATCCTCCAGGAAATCTGCCTGTGTTAAGAGCCATTAAAATCTCTCAAACTTGAGTCAGATATTGTGTGTTTGGATACAGACAGAAGTATGTGTGTAAGTCCATACCTGTCTGACAAAGGACTTTTTCAGGCCCTCGTAGGAATCGGCCCAGATCTTGGCGTAACGGCGGATGATGAAGGGTTCATCCTGGACAGGTGACAGAGCCTGGCCAATCACCTCAATGAGTTTGTCATGAGGGAGACTCTCATAGGCTCCACTCACATCCACCTGAAACAAAAAGAAAGGTGGCATTTAAGGAAAAAAAAAAACAAGCAAAAAAAATTATTTACAGTAAAAGCGTGCTAAAATCCAATTTAACACTTTTAGTAGCAGCATCATCACAAAAATGAGTGAGAATGTGTAAAATACTTCACTCACTTCCTCTCCTAACCCTATTTGTCTCAGTGCAGACAGTTAAAGGTAAAACCAACCTTAACAAAGTATAGGGGTTGTGGCTTTTCTTTCTGAGTTGGAGCTATGGAGCACAACACTTTGTGAATATCGGTCATCCCCCACACTGTGGAGCCCAGGAGGGACGGATTGGATTGCACACAGGCCCGCAGAATATCAAGCAAGTCCCGGACACGGCCTCGGTAGAGCTGCAGGGGGAAAGAAATGTCCTTAAAACCATGCATGCACTCATAACACACCTAAAACTATCTTGTAGGGGGATAACTTTTATAAACAATTAAAATGTACCCTTGTTTTGGCATCTACTCCTATGACTCGTGTAATAGGCCTCATGCCATCCGTCTTGGGGATGAACCGAAGACGGGAGATGACAGTGGTTTTGGGGAGGGACGCTACCTGAGCCGGTGTCAGCTCCTCCATCTGACCCTTGGACAGATGACCTCTAAATCACAAAGTTAGTTTGTCAGCTTGCGTCCCATGTATGTATGATACAAGCCTTTGCAGGTGAGTGTATGTGCATGCACCTGAAAGCCAAGTCCTGCAGTTTTGCCCAGACTTCCTGTCTGTAGAATCTGAGGGCGTTCTTTTGGCCAACACTCTCAGTGACATAGAAACAGGCTCGAACCAGGCCCGCAACGTAACCGTCCAGAAGCCAAGCCAGGAACTGACCCAGGATCTGTGTCCGATATGAAAGCTCACTGGGTGGGAACTTGCCTGCAGATGAGAGTGGTTTGTATACATCAACCAAAATGCATGTAGATGGAGAATACACACCACCTACGACAATCTTACCTGTCTTACTGATCTTCAACCAATCACAGTCATGCACTTTGATCTTCCACATCAGCTCAGCCAGTGAGAGTTTCTCAGATTTTCCACTGCGCAAAAAGGACCTAATCCTGGCAAAGAAATGAAGTCGGTTGTGGTCAGAGCCCCACAACTCCTGAGGGATTACGGCAGAGAGGCATTCCTTGACAAACAGGTAGACCCGATGAGGTGCACAGTGTTGAGGCAAGAGGGAGCTTAATTCCCCTGGTCCTGCATCTCTTTCCTCCACCACTGGACACATCCTCTGCAGTATTCTGCTGTAGGGACATCTCCTGTGTTGACGCAGCAGCTGATTGAACAGTGGGACCATTTTAAAGAACCGCCTGGGTAGTTTCTTTGGTTTCCTCTCTAGCCCGTTCAGATATGCCAGTCCCTCAAAGAAGATTGTTCGTATCAGATCTTGCCCTTGCAGCCTTCTGCATCCATCAGCATTCTTCTTCTTCCTATTGAGAAGGAAGCCACGCATGCCCCTTCCCCCATACAGGAATCCCAGAGTGCGGATAAAACATTGTGATGGAGGTAAAGGGGGGGAAATGCCAGATCTCCAACTTGGCCCACCCTCCAAGGGAACCATGGTTGTTTGTTGTACTTCAACAGGCTGTTTGGAGCTGGAAGCTCCGTTTTCCAAAGGCTTTATAGATAGAGTTGGTCTCACAGACATGGGCTGCCCTTCCTCCACTGCTTCATAGCAAGCCTGTTGGATTTCCTGTGTTGGATCTTGCTGTCCTACCCGTCTCCTCTTCCTTGTACAAGTCATGATGTCCTCATCCCTCTGATCAGCTTCCCTCTCTCTCTTCCTCGTTCTCGGTCTTTTAACTGTCCTGTTCCTTTTCTTGCTGATAGTATTATATTCAATTTTCCATCTCCTTTTCAAAGTCACCACACCTAGATTCCTTCTGCACTGAGCTCGGCCACGTGTCCTGGACTGAGGCCGAAGATAAAACCCATGAGAGGCAGCAGTCATGGAGACCCTGTCATAGATTGGAATGCCACACACCTGAAAAACACATGAAGGAGGCACTGCCACAAACACAGAGCAGCTCTCCAACAGGTATCGTGTAATGTCTGTGCCAAGACGCACTGCGACTTTCTTCCACATGTCGCTGCCATGGATGTAGGCTGCACTTTGAGTTACATCTCCTTGGAATTTGAAATGGTCTGCATCCCGCTTTTCTTGAGCCAGGGACAGAATATTGTAGCCATGAACCAAGACATTTCTTTTTCGCTTCCTTTTCAGACTGTTAAGAACAAAGGCCAGCAGTTCAGGCAGTGTGCAGATCTGTGGAGAGCACATGACGATTGAATTTATACATAAAACACATCATATTAACACAAGAAGTCCTGTCATTTTTCATTTGAGTGTAACTAATGACATATGCTTACTTTAAAGTACCTGCAACTAAAATATCCTGGTTCAACATATGACTCCCTTTATGAAAAAAACTAAGGGGTTATATCGTATGTCACACTCATGTAGCATTTTGATCTGTTATTGTAACATAAAGCGTAACTTTATTATGATATCACAACCCTAAAAGCAGGTAACATGACAGCAAATGTTCAAAACAACAGAACACTTGATGTTAATTAGGCGAAAATCACCTGGTTGCAGCTTGGCACTTGTTGTAGTTCCTTGTCAAAGCACACAAAAACACCTCGGACGAAGCATTTGAAGCGGTTTGTGTCGGACTGGTCAATGAGCACTGCTTTCTGTCCCTCTCTGAACACAATATTGTCCGCAAACTCCTCCAGTGTCTGTACGTGCTGATACAGTGACCGGAGAATGCTGAGCGCTTGAGACATATCAGTTGTAGACATACTCACCGCCGGCATGAAGCCGCTAAAACACTCACAGTATGGTAGATGCAGTTGCTAGAAAGCTTACTGAGCTTTTTTTGCTATTTAAGGGCCCGCGTCATCCTCAGCCAATGGGAGATCCGCTTATAGAAATGTCCAATCAGGTGGCCCTATACTTCAATGACGAAATAACAATTCACCAATAGCCATCAAGAGAAGAAATGTTGCTCTTTCAACGTGAATTAATGTGAAAATTGGCCGTTTCCCTCATCTGTTTTTTCTTATAGAGATTACTGCATCACTTAATTTCAAAAAAGTTATCATACAAACAAACAGAGCAAAGGATAAACAACAATACTTATACAAGAGATTTCCGCTTTATGATAAATAACGTTCGAAAAATAATAAGGGCTAAAGAAAAGTTGCTTGATTTATTTAGAATGGGTTATGTGCATTGATTCATTATAAAATCATTTTTCATGCATCGTATTCGCTGGAAAAGGGGCTTCATGGCAGCATTTTAACGGTGTACTGCTGCCCTCTGCTGGTCACCATAAGCTGCGCACCGATTGGTGGAAAGACTTGCTTGTCCTGAGCGCGCGAATGCGCCTACGTCTCGCACAGTTGGCTTCACGGTTAGCTGTTAGCTTAGCGTCGCTCGCTCTGTGTACAGCAGAGCACAAAAGGAGACAGTGGACAAGACTCTGCGTCTCCGCATTTCAGCTTACCTTAAGTCTAAGTGATCAATACCTGCAATGGCGGATAAGGAAGGTAAGGTTAATGCTTTTATTGGGCTTAGCGATAAATATCGCGGTTTTCTAAAATGTCCTCGCTAGTTATTAGCTTGTTAAGAAACGAGCTCGCTTCCTTGGCTTCAGATCTGGCCTTTATCAGCTAACGCTATAACAAAAGCCGGGCGCGATCTCATCTCGTGGACTGTTCAAGTTTTGTTTCAGTTTACAGCCCCTGCTATCGCATTTATTTGTCACGAGTTGACGCGGACTACTAACGTTGTCACAATTAAACAGTCGTCGCAAGTGAGGCGCTGCACGCCTGTTTACTATGTTGTAATAGTTAAGTAACTTATGCTAGCACTAGCACGAGTAAATGGTAGCTATGTGAGCTAACGGCAATGTGTTTCAGAAAACATACTTCCACGCTGCGACATAGACTTTTGTAAGATACTTGACGTCTGCAAAGACGATCATAAACAGCTGCTGATTAAGCGCAATAGCATGAAATATCACTGATATCTTGACTTAAACAGAGATTTGCTGGCAGTTCCGCCTGTTTCGAACGAACATCCCTAGTCAATGGAAGCCGTAGACACATCTTGTAAGCATTGAAAAAAGGAGAACTAAAATATCTGTGAATCGATCAGTCCTCACTGATTCTGTCATCACTCCCTGTGCTCTTTTAGCAGGTGCATTTGATGATGCAGTCGAGGAAAGGGTGATAAATGAGGAGTACAAGATCTGGAAGAAAAACACTCCATTCCTGTATGATCTGGTTATGACCCATGCTTTAGAGTGGCCCAGCCTTACTGCTCAGTGGCTGCCTGACGTCTCCAGGTACACAGTTGTACAAAATGTGCCCCATCAAAATTCTGACATGTAAATTATCTCTCATGAGGATGAATATCAGTATTTTTATTTTCATTTGTTTAATTTTTTAAAATTTTCTTTACTAGGCCAGAGGGGAAGGATTACAGTGTGCACCGGCTGGTGTTGGGCACTCACACTTCTGATGAGCAGAATCACCTGGTCATTGCCAGTGTCCAGCTCCCCAATGATGATGCCCAGTTTGATGCCTCACATTATGACAGTGAAAAAGGAGGTTTGAGACTTTACTGAAAAATTTTGATTAACTCTGTGTAATCAGTCAGACAAATTTGTTATGTACTGTCAGTTTGTTTAGTATTTGTTTTCTCCATTTGTTGTGTTTTTTACAGAGTCAGATTACATAAGTATTATAAATCTAATCAAAACTGATTAGGGAGACCCCTCAACAACACTAGTAATGATATTAACAATATTATATTTGTGATTCTTTTGGTTGTTATTAGCCACTCTGTATCAAGCTAACCTCTCACCAAGCATTAAACAATTTAAGTTACATGCAGCATCAGTCCATTTTGGTTGTTTTAATATAAAATTGAAGTCTCTTGAGTAGGATTCAGGGTTTAATCATACAGGTTGTATAATTAAACTTATTTGCACTGATCAAAATTGGTATCTCTAAATCAATTGCCTTAGGCCAGAATAGTGTGTACCCCCTTATTTTGTTTGTTACTTTAAACATATTTCCTTGTTTTACAGAGTTTGGAGGCTTCGGGTCAGTTAGTGGCAAGATTGAGATAGAAATCAAGATCAGCCATGAAGGAGAGGTGAACCGTGCCCGCTATATGCCCCAAAACCCCTGCATCATTGCTACCAAGACCCCCACCTCAGATGTGCTGGTGTTTGACTACACCAAGCACCCTTCCAAGCCAGGTACATCAATCACTCACAGCACAATACATGTTTGTACCTTTGGACTTCAAAGTAAAATATGCTTAACACATTCTTACCACAAATCTGGTTTTGTATATGTATATTGTATATACTGACATTGTGCCCTTACTTTGCTGTCAACAGATCCTTCAGGTGAATGCCGCCCTGATCTGCGTCTTAGAGGTCATCAGAAAGAAGGCTATGGTCTCTCCTGGAATCCTAATCTGTCTGGCTCTTTACTTAGTGCATCTGATGACCATGTAAGAATAAAGCAGGTTTCACTGCTTTACCTAAGTATTTTAAAGCACTTCACCACTATTGGGGCATTTAGTAGTCACCAATTTAAAAACATTCAACAATAACTTAATGTAGCATTTAATGAAATTGTGTTTATATTGATGTTTTTTTTTATTATTGGCTCTTCCTAAATCTGTAGACGGTTTGTCTGTGGGACATAAGTGCTGTGCCAAAGGAGGGAAAAATCGTCGATGCAAAGACGATCTTCACTGGTCACACTGCTGTGGTGGAAGATGTTTCCTGGCACTTGCTTCATGAGTCACTCTTTGGATCTGTGGCAGATGACCAGAAACTCATGATGTAAGAGACTTGATCATAACTCAAATCTGACAGGCAGATGAAACAGTTCATGACAAAACTGGGATCTTGCGCAGTGCATAGAGTAATGTCTGTCATTTGTCACCTCAGCTGGGACACTCGCTCAAACAACACGTCCAAGCCCAGCCATGCAGTGGACGCCCACACCGCTGAAGTCAACTGTTTGTCATTCAACCCTTACAGCGAGTTCATCCTGGCTTCTGGTTCTGCAGACAAGGTAATGCAGAATTCCCATACAACCCAAATGTGCCTATTTAGTCAAAATTTTCAGCATAGGCTTGAACTCTGTGATGCCATGTGATTTTTATAACTTTTTGACTGCATGGTTATTGGTAATCTTGTTGCTGGATTTGTAACTGCAGCTTGCTTGCAGAGTTTTAGGAAGTCTAGTAACTACATGTGATATCTCTGTCCTTCTCACAGACTGTGGCTCTTTGGGACTTGAGAAACTTGAAACTGAAGCTGCATTCCTTTGAGTCACACAAGGATGAGATCTTCCAGGTTAGAGTTATTTATCACTCATGACATTTATTGAAATAAGGATTAGACATTCCAAAAAGTTTTATTACACTTGAGATCTCACAAGTTCTCAGGAAAAAAAATGCTTTGATGTTTTTCTGATATATAAGTCTGAATCATGGCCACTTGAAAGTAAATAAACTCTAATCTAAATATTACCCACATTTTTTTTGTGACAGGAGTTTCAGTAGTATACTGTCAGTGTTTGTTACTACTCAAGGTCACCTAATCTGACTTCTCTGACTGGCTGTTGCAGGTTCAGTGGTCCCCTCATAATGAGACCATACTGGCATCCAGTGGAACAGACCGTCGTCTCAACGTCTGGGATCTCAGGTAAACAAAAACTTATCCCCAGTGTTCACAGAATATATCTGTGTCACATCCAGCTCTATTGCTCCACTACAGCTGCCAAAGATGATTCCCTGCCACCGGGTTGTAAATAAAGTGTCTCACACATGTTACAGTGCTGCTCTTTTCTCGACTCCACTATCTTTAGATGCAAGGTCTATTTCACCTCAATTTTATGCTTTTCCATCTGCTTATGAATCCTATTTTGTGTTCAGAGAACACAGATAACATTTATAGAGGAGAGGACATGCTGTAGGAAAGTCATTGAAACTATGACAGCTGAAGAACAAACTACTTGAACACTCTCTCTGCTTCTGAAATGCTTTCAGTAGACATTTGAAATGCAACACAGTCTTAGCATCAAGTGCACATGTTAGGGTCAGACCATCTGTA
Source organism: Acanthurus tractus (assembly GCA_029783725.1). Taxonomy (NCBI): domain Eukaryota; kingdom Metazoa; phylum Chordata; class Actinopteri; order Acanthuriformes; family Acanthuridae; genus Acanthurus; species Acanthurus tractus. The sequence continues at coordinate 3,345,399 of JAQNCA010000009.1, forward strand.
CTTTGTAGTAACGTATTGAGCAATTCTGTATTTTAGTAAAATTGGAGAGGAGCAGTCACCAGAGGATGCAGAAGATGGCCCACCTGAGCTTCTGGTTAGTCTGTTTAAAGCTTACTGAAGTTTGGGATTTGAGATTCTCATTCTTTTATTTTTTAGATAATACAAATTAATTCAAATAATAATCACTGAATGATAAAAATGATGCCCTTTTTCAATCCAGTTTATCCATGGAGGCCACACAGCAAAGATCTCTGACTTCTCCTGGAATCCTAACGAGCCCTGGGTCATTTGCTCTGTGTCTGAAGACAACATTATGCAAGTTTGGCAAATGGTAAGACAGCTAAAACCCCATTTTGGATACCAGCAGTACATTTTTGCAGTGTCATTAGGGCTAAAGACATTGTGCGAAGATTAAATGTTTCTACTGAAAACTATACCTTAAGTCAGAGCAGGACAAAATTTCTTTTGCAAGAAAAGTTGAAGGAATATATATATATATTTATATATACATACATATATTTAAGCTCACAACTGCAAAGATAAAACCTCAGCCAAGATAAATATTTTCAATTTTAATGTTTAAAGTGATTCAGTCAGAACAAAGTGATGAGACAGGAAAGATAAATTGTTAGAATGGTAAGTGTGCTTGCCAACTTGTGTGTGCTTACTTTCAGAACTTTGCAGTACTTTATCATACTGCTAAAATATCTGTTTTCTTTACCACAGCACTTCAGTAGATGTCAGAAAAGCTAGCTGTTACACTTGCAGAAGTCATTTCTTGTTACGTTAATGTTCTTTGAAAGCCCTGCAGTAAAGCCAGTTGGTGGCTGAATGACTAACGCATTGACTCCCCTTTTAGGCTGAAAACATCTACAACGATGAAGATCCAGAGGGGTCGACAGACCCTGAAGCCACAGCTTAATACTGCTGCCTGATGTGGGTCTTAGCTTGTATCAAAAACTGCCACATCTGTAGCTGCACACGGCTACTTCTTTCCATCCTTCTGTGGTGGGACATTCCGTAAATCACTGTAAATACTACAAAGAAAATAAATGTGTAGCCCTGGTCTCTTTTGGATTACCTCCAGTGAAGAACTCTTCTTCAACTGAGTAATTTATTGCCTGAAAAAACTCACCCATGTTTTTTTTTGCAGTGATCAAAAAGTATTTTTTTAACCGAATTGGCTCTCCCATCTCCACTGAAATACTGTAGTCAGTGCTATTCCAGTAATAAATAAAATGTATTTTTGAACCCAAGGTGTTGATTATGCTGACAAACCACAACTAGTGGTAATATACAATAACCTGCTGTTATGAAACGTCAACAGTTCCATCTGCACAAGTTATAAAAGCTGCAGAAAAAAAAAATAGTAAATTGCAGTGTTGCTTTTTGACATGATACACAGTGACTGTTTGTGCGACTTGGACACAGACTGTTTGCAGGCTAGGTTAAGGTCCGAAAAATGACTCATATTTTCATTGCTTCAGTCTGGTCATCACCCTAATAGTTCTGATCACTGATGTTCACGCCAGCTGCATCAGAATGAAATTACATTTTTGGAGTAAATATGCGTTTGAAATGTCCATTTGTGGTCCCACCTCCCTTTACCTTAGTTATACATTAATCATGTAAATGTTTTTTGTGATATAGATTAGTGGTTGAACTTTTCTATGTTGAATATTTGTACAGTGAGTGCATTCTTAATAAAAAGTGTTTCATTACTCCGGGTCCACTTGATGTATTGTCAACATTTTTTTAATACAAATGTTTTACTGATGTAGTTTGATGATAAGATCAGCATCTCGTTAAGCTTAGAAGAATTTTTAAACAAAACCTACTCACTCCCCTTAGTCAAAGAGTTGGTTATACCTCATGACACTTAGTTCAGACCTTTTTAATGTCTTCGGTGTGATGTCTTGGTGCTTTCCTGTCTGCCTAGCTTACTCACCCTGTTACTGTGTCCAACTGTTTACTTCTTCAGCCGTGTTGCCCATATAAGTACATGAAACCTTCTCAACTCCTCATGTGGAGACATTAACTCTTCAGAAGAACTCAGGTCACAACGAACAGAAAGCCTTTATTTGTAACAAAAAGATCTCCAAGCTGTAGTCTACAGTTTTACTGACTGTTCTAAACAAAAAAAAGTTTAGTTTTTATTGTGTTTTTAAATAACAGCATTTCCTTTAATGTGTATAAAGTGCTGAAAATGAACTTTAGAGTTCACTATTTCTAATCAGTTTGTAATTCACAAATCAAGATATCAAGAATATATAATCATGTTTTCTCAACGTCACACTTGTGGTCCTCGATGGCAGCCCTGAAAGAAACATAAAGTACAGTAGTTTGCTTAAGATATTTAAAGTCATGATACAGAATTGATGGGCACAACATACCTGTACAGGAGCAGTTGTTTGGTTAGACTGTCTCTGAGCTCCTCCATCTCTTTGGTTTTTCTCTTCTGAATCTTCAGCTCGGTTTTCAGCTCTCGGCTGCTCTCCTCCAAGCAGTACACTGTCTCCTGTAAGAACAGCAGGGTTTGGGCTTTCTGTATCAGGTGTCCATCTTCCCTATTGTCTAACCTTTAGTTTTTTTTTTGTTTGTTTCCATCCATTTAACACATCCCTACCTGCTCTCTTCCTTACCTTGTACTGCCCTGCATCCTCTTTCCTCTGTATGTGGATTAATTTAAGTTTCTCCTCCAAACAAGCCCTCTGGAGGTTCAGCTTCTCGATCTCCTCCTCCAGGGGCCTCAGCTGTGACCTCATCTCCTGGGCCTGCTCTTTGGCCTTCACAAGGGCTCCTGCTGTCACCTCCCTCCTCTTCAGCAGAGCTAACAAAATGGGTTCATACCTGCCCAATGCAACCATTGACAATGAGAAAACAAGAGTAATTATTGTCACCAAGTGAAAAGAAAAACAATGTCTGTCAGGCAAAACCAATATTGGATGATGAGATCACCTGTCCTCCAGTGCTTTCAGACCACCCTGCAGATACTGCTGGATGTCTCCACAAGAGTGCCTCCTGCACTCAGTCAGATCATCCTGGGTGTTGGATATCTGACTGAAGCTCTGGGCCTGAAGCTCTGCTTGCAGGTCCAGGATCTGTTGTTGTTGAGCCGTCCTGAGTTGGGAGCCCTCTTCTGTTAGCTGAAGCACCAGTGTTCGTAGCTTCTCCTGGGAGATGGGGGAAAAATGTTTTATTGTGGAAGTTTACATGGATGAATTGTCAACATTATTTGTTGAAGAGTTTCTTACCTCCTCCATCTTTAGCATCTCCACATCTCGTTGCTGGGTATTCAGGGAGAGCTGGTTGTGAGCACATTCCCTGGCCATGGCAAACAACCTCTTCTTCAGCTTCCTGAGCTCGTCCTGCAGACCTTGTCTCTCCAGATTCACCTTCCACATCCTCCTCTCCTCCTCTGCTCTCTCCTCCCTGAGGCTCTTAATTTCCCTCTTCCTCTCTTCTCTTCTACCCTCCTCCTCTCTTTTTAGTGCAACCATCAGCTCTGCCACTTTGCTATCAGTTCTGTCATCTTCACCGCTTTCTTTTGCTTCCTCTCTGTCTTTGTTGCCTCTCAACTTCAGCACCTCCGTCAGCAGTTCCTTCCTCCTCTTCTCTAACTGCTGTACCTCCTCTATACACTCCTCCATCAGAGAGCCTACTGTGCTCAGGTCATTCACACCAGATTTCGGGTCAGTGGTGTCCATCTTGGGCTCAGGTCCCTCTACAGCTGGCAGCTCAGTGTCATTTCCTTCAGTCCCAGTTGTGTCTTCCTTTGTGTTTGGGCTTTCCTCCATAGAAATATAACCTGTATTTGTAGCCTCACAGTGCATTGGATCATTTTTTGCACTGTCTAATGGCATTGATGACTCTGAAAACCCAAACTGAGGATCAAGATCAAGAACCCCCTCTTTTGGTTTCAAACTACCTTGCAGCTCCATGTTGTCGCAGCTCATCACTGGATTCAGCTGGTTTCCATTTGTTGCTGAACCGACTGACACCTCATTTCTGCTTTTCTTGGAAACCACATGTTGATCAGCCCAGGATTCTAATTGCATTGGCTGGGTGTCCAATTTCATTGGCCTCCTTTGTTGAATGGGCACCAGTGTCGTACCTCTGCAGATATGAGGATGCTTACGGATATGCACATACTCCTGGCTTGCGTCTGTTGCCCAGTCTTGAGGCTCGAAGTCCATCCCGGTCTCTTCCATACAGCTCTCCAGCATGGCCAACATTCCCAACAGCTGACCCTCATACTCCATCATGGTGTCACTGAGTTTGTTACCCGCTGCAGTGAGAGGCATTTCTCTTTGGCCAGAAACGTCTGTGGTGACTCCACACCTGTTGATGATGGTGCCCAAACTTTGCGATTGACCTCGTGCTCGCTGGTCTTCTGTGTCAGCCCCATCGATGTGAGTATCAATGTAGCTTGTGGAAAGATACCCTTGGGGACAAATGCTTCTTTCTTCATAACTTTCCATTGCATTTTCCTCTTTGCTGTGGCCATGAGCTGATTGGGTCAGGCTTGTTTCATTGTAACTTTCTGAAAAATTAGAGCTTAGAGGGATACCAGTGAGCTCCTCACAGCTTTTCAATAAGTCATCCATCTCTTGTAGGTACGGCTTAATCAAAGCTGACTGATTCAACCGGGTTCCTGTGAAAGTGAGACCAGATTCTGCCTTGTTAGACTCTCTTTTTTCATTCAGAGTGCTGTCTGGGTCCACTTCCTCTTCTTTAATAAAGAGAGGCTCAAACCCAGTGGATGAAATGTTATCGTCTAGGTCCTCCATTGGTTTGACCCAATTCTTGTAGCCTCTTTTAAGTAGAAGTCTCCTCTACAACTGTCTCATCCCTTGACAAAAGCAAGTTCACATGTTAGTCTAAACTGATGCTTATTAAGCATGATGCCTGTAGTTGTTGGCAGACGTGTTGCAAATACTGGGTCTGGCTTGCATTGATTACATTTCAGTAGAGGTATCAGGTTAATATTTTGGCCAGACGTCTGTATATGCTATGCTGATGTCATTAGCACATGCAGGCATGCACAGCTGGGCATAGGGGCAGTTTAGCCGAGGGTATGCTACAAGCAGCTGTCCCACAAGTCTGGATGCCTCAGAGACCAACTGATTGCTTAGCAATGATCAAACACACAACTCAAACAAGTCCACTCCTGCATTCACAAGCACCTGGGCGAGAATAAGTAAACACACACAAACAGCTTTCAACAAGAGCTTCAGCATGTGGCATTAGACAGTTTACGTTAGAGAAAAGATTATCATAACATGTCAGTCTGCCAATGGACGGGCATTCGCTGTCCCCTGCTGAATAATGCAGCTGAAATTTCACCCTTTGAGGTGTTTGCCAAGAGTAGCCATAAACTCCCAGAAGGGAAATGTATCAAACTGACCCAATACTGTCAATAAAAAATATTAGTAATATAAAAGTGTATGGAGGGCATATGGAACAATCATTTAATAGCCACTGTATCCTCGCCAAAACTTCCTCGACCAAAGGTCAAGACGCAGCTATTACATTTACAGTAAAGTAGGTCAGATTCAAAAAATCGACAGCACCAACAACTCTCTTCTGTGTGTCCCCAGTGGCCAAGGACTGGACAGTGTTATGCTATGCATGGCTGACTGAAGCCCTGGGGAAGGCATGACAGTCACCAGCTGTCTTGCTGCAGGACAGGCGTGGGCATAAGTCACATTCCTATAGACCTCCACAAGACCCCAAAACAAAGAGAAGACTGGCTTCCATTTGCTGAGCATTCCCAACATTTACTTCTCTTCTTAAACTAAGCATATAAAATTAATTTTCTGTAAGCTTCAAGTTCAAGTGATACCTATTTTGCTCTTCTAGCTGCTAAATAAATTCACATGGAGAGTCATTTGAAAGAAAATTCAGGGTGGCATAAGTGGTTTGTTTTCCTCAGGGGTCTCCAATCAGATTTCACACACATTACATCAATTACAAAACCATCATGTGTAAACATTTAATAAATTCATACTTACGTCCTTCTATATTTTTTTTCTTCTGTCCTCACACTTTATCCATAGGATGTGTCCGTTAGAAGTTAGATGCAAAGTGAGCGGCAAAGAGCGAGCGGGACGGTGTACAGATGAGCAGAGAGGGGAGGGGCTGTAAAGACAGTTGATCCAGCCTCTCTCTCAGTCAGTGTGCTGCTATGTGTGACCATGGCTACCTCAGGTCTGTTGAGGTTTATTAATAAACACTGAGCTGGGAGGCAGGCCGTTAAACCAGAGAGAGCAAAATGAACTTCTGAGAATTGTACCAAACAACTGGTTTCCATATGTAGTTTGTTATCAGTTTCTCTGATATATTAAAAGACTTCACAGCATCCTCCCTTAAAGGATTATGTGTATTTATTGCAAGAAAACTAACATCTTTCAATAATTCCATGACATTATCTTGATAATCTATTTAATTTCAACAGAAATTTGAAATAGAGCAGTAATTTTTAAGATAAATCAAAGGTGAAGCTGCTTTTAAAAAACTAAATTTAAACAACTTTGTTGAATCTTTCATAAATTTAAGGAAAAGTTCGATGTAGGATCATCAATTTTTGCACCATCAGAATTGGTGGCGCATCTCTTAGTGTGTAAGTCTATCATTACAGATTGACTGGAGGAGTTACAGCTGGATATGTTTATGATGACTGTTGAGAGCTGGGTGTGTGTGCAGGGTTTATGGCGTGTGTGTGTTTATGATGACAGAGAACATGGCTCCAGGATTCCACCCATGCCTCCTCATTATCGAGAGGCCTTTAAATAGCTCCTTGCACTTTTCTGGCTGCTTCCCGTGGGAGGATTGGTTTCAGCCTAAACTTCTGACCCTGACAATGGACCACAGGTGGTCTTCTGCAGTCTTAGGAGAGTGCAGGGAGGATGAGACAGGGTTGTTAAAGACATGAAAACATTTGGCAGGAGATGAAGAAAAAGAAAAGGTTCCTGATGTGGAGGAGGACAAGGTGGAGATGATGAAATGTTAAGAAGGATGGATTAGTGAGAAGCAGTTTTTGGCAAGATCTGTTTCTCAAGTTACCAAAGCTGTTTTTTGCTTCCAAAACTTTGACTTAAAATGTATCCCTTTATTATAGCTTAAAATGGTTCATTATTCCTTTGATATATTTTTTTTTTGTTTAAAATGTCTCCATGTTTTTTGAATTACACTGGATGTATTTTATGCACCCTATGTAGATTTTTTTCTGAGTACATGTGTAAGTCAGATACCACTAGATGGCCTCAGAGGTTTAATTTAACACCTGTTTCTAAGCATAACACAATAGGAAATGTTGAGTGTTAAACTTTGAACAACCAGTTGAGTTTAACAGTATCAATCCACTCTCTCTAGGCTTTTAAATAAATACAGCTGTAAATGAAATAGTTATCATTTAATCATAGATGAGGTATTAAAGAAATAATATTAAAGCACTGGTGTTATGTAGCTTTTTAGGAGGATTAAATGACAGGGCTCGGCTAAGGTTGCAGTTTTTCGTTAAATTGCAGCCTCTTTTCTCTGCCTTTATTTATCTTGTTATTCTCTCAAATGTGCCATTACTCATTTCACCTGTGTGTGCTATAAAATGAACTCAACTGTCCAAGATTAATTTACAGCAAATCCCCCCTCAGAGTACTTATTTTTCACCAAATATACTTTATTTGCAGTTAACACCCAATAAAATGGGGACAGTCATTCCTCTGAAATTCTGATTCAGTGTTTCCATTACAGGATTACGTCTCTTGGGCTCAAGAAAAGATGTAATGTTTATCTAAATCACCCTTGTTGACCACTGTGACGCTATGTTTTGGCAAGTCTAGGTTTTGGGAGAGAGACTGTAATTCACATGAAGAGTCAAGAGATGATCTGTTTCAACACCATCATGCTGATGCAACCCAAACAACCAGTGGGACCTACAGAAAGACTCTGAGACTGTCCCTCATTCGCCTCTTTTAGAAATCATCATCTTTTTAGCTCTTCTTTCTTTGTCTCTTATATCATTCACTTGTAGATGATGGAGAGACTATTAGAGTGTGTGCATGGGTGTAGAGCAGAACAAGGGGGAAACCAAATATTTATGGGGGCGGTGTGGTTTTGGACTGAATGTCCCACTGAGATAGGCCATATGCTGGACATTTACTTGGACTGTTCTGTTACTGTCTGCTCCAATCTGCAGAACTGTCCAAACTCACCAGAACATCCTGTCAGTGTGTCCTCCTCTTCCTTGTGTTTCTCTTCTTATTATATCCTTTAATCTGTCTCACAAACAGCAATAAGTCTTCTCTGTCCAGAGAAAGAAGAACTCATCAGTGTTTTATCTTTTTATTTTTCTGTGTCACTAGTTTCCTAACATGAAATATATAAGGTTTTTGAAGTTGACTCCATTCAAAGTTTAAACATTTTCTGTCATTTAAGGCTGGTAGAACACTATTCCTGCCTAAAACTTAGCAGTAAATGGAGGCGTATTTTTCAGTAAAATCTCATATGGGAGGTTAAATTGCATGGTGATCATCTGTTTTTATATATTTTCTGACAACCATGTTGACTGGTGGACACATTAAGTGCCTCTTTACAATACAATCCTATTCAATAGAAAAGAAAATGTACAGTACATGGACATCTGGTCCACTGTTGGCTCCAAAATCATTTTCCAGGAATTTTTCGGGGAAAGAAACTCTTGTTTTTTGTCCGAAGCCTCCCTTATGGGTGGTTCTGTTCTGGTTTTACTCATAGTTTTATTAAAATTTGGTGGTCTCATCATGTTTAGCCTTCTGTGATGGAAGATTTTTCCAAAACCAGAAAAAAACCACTATAAATATGCTGGTAGCTTTATGAGTGCCTAATTTTAAAAATAATTTAACTTGAAAAACAACCCAGTGGTCATAATTTTAGTTGAGAGGTTTTGACATTGCACAGTTTTAACCTAAAAATTGACCACCAACACACATGTACATCCAAGATAGTAGCAGTTCCTGTTTTTGTTTGTATCCAACATTCTTTGTGTCTTATAGATGCATGAAACTTGCACATGGATTTCATTATCTAGGAGAGCATCAAGCCATTTTAAATCAAAGCCTTTCTTCGGAGTCTTTAAATGGAAATGTTTAAAATACGGTCAGAATTTATGTTGAAAACTTTTAAAATACTAACGAACATTTTCACAGAATATGAGAGAAGAAGTTTATGTACTGCGTTTGAGATATTGAAGATACTGATCTTGAAGTGAGCATCGCTAATCAACTAGGTTAGCATGCACCACTCTGGGGAGACTGGTCGGCTAATAGGGCTACCAGCGTGTGGCTAACTGGGCTAACTGAGCTAATTGCAGCTTCTAGTTACAACCAAAAATTCGATGATGTGTTAACAAAATAGTAGCTTATTGCCCTAATGATGTGCTCCCCCCTACAACACGCATTTCTATTTTACAAATTTATAAAATGCCTCGCTGAAGGACATCTTGACAAGTATTTGTTTTAGTAGGGGAGCTGTCAATATCTCCAGGCACATTTTCTCAGTTGTTTTGGGATCTCAATGTTTCCAAATTCTAATTTCTGTTCACTTACTTTGTTCCTTGTCATCTGTCATGTTGTGCATCATACAGTGTTCTCTCACTATGCCTAAGTGTGTTTTAATGGCAGTGGCCTTATTGAGAGTTTATTTTACAGAGAGTGCCTCTGCTACATAATTGTCAGTCACCATTACGTCTTCCTCTCATCAGCCACCCATTGTTTGTACCAGTTGGCTTTTCATGGTTTTAAGTAGTCACTTAATATAATGAAGTAGAGGGCCTCATGTACTTTCTTCATTGTGTTTTTCCACTGTTCGGGATCCAGCATGTTCTCTCTATTTAAAGATGACAGGGAAACATACACAGAGCAGCTACGTCATGCCCCAGCAGTGCTTTGGTTATCTTTTTATGGCACGCAAACTCTTTTTAGACCAGGCTGCTTCTTTTTAAGACTTTAGTACAGTCCTGATTTGGAGGTCGTACCCTTTTTTACTCTGGACTCTTTTTTTTAATGTTTTGAAATTGCCTTTATTGAAATTGTTGGGATAGAACCCTGGGGATTTTTAGGATTGCATCAACCTCATGCAACAATCGTTCATTGTTTGGTGTATCACCTTTATACTATTGCACAGTAACAACCAGTTCCCATGAAGGGGCAGTGCAGATGAAAACAGCTGATATGGAGAGATGACACGAGCTGACAGAGATGAGATCACATGCTCAGTCAGTGAGGATCATAGTGTGGGTTCAGTCATGGGTGACAGACTTCATCTACCAAGAGAACAGCATCAACAGTGAAATTACCAGGAGATCCTAGACTTTGCTAATCCTTATCAAAAGTTTAGGGATTTTAGATTTGAACAGAGATTTCGTTTATATCAGTGTATTGGTGTTTTTTTATGGACTGAAAAGGCTGTTTTGTGTTTCTGCTAAACTGTGGGTAAAAGCTTGGATGTAGCCTAAAGTCTGCATCAGTATTCCTCTCAAAAAGGTCATTTGTCTGATAAGTTTTGGTGAGTAGGTTAGTTTTCACTTGTTTTAAGAAATAGTTATAAGGTTGACACTTGTGGGTTTGACATAATGACATTGATTCCTATTAAATTTATAGGCATTAAAAACTTTGTTCATCCTTGGTTTCCTCATCTAGTGCTGTGTTCAAGTCAAATATATTTATATTTTTTGCCCAATGCTCAATCATATACGAATAAAATATATAATACAAATGCAAAACTAATGGCCTTTTCATTAGCCTCAGCTGTACTTGGCATTTAATACAAGTTACTCTACTAAATGCAAGAGTCTCACTACATTAAACTTAGATTAAGTTATGCATTTGGCTCAAGGCTTTGCCAAAGTACAGCCTCACGGAGCTGCCAGCATGTAGATTCATAGTTTTGTTGCAACATTAGTGCACACAGATCTCACTTGGGTCCAGCCAGAGAAAGTGACAGCAGCTACACTAGCATCCTATGCACTACACTAGTCTGTAAAAAATGTAGTTTTTCTCAATTCTTACTCACCTCTTTCCAGCAGAGCCTCAAGCAGCAACCTACTCATCATAAAGGCTCCAAGAGGAGACTTCATCCACCTGAAGCTTCTCCTAAACCCAAATATATAAAGATTCAATGTAAAGGCATTATTGTTACAGCTGGAAGCTCTTGGTTGTGTGTGTGTGTGTGTGTGTGTGTGTGTGTGTGTGTGTGTGTTGGTGTGCATGAGTGTGTTTGCATCCTGAAACTAAGGTTCTCATACAGTGAATGGTGTGGTTTGTCTGTTAGAGATACTAAAGTAAATGTTAAGATAATTACTCACGGTAAAATCCATTTTATCACTTTAAAAGTTAAAAAAATATGTCTACACTCGGAAAACACTTCCTCCAATAGCCTGCAAGTATGCTCTTATCCCTGTTGTTGTTTTCAGAAGAGCTTTCGCCAGAGAGAATCACCACTCTGTTTTCAGCTCATTTAATTAGATGTTGTGCGAGTGCCCATCGCACAACATCAACATTTAATAAAAATGTAGACAGAGGTCACCTCAGGTTTCCTGGCTGTGACGTCAGTGACTCATTTAAACGACCCCCCGGAGAGCGAAAAACAGGCAGATAGTTCCCTCTGCAAATGGAAAGAGGGCGAGACAAAGAAAGAAAGAAAGAAAGAGAGAGATGGTTGGATGGATGGATGGAAACTTGTGGCCTGTTTTTGTCCGGCACCAAACAACCCAGCAACCACACCCTCTCAGGAATTCCTTTTGCAAAAATATTGTGTGTAATGTTTTTAAAGGAGCAGTTCACTCTTATTCATTACATCGTCAATGTTTTTTTTTATTAAAAACGTTCGAGAAACAAAGTTAATCAATCAATGAAAACAAGAATTCAACTCAAGAGTATGAAGAGGATTGTGTGAAAAATGTTACAGATTAAACAATGCTAACTGATTCTAACACTAATAAAGGGATGGATCTTAGCTATGATGAGGGCTAGTACGCTAACAAAGGATGTTAACAAGCAAATTTCAAAGAGACAGAATAAGTGGAAAAACTAAATAAAATAATTGCAGATAGTGGCTCAAGAAAAAAGAAAGTCGAGGTTTTTCTTTAAGGTGCTTTATCAAACATTTTTACCACCAATTACAGTACAGTCCCTCACTTTAACTCTCGTCACTTTGTTTAAATGTTGCCAAAAACATGTGGTCAAATCTATTTCAAATCATTTGAACTGAACTTAAATGATGGATCACAAAATGAAATACTATATTTAGAATCAACAGGTCTTAAAGGATCTTTGATGAAAGTTTTAAATCCTGATTTTCAGGCAGTATGAGTTCAACTCAAATATTAGGATTTCATGTCTTATAGTCAAAATTTATACTGCATACACTCTTGTATTTCCATAACACAGTTTAAAGTAGACTTAAAACCTATAAATACATACAGGAATTGTACTGTTATTAGTGCTGAGATGTGACATATAGCACCTTTAACCAAAAGTTTCTCGTATCTTGGCCTCAATATTTTTTCATGTTTTTTTTTTTTAAGTGAATTGTGTATTACGTCTGTATGTGTAACTTCATGTGTGTATGAGTTGCCGACCAGATGTCTCTGCCAGTGAGTTTTGGCTCTAAACACTCCTTGATTCTGAGAAATACTTTACTGTCCACTGTGCAGACAGTTTACACTGAACACTGGACACACAGGGAACCGAATGTTTGCTCTGACTTTGTTTTATTATTCCATTTCTTCTGAAAAACACAAGATTCGGTGTGGCTGGTCACGGACAATTTAGAACATTTATTGTTCTCTGTGTTTAACTGAGGTCATGTCAACTTAAAGCAGGAACCATCGACGTGCCAGCGACAACTTGTCCAGGCAGAAGTAAACACTCACTGGCTAATAAAATTTGATGGACGGCTTAAGGGTCAAAGAGCTGAGCTATGATGGGGTTACACACACACACACACACACACACACATACAGATCCCACCAACCCCCTCTTCCTTAGATAATATCAGACAAATAGAAACGCTGATCTGGGGTCAGCAGTGCAACTCAATTTCTTCTGTTTTCTCCATTACATCACACGTTTTAAAGTTCGAGGCAGTACAGCTGATAAAATGTTTGCTGAGAGGCAGTTTCAAGGCAGCGGTTTGAGAAGAAGTGACTGGTGACAGAAGTAAACATAGTTTACAGTTTGGCAGTGCATACTCCATTATTCATGGATGATAGGTGTGTTGTGTCCTTCATTTTCAGGAATTGAGTAACACCCTGGTCTGTTAGAATGACAGTGCAGCAGCTTGAAGAGTCACGAAATGCACCATTTCAAGCGTATTGCTTTGTTTTAGCAGTGAACTAACAGCAAGTGAGAAAATGACCCTTCTTCAGCCTTATTGTCTCTGCCGTCTGGCTCTGAGACAAAAAATTGTTCCCCAGAGGCACCGTAAAGCAGGCAGCAGCCAAGTCTTACAGCTTCATTTAGGCAGGTTCAACCCATATCTTCTCTTTCCTGTCCACCTCATCTCACAATATTTCCCCTCTTTCTTCCTTTTTCTCATGAAGGCAATGAAATAGACACCTCCCTCCCACACTCTTACAACTTTTTAAGTGATTTTTATTATGCCTTTTTCTTAAAGGCAGGTCAGAGAAATGCGGTAGGGACAATAAGTGGCCATCCCTTCCAATAAGGGCAGCGACGTGCCTGGACAGGGAGAGCTGGAGTGCAGTGGGGTCAGAGATTTTTTTTTTTTTTGTTCAGCTCCTCCTTTTTTTCCTTTTATTTTTTGCACTTTCTAACTCTTGAATTACTTTGGTTTATAGTTTTGTTCATTCCTCTTCCCTTACCTCCTGCCAACAGAGACCGTAACATCTATTCTGGTCGCAGGCTGGTGAGACAAAGCTGTCTCTGTTGCACAGAGGAATCTCCTCTGCGTGTTTCACAGCTGAGTATCAACCTGAAACCTCTCCCTCTTCTCTCTAAAACTATTATTACATACCACCGTTCTCTCTCTCTGTCCCCAATCCTGCTTCTCTCTCACCTCTCTCTTTCCATACCTCCCTTCCTCTCACTTGGTTGATGTTATAAATAGTGAGCTGTGGAATGTAATGCTGGAGAGTTTTTGTTCTTTTTCAGGGCTTTTGATTACTCATTGGCTCTCAGACATGCATTAAACCATGCACACATGTTATGTTATAGAGGGGATGGAACAAATAAGAGAGTACCGCAGTTGAGAGCGATTACAGGTGATTTTTGATGTAGTTTCAGTGTGTTGTGTGCTTTTGTTTGAGAAATTGACAGAGAGAAGCAGTTGGTGCAGAAAAAATGCGTCTGTCGCAGGACAAAAGCAGATCGGGAATGACAATGCTGGTCCGAGAGAGCCGGGCTTATCCCAGCCGGCAGTATGGATTTCCTGCCTGCAACCTCCTTTCAGTCACATCTAACACACACACACACACACACACACACACACACACACACACACACATTATTGACTGAAACTTTTTGTGGGTGTTGATAGTGTGTGTGATTGAGGTGCTGTGTTAGTGGAGAGTTTCAGCTGTTTTCCAGCTCCAATGTTTGGTCTTAAACTGTATTTGTTAATCGTTTATATCAGCTGTATTCTTACACACTGGGTTACAACTGGTTGATATATTACAGATATGAACTGTCATGTTCATGAAGAGTTTTAAAGTCGAGTTGTTACAGTAAAGGAGCCTGCTAGCTTTCAGTGCTGACATTACATTATAGTATACATGAATTGATCTTGTGGCTGTAGGGCTGCAACTTCACAACTAGTTACTGTTACTTTATATCATTAATGTTATGAAACTAAGGTTGTAAACCTTTTATTTTTGATATATATATTCATAGGACATTGCAGACAACTTTTTAGATCAATAGGCATTTCTGCCTTTTGTAAATATTTAATATATTACATTTATAAAATATAATTATATAAAAATAATATAATATTTTTCTGCATTGTCATAATGTATGCAGCAGCATGACTTATGGGATGGCAGGTTGGTCAGTTCATAACTTGGGCACAAACTAAAATGTTTGAACAGTGGTTGCATGAATTATTGCCACAGTTTGCAAAGACATTCATGGTCCCCAAATGATGCATCATAAAGACTTCGGTGGTCATCAGACTTTTCCTCTCGCAGCACCATGAGGTTGACATTTTTGTTTTTTATGTTTTTTATGATTTTGTATTTTTTATAGACATTTGTGTTTCTTTAAAGATGAACTGAAATAAATTTGCATCTTGCACCATTAAAAGATCAATCTTTTATCAGCCCTTTAGTACACTTGCTTATATACAACCACCTGAAAATATGATGACATTTCCATCAGCCTCATCCATTCTTCTTTGTTTTTTTAGTTAATGTTAACACACTAAAATACAACACTTAGATGAAAAACATGATAAAAATTGTATCTGCCAAACATCGGCATGCTAGCAAGAGCATTTAACTTAAAGCTTTGTTATGTTTAATGAAGCTGTCTTCCATGTTGCACCAATGAATCATCAATAGCAACTCAGTTGCACATGTTTTTGCTATAAGTGGTATGTACAAATTTGCAGTTTTATGACCCCCTCCCTAACCACCACTTTTCTCTTCCAAAACAAGGTATTAACATATAGCCTAAACTCGAACAGGAAGAAGGCTTGGAGGGGAAACGGGTGTGCATGTGAACACAGCCAGCAAATGTAGCTACAACAGTTGAGCAAGAGATGGAGAGAGAGAGGTACAGAGGGAAGGAGAGCGGGGGGGGGGGGGGGTGATTTGTGCTACATTCCCCAGTAAGCTCATAGTGTTCTGGTGGTTAATGATTTTGTACCTCTTACGGCACACACACACACACACACACACAGACGCTTGCACACACTCGCACAGAGACTGTACAGCTCCCGCGCAGACCAATAGAGGGTGACTGTTTTCTGTTGTATCACCATGGAAATGTTAAAACATTTCATTCGCTTATGCATGAGTGAACTAAACTATGACTCATTTAGACCCCTCCCAACACACCAGGCCACACATTCAGGATGGATTCCCCAAATACACACACACACACACACACACACACACACACACACACACACACACACACACAACACACAAACACAGAAATCTTGAGTCATCACGCACACAAAAAAAGAGCACCAGGTCAGATTTTGTTGGGGGAGAAAGCAAATGAACTTTTAATGACTTTGAAGTGAGACAAAAGGAATCTGATGTGTGATGCATGATCTTAATCTAAACACAACATCTAATGTATGAAGCAAATTTACTCCAGATGTGCAAATTCACTCTTGGTCAAGGAATATCCTGGTGATTCTTTAGTATATTTACTCTTGATATAACTGAAAGTGCATAAGCTACCTGAGGCAGGTAGGCCATTGCATGTGAGGCATGAGAGCCCCATACCGACAGTGATATCCTCAGGTCGTGTGCCTGAATTAGCGCAGGAATCCCAACAGACAGGTAATTTGGCTGCCTTGTCTCAGCAGCTAAATGAAGACAGTGACCCGCAGCTCACTTTCGACAGATGAAACAGGCTGTGTGAATATGACAGTGTCAGATTTAGTTGATATTTATCTTTTTTTTAATCTCAATTGAATCTAGATGCAAATGAAAATTGGGATCGAGATGAACTTCATAAATAGTAGATAGTGGACTTAGATGAGAGGAATTTTAAGGAAATCTTAGGAGCAGCTGGAAAACTGATGTAAGTGTTATAAACTCTTAACTAACATAACAGTTATTGTTCATTGTTGAGTTTTATCACCTTTTATTGTAGATTTTTAATGTAGAAAACCAAAGAGTTAAAACTCTTAAGTGTTTCCTCCTCTTTTGAATTCAATTACGCAGATTTCTTCTGTGACGTTGCTACTGTTCAGCAAAGTGGACGTGATAAACAACGTGCTAGCTTTATAAAAATTACGTTTAATGTAAAATACAGCTCTGTTCTGTTAACAGTCAATAGAATGGAAGTTTAATCAGGTCCCTTGTTACTCAGTGACAAATTGTACTGTAGACTGAAGTCACAGGTGTGTCTCACCGTGCTCCCCCAAGGCTGCTACACCTCCTCCACCTTCTGTCCTCCTGCTTCCCCTTCTTTACCCTGGTGGGTCCTCTCCACATTACAACCAGATGAGCCAGTCCCGAGACACACACATGTGCACTCCACCCACTTCTGGCAGGAGTCTCCCCCATCCATCCACCCACACATGCACACACACACGTGCATGGTGATGTCAGCTTGTCTCATCCCCACCAGAGTGCAATTTGAAACAAACCTCTGAGTTGAGTGGCAGAGCTTGTATGTTGAGGTTGAGTACAACTAGACTTAAAGGTAACTGGCCCCTTGTGACCCGCTCTACCTGTCTGCCTAATTGTGTGTGTGTGTGTGTGTGTGTGTGTGTGTGTGTGTGTGTGTGTGTGTGTGTGTGTGTGTGTGTCATGTTTAACAAGGGGTATCAGGTTTCCACCTGGCTGCACAGTGACAGGTAAGGGCCACTCCCTCCCCTCTGCAGAGAGACAGCTGAACCTCTTCACCTTTACCAGACCACCTTCCCAACACTGGACTTCTCAGTGACCTTAAGGAAACTTAAGTTACTTCTAGAGAGGAAAAAAATACCAGTTCATTCTGTGAAGCTACACAAAAGTTACATTAGGATTTTTATTTTCCATTCTGACCTGTAGAAAGATCTGTCTCTGCATACTCTTTTTAAAGGTTTGTATTTTTCTTTCCTAGCTGCCATTATGCTTCAAGACCCAGGGGTTCCTGTCCTGAGGGAGGCTGGAATGGCTGCATCTGATCCTCGGAAAGGAGGCTAGGAGAGATAAGGGAAAAATTTAAGTCAAAATCAGGACTAGAATTTAATCCTCACAGTTAAAAATCATGTGAAGGATTCAATGCCGGAGCTAAAATATGTTGAAAACCATCTGTCTGGAACGTGAGGAGAAGTAACCAGCACTAACTCCCAACAACACTGCAAGAGGTGGGAGGAGAGGCTGGCTCTCATACAAGGGGAGGGACTCAGAGAGCATGGAGCTTCATTCAGTCTGTGAAACACACACACATACACACACACACGCAGAGAACCACACACACACACGGACCCATGCTCGGTAAAGCTGTTCTCAGACTGAGAGAAAAGAGGAGATCGGAGGAGAGGACTGCACGCTCTCTGAGTAAGTTGTATGCTGTTATGTCCTGTCTGAATGTTTTACAGCAAATGCCTTGAATTGTTTGCTAACGTGACAACGTGAAGACAAAGTGCATGTGTTCATCTGAGTTCTTTCAATGTCCCTCTACAAAGTAAAGAGTATTCATGTCAAGTATTTTTTTCACCGCCACTTTTCCTGAAATGAGCTCCTTTTTTCACTAAAACTCATGCAATTTTTTTCTGCTGATGTGAACCACATGTCATACATGCGTGCACACACACACACACGTTCACACACACACACACACACATAGACGCTCTAGAGGTCCAGTTCTCCTCCCTGGGGCTGCTCCTCATACACAAAAAATGAGAGATTAGAAAAAGGGGGGGTAGGGGGTGGAGGAGTGGAGGGAAAACTTTAGTGGGAATGTGGGAATGCTCTTGATACATTGTTAACAGCAAGGCCAGTATGTTTCCTTGTTAAATTCCTGTATTTTATAGATTTAGATTTTCTTAGTTTGTATTAATCCCATGTTAGTTTTGCCTTATTCCACTTAAACTCCCTATTTTAATGCATCTGCTGTTTACCTTCATCTTTTACTTGCCTTCTCGTGTTACGCGGTCCTCCCTATGGCTTTTATTTTTACTCTTTCTCACTGTCTGAACTTTGTGTTGTCCCAGGTGGTGACAGACAGGAAAAACAAAGACACTGAGTGAGGCCAAAGAGGTACACAGGGGTTCGTTAAACCCCGGACAGCAGGGAGATTTCAGTCCCTGTGACTTGTTCCCAGAAGAAGACAAACTGATCTGGGTGTAGGTGCCGGGCCTCAGCTCCCTGGACCTCCAGAATGTCCCGGAGGAGGTCTACCGGTGACCTTGTGCCCAGGGACATCACTGAGATCTTAGCCCGAGAGGCCAGGGCTCAGCGTGGGCATAAGAAGCCAGGAAGCTCGTTGGGACAAGCCTTCAGCTGGTTAAAGGGGAGCCGGAAGAAGAAGAACATTGCCAATGGGCTGAACCGAACGAGCACCGGTGTGACGGATGCTAAACTGGGACTTCAGAACAATGAACCTGCAAAAGGTGAGAGGGTTAAGGTGTTATACTTAACCTTTTTTAATTATAGCTGTTCAGCAGATGATGGTATACAGAGCAGTCTTGCATAGCCAGTGCTTTTCCACAGTGCTACAGTGCCATAGAGAGCTCTAACTGCATGTTATCTTTCTGTTATAATGGGAGAAAACGCTTGTGGCCTGTTTGTATTTTTTTAAACAACATATTGGGCGGTACTAAAGTTCAGAGTCAGATCACTGATTCAAATGACACCACAGCAAATAAAGAGACTTAAGTTGCCTTTTATTCTGTGTTAATTTTGGCGGCCCCTGTGGACAAAAGTGGTAGAAGCACCACTGCCCCCCTGTCTTAAGGATATTGATCTGGCTAGTTGACATTTGTTTCAAAGGTGAATGAACCACAATTCATTGTTGGTGTTCTGCCCTAAAGTCTCATTTTAAGTTTTGAAACCAACCTCAGAGACTTATTGAAAGTGTATGTGATGAAAAAACTTTGCTAAAGGAGGACCCGTGTTTTGTGGATCAAATAACTCCCCGCAAAGTGAGTCTGCAAATCAACCAACTGTGCGGCTCCCCTCAACTCTGTGGTGCATTTTAGCATCTTTCAGCACATTATTTCCATTTTCCAGCCGACAACCTCGCTGTTTTTGATCATTGTCACTGCTGTCATGAACTCAGTTTTCAATTTATAAAATTCTTGTTATGTGTCAGTTTAGTTGAGGAGTTTCAAAGTCATGGTTGGTTTGTTTGGTTGCCTGGTTTTTCTACTGTTTAGCTGCGTGTTGTTTTTGTCTGTCATGATCTCAAACTGTGTGGCCAAGATGCGTCAGGGAAATGAGTTGACTTTTGGATTAAGATGGAAAGGTAAAAGGCATTTTGTTATCATCAGGACATCAGCCTGTATGTTTATAACTTGGACAAAGTGACACACACACACGCACACACACACAAACTGACACTGGGGTCTAATCCCTCTTTCTGTTTACTGATGCGTTTGCTTGGTCGGCAGCACAGAGATTACACACAGTCCCCATTTCCTGTTTTTGTTCACATCTAAAGCCGTCCCTTTCTCTTCTGTCATTGTGCATGTGTATGTGCGCGTGTGTGTGTTTGTGTGTGTGTTACTGTAGTAACTATCCATCAGCTCTTGAAGATCGAGATTCACAGTCTCTTAGACCTATTTTGGTCTTTTTGGGGGGTTTTTGTTCCTCTTCTGCCTAAAAAGGGACTCCCATTATCTTGTGTTTTGCCATATATTGTGGTTTTGTAAGTTCTATCGAGAGCCATGAACGCTGAAACGAAACCAAAGATTAACAAATCATAAGGCTAATAATTCCTCGGCAGAGGATAGGTTAAAGGCGGATGGCAAGAATGTGTGGGAACCATATTTTTTGGCATTTCATCTCAGTGGTTTTCTGATTTGAAGACAGAGTTGGACCACACAGATGGCAGATAATCATGAACACTGCACCAGTCGAGAGTTGTGGGTTCAAAAAGGACCCAGAAATAGTTTGGCTGAGGTTAGTTTAGTTTCATTGCATTGTTTTAGTTCGACTCATTGTGATTGACTGGAGTTGGGTCCTAATCTATCTTCAGATATGTCAACTAAACGATGAAAGTTTTGTTTGGCAGAGAAAATCAGAGAAATCAGAAAGTGTATGGTGGACCCAACATCTTCTCCTGTTTTATCTTATTTCCCATAATACTCTGAAGTGAAGCTGTGTTGAGTGAGAGGATCTTTCAAGATTAGCCTGCTGTAAACTCATACAGGTTTTCTTTAGCCTGAGGAGTCCCGTCTTATCTTAACAAAGGGGACAATCATGTTGTTAACAGAACGATTTGTTCATGAACAGCTGGTGCTTTCCGTGTGTGTGTGTGTGTGTGTGTGTGTGTGTGTGTGTGTGTGTGTGTGTGTGTGTGTGTGAGTGTGTGTGTGAGTGTG